>NW_026844073.1:6582995-6829479 GCF_029531705.1 Pantherophis guttatus
TCTTCTTCTTCTTCTTCTTCTTCTTCTTCTTCTTCTTCTTCTCCTCCTCCTCCTCCTCCTCCTCCTCCTCCTCCTCCTCCTCCTCCTCCCTCTCCCTCTGTCTCTTCTCCCCCCTCCTTCATCATTCTTGGGAGAATGTTGGCTCATGAGGACAGGAAACATCAGCTTTAATCTCAGCTGGGACACAATGCTCTCTCTGCTAAGGACCTGAAATGGAACTGCAGCCTTCAGCTCAGCAGGCTCCAAGTAACAAAAAGCAGATTTAATGGCTGGCAAGTGTCTATTTCAGCAGCTTCGGTGGCTTACCTCCAAGCGAGATCCTTTGCTATGCAAACGGCAGGTTGCTAGCCAACTAAATCTTCCCCTCCACTATTTATACAGTCAATGATAATAAAAAAAAAATCAGGAGGAGTCTGGCTGTGAAAATGTGTGCCTTTTCATAAAATTAGCTTGCAAAAAATTCTATCAGAACTTCAGATCTGGGGCAGCAAAGGATTAACACAGCTCTCCTTCTACCATATCGTCAAACATATAGCAGCCCCAAGTACTTCTCTTCAGCTTCCATGTTTACTGCAGAGGCCAAGAGGAACTTACAGGATGTCTGTGGAGTGTGATAACAAAGCCAGCACTTGGCTTTCAACAATTGTCCTTCTGGAACAATCCCCAGCTAATTAAGCAAGAATGAATGAATGAATGAATGAATGAATGAATGACTGCTAGATTGGTTTTCATCTGCAAACTGAATTGCCAGGATAAAAATAGACAATTTTTGGAGAAGAGAAAATGCAATCTTCGTAGGACATGCTGCTCTGGAGATGTTCCACCATTAATCAATCTCTCTTTTTCTTTTCTTCTTGGAAAAGACCATTTCAATAGGTAAATGTCTGAATCTTTTCTGTAATTAGGCCAGCAAAGTGCTTTTTAAAAAATACCAAGTAGCCAAGAGAGGCGTATAAATCTTCGTTTCAACAGGAAAGGAAATCTGAGCCTACACTTCTAGGTTGAGCTGTAGAAATCAAAACTTTTTGTAGAAGAAAAGTTTGCCTTTTCCCAATTTGCTTAATATAACTTCAGAATTATTTAAACCCATTTTCTTGTGTAATAATAATAATAAAAAACAGACAATCCACTAGCCACCTCTAAACTTATTATGGTTAACTATTAAACAAGCTTAGCATGTTGGGCTACCTTTTTAAGCGTGTTGTATGAACAAAGCCCATGAAACATGGATTCTTGTTCTTGGACTCGGTGCTCAGGGTTCATAGAATGTTTAACAGATTAACAGAGTTGGAAGGGACTTTATAGGTCATCTAGTCCAACCCCCCGCAACCCAAGCAGGAGACCCTACACCATTTCTGACAAATGGCAGTCCAATCTCTTCTTGAAAGTCTCAAGTGATGAAGCTCCCATAATTTCCGATGGCATGTATCAAGCCCATGGTTTGTTTAAAGACTTATTGCCCACGTCACAACTTACTGACTGAATTGGTGGTTTACAGATTAGAATTACTGGGCTGAAGCAAAACACTAAACCAAATTCAAACCATGTTCAGCTTAAACTTTACGTTAAGTGCTTAGCTTGGTAGGAGCACCTAACAAACCGTGGCTGTTTTCTAACAACTAAACTGGGTTTTGAAACCCTGAAATTAATAGTTGGACTTTATGTGTGATGTAGCAAGAGCAATAGCACTTAAGACTTATATACCACTTCACAGTGCTTTCCAGCCCTCTCTAAGCGGAGAGGGTCAGCCTCTTGCCCCCAACAATCTGGGTCCTCATTTTACCCACTTCGGAGGGATGGAAGGCTGACTCAACCTTGAGTTGGTCAGGATTGAACTGTTGGCAGTGGGCAGAATCAGCCTGCAATACTGGATGGATGGATGGATGGATGGATGGATGGATGGAAGGAAGGAAGGGAGGGAGGGAGGGAGGGAGGAAGGAAGGAAGAAAGGAAGGAAGGAAGAAAGGAAGGAAGGAAGGGCAATAGCAATAGCACTTAGATTTATATACCACTTCACACTGCTTTCCAGCCCTCTCTAAGCAGTTTACAGAGTCAGCCTCTTGCCCACAACAAACTGGATCCTCATTTTACCCATCTCGGAAGGATGGAAGGCTGACTCAACCTTGAGTTGGTCAGGATTGAACTGTTGGCAGTGGGCAGAATCACCCTGCAATACTGGATGGATGGATGGATGGATGGATGGAAGGAAGGAAGGAAGGAAGGAAGGAACGAACGAACGAACGAACGAACGAACGAAGGGCAATAGCAATAGCATTTAGACTTATATACCGCTTCACAGAGCTTTACAGCCCTCTCTAAGCGGTTTACAGAGTCAGCCTATGGCCCCCAACAATCTGAGTCCTCATTTTACCCACCTCGGAAGGATGGAAGGCTGAGTCAACCTTGAGTCAGTCAGGATCGAACTACCAAACTGCTGGCAGCCGACAATCAGCAGAATTAGCCGCAGTACTACATTCTAACCACTGCACCACCGTGGCTCTTACCATGTACATAAAGAATAGGGCTCAGTTGTGTGTTTGCGGGCAGGGATGAAATCCAGCAGGTTCTAACAGGTTTTGGAGAACCGGTAGTGGAAATTTTGAGCAGTTCGGAGAACCGGTAGCGGAAATTTTGAGTAGTTCAGAGAACCGGCAAATACCACCTCTGGCTGGCTTCAGAGTGGGGAGGGAATGCAGATTTTGCAGTATACTTCCCCTGCCACGCCCACCAAGCCACACCCACCAAGCCACACTACGCCCACAGAACCGGTAGTAAAAGTCTGCAAGCAAACAACCAAGCTCAGAGAGCACTGAGGACTCTGCGTTTCTTCCCGTCTTCCTGTCATTGTGACTCCTTCCTATGCTTCTTTCTCACAGGGGCCCTCCAGACAGGCGAATGCTGAAGTGGGACTTGCTTCCAAAGGCCACGTCAAATGGCTGACCAAGCGAAAGGTCAAAGCTTTCTACACAGGCATCTCAGCAGAGGACTTGAGAACTGGAGCACAAGTCCTTATGCAGGTAAAATCAACCTTGGAGTAATGAAATGCTAACCACACCCAGGGCCACCTGAACTGGAAGTTGGCTTGCTTGAGGAATTCTTATGTGCTTTTTATTAAAAAAAAACTTTGCTCTTATGAGCTATAGTAATTCTTGGGTCTTCCTACCAGGGCTTGCACTATCCGCTAAGCGAATAGAATAGAATAGAATAGAATAGAATAGAATAGAATAGAATAGAATAGAATAGAATAGATATAGAATAGAACAGAAATAACATAGTAGAAGAGAACAGAATAGAAATAATAATAGAGTACAATAGAATAGAAAAGAAATAAAATAGAACAGAAAAAATAGAATAGAATAGAAAACAGTAGAGAAATAGAACAGAATAGAACAGAAATAATATAATCGAACAGAATAGAAATAATAATAGAGTAGAGTAGAGTAGAATAGAAATTAAATAGAAAGTAAATAGAATAGAACAGAACAGAAAAAATAGAATAAAAAGAAAATAGAACAGAAATAACATAATAGAACAGAAGAGAAGAGAAATAATAATAGAGTAGAATAGAATAGAAAAGAAATAGTATAGAACAGAAAAAATAGAATAGAATAGAATAGAAAATAGAATAGAACAGAAATAATATAATTGAACAGAATAGAAATAATAATAGAATAGAGTGGAGTGGAGTGGAGTGGAGTGGAATGGAATGGAATGGAATGGAATGGAATGGAATGGAATGGAATAGAATAGAATAGAATAGAATAGAATAGAATAGAATAGAATAGAATAGAACAGAAATAACATAGTAGAAGAGAACAGAATAGAAATAATAATAGAGTACAATAGAATAGAAAAGAAATAAAATAGAACAGAAAAAATAGAATAGAATAGAAAACAGTAGAGAAATAGAACAGAATAGAACAGAAGTAACATAATAGAACAGAATAGAAGAGAAATAATAATAGAGTAGAATAGAATAGAATAGAAAAGAAATAGTATAGAACAGAAAAAATAGAATAGAATAGAAAATAGAATAGAACAGAAATAATATAATTGAACAGAATAGAAATAATAATAGAATAGAGGAGTGGAGTGGAGTGGAGTGGAGTGGAATGGAATGGAATGGAATAGAATAGAATAGAATAGAATAGAATAGAATAGAATAGAATAGAATAGAATAGAATAGAATAGAATAGAATAGAATAGAGCTGGAAGGGACCTTGAAGGTCTTCTAGTCCAGCTCCCTACTCAAGCAGGAGAACTTGTCCTATACCATTTCAGACAAGTGACTGTCTAGTCTCTTCTTAAAAACCTCCAGTGATGGGGAGTGCCCATAACTTCTGAAGGCCAGCTGTTCCACCGGTTAATTGTCCTCACTGTTAGGAAGTTTCTCCTTAATTCCAGGTTGCTTCACCCCTTGATTAGTTTCCAACCATTGTTTCTTGTATTTCTTGTAAATAAATAATATTTATTTGTTCCTTTGTTTAAAATTATTATAGCCACCCAATCCTATAGACTGACCACGGAAATGTCTTTGGACAGCGCTGGTTCAATGGCCTTGAAATGGAGATGAGCAACACCCCCTAAAGTTTGCAACAACTAGTGGAGGAAAATCTGCAGGGACTCCTTCCTAGCCTATGAATAGAATAGAAAGTAAAGTGTTACTCCGCAATGGAAGGAGGTTTCGAAGTAGTATCTATCACAGGACTAGTTTGTTCCTTATGCCACCCATCTTGTAAATTCGCAGGAGTCTTTTTTCCCCCGCCATGTACATGTATACATTTGAACTAGAGTGTGATGTTTCTCTGTGTCATATATGTGGGTGTATGTGGGTATTTGCATAATGGTTTTCCTCTGAGAGCTGAATGCAATGAAATTTCATTTTAATGTATGCTGATTAGTGTACATTTAAAGTGACAATAAAATTTCTCTATTCTATTCTATTCTATTCTATTCTATTCTATTCTATTCTATTCTATTCTATTCTATTCTATTCTATTCTTATTCCATTCTTCCATCCCATCCCATCCCACCCCACCCCACCCCACCCCACCCCACTCCACTCCACTTCACTTCACTCCACTCTTATTCCATTATTCCATTCCATTCCATTCCACTCCACTCCACTCTTATTCCATTATTCCATTATTCCATTCCATTCCACTCCACTCCACTCCATTCCATTCCATTCCACTCCACTCCACTCTTATTCCATTATTCCATTCCATTCTACTCCACTCCACTCTTATTCCATTATTCCATTATTCCATTATTCCATTATTCCATTATTCCATTATTCCATTCCACTCCACTCCACTCCACTCCACTCCACTCCATTCTTATTCCATTATTCCATTATTCCACTCCACTCCACTCCACTCTACTCTATTCTACTCTACTCTACTCCATTCTTATTCCATTATTCCATTCCATTCCATTGCACTCCACTCCACTCCACTCTTATTCCATTATTCCATTATTCCATTCCATTCCATTCCATTCCACTCCACTCCATTCTTATTCCATTATTCCATTATTCCATTATTCCATTATTCCATTATTCCATTATTCCATTATTCCATTCCATTCCATTCCATTCCATTCCATTCCATTCCATTCCATTCCATTCTATTCTATTCTATTCTATTCTATTCTATTCTATTCTATTCATGCAGGAGGGTTGGTAACAATTGATGTAGAAAATATTTTTAGTCTAAAAGTCCATCTCTTTCTTGATAAAGGCCTCAGGTCTTGGGAGAATGAAGCCCAACGTTCTGGTACTTGGATATAAGAAGAACTGGCAGGCAGCACATCCCCAGACAGTGGAAGAATATATTGGGATGCTGCAGTAAGTACAACTGGCCATTGTCTTAAAAACCTTCTAAGCCAGACTTCTCAAATCTAGTCTTCTCAAAAGGTCTTGAAGTCTTCAGGAAAATGTCATGAATCAGTTGCAACTATCTTTGGTTGCATCCTCCCTCTCTGGATGACTTACTGGAGTAACACACACCCTTCAAACTTAGTGAGCGGATTTTGCATCTGTCCAAAAATTGCATCACACTTTTCAGCTTTTTAAAGAAATCACAATGCATTCTGACATAAGTAAATTGAGAGAAGATGCTGTTAGAAGGGCAGATTTGGCTTTCTTTTTTTAAAAATAGAATAGAATAGAATAGAATTCTTTATTGGCCAAGTGTGATTGGACACACAAGGAATTTGTCTTTGGTGTATATGTTCTCGGTGTACAAAACAGAAAAGATACGTTCGTCAACAATCATAAGGTACAACATTTAATGATAGTCATAGGGTACAAATAGGCAGTCGACTCATACTAGGAAACAATCAATATCAATATAAATTGTAAGGATACAAGCAACAAAGTTACAGTCATACAGTCATAAGTGGGAGAAGATGGGTGATAGGAACGATGAGAAGACTAATAGTAATGCAGACTTAGTAAATAGTTTGATAGTGTTGAGGGAATTATTTGTTTAGCAAAGTGATGGCATTTGGGAAAACACTGTTCTGGTGTCTAGTTGTTCTGGTGTGCAGTGCTCTATAGAAATGAAGTATATTTCAACTGTTCTTTTGAGAAAAATACCTCATCATTGTAGTAAAAAGGAGTTGGATGGCCTTCCTTTGGGAAAAGAGATTTAGGGATAGACGGACTCACTCGTGCTATACTATACGAGGTTGTCCACCTCTGAAAATCTCCCTCATGCAGACATTTGAGTTTGCTTTTCTTTTTCCCCCCCTATTCCAGTGATGCTTTTGACTTCAAATATGGAGTATGCGTGATGCGCGTGAAGGAGGGACTCAACATTTCTCGGATCATGCAGGCTCACAGTGAGTTCCACCAGAAAAACTTCTCCAGAGATTGTGCAAGGAAGAGGGCTTGAACTGATTTAAGTGCAGAAGCAGAGACGTATCTTAGAAAGAGGCCCTTTTATAGATTTATATGTCTTCATTTTTATGCTGCTTTGTAAGAGAAATTGCGTTCAAAGGACTCAGACTTCGAATCCATCAAAATACCTTACACACTAATTTTAGCAAAGGCAACGGTATTGTGCATGTAAAAAAAAAGGAAGGATGTCACCTGCAAATCTCCAGACACCATCCCAAGGGTGAAATCCAGCAGGTTCTGACAGGTTCTGGAGAACCGGTAGTGGAAATTTTGAGTAGTTCAGAGAACTGGCAAATACCACCTCTGGCTGACCCCAGAATGGGGAGGGAATGGGGGTTTTGCAATATCCTTCCCCCAGGAGTGGGATGGGAATGGAGATTTTGCAGTATCCTTCCTCTGCCACGCCCACTAAGCCACACCACGCCTCCCAAGCCACGCCCACAGAACCGGTAGTAAAAAAGAAATTGGATTTCACCACTGCATCCTGACTTTTTTTGTGGATGCAGATATCTTTATCTGGAAAATAAAGATAATGCAGGAAAATGATGTTTTGATTTACGGCAAGTTTTTGCTTTTTATTTATTTTTTAATGTAAAAAGTTGTATGGCGTGGGTAGAAAACCTACTGGACACCAAAGGAAATGTCCTCAACCTGATTATATCTTCCTGGCCCATGGGGGAAACTCCAACACTAAGCCATAATGTGGTTAGTTTGATTTATATTAAGTTTGTTGATCTAAACCAACTGGTTTAGATAAAGCTTGTTTATCTAAATCAACTGCTTTAGATAAACAAAAGTTTGCTAAATGCATCCATTAATTCTGTGCAGCTGGAGTAACACACTGCACATCGGGCCCTAAGAACCAAGAGTGACATGTGGAGTTACTTGGGAGTATTTTTCTTCACCTAGAGACACTTGCCACACTAAAGCAACTATTTCCATCACTAATAGATTCATTTATTACATGACTTTAGATTCTAATCCTCTTTCTGCCACTCCAACTTTCCAAGCTGCCTTCTGGACTACAGCCCCTCCCTCCTGGGAATCCAGACCACACTCCATTACACTGCACTAAACTAAACTTAATTTAACTTCGTGATCAAATCACAGTTAACTAGGTACACATCTTGGGGGTACACATCATGCTAAGCTATACATTTTTGCAAAAAGTACAATGGCTCAGTTCACTCAACAGTCTAATCCTAGTTAAAGCAACCGTCATTATGACGATGTGCCATATAAATGCGGGAAGCTGTTCATTGTCCAGAATATGATAAGTTTGTCTTGTTTATTGTCTCCTTTCTGTCTCCAGTTAATCCAGCTTTTGATCCAGCAGAAGTTCCCCAGAAAAGCAGTGAAGCACCTGCCATAACAGGCACATGTCAGTTCTGAAAATCTTTTTGACTAGGTTCACATAATACACCGAATTATGATATTTGCCAAATGGGGTAGATTTGCAGGAGACTTAACCGTGTCTTACAGACAAAGGCACAAGGCTGTCAGTGGGCCGAGAAGCTCTTCTGTCAAACACAACTGAAGTTGTGAGAGCTTCATCACTGGAAGCCTTCAAGAAGAGACTGGAGTGCCATCTGTCAAAAATGGGGTAGGGTCTGCTGCAGGGGTGAAATCCAGGTTCTGACAGGTTCTGGAGAACCGGTAGCAGAAATTTTGAGCAGTTCGGAGAACCGGTAATGGAAATTTTGAGTAATTTGGACAACCGGAAAATACCACCTCTGGCTGGCCCCAGAGTAGGGTGGGAATGGAGATTTTGCAATATCTTTCCCCTGCCACGCCCACCAAGCCACACCCACCAAGCCACACCATGCCCACCAAGCCATGCCCACAGAACTGGTAGTAAAAAAATTTGGATTTCACCACTGGTCTGCTGGGCAGGGGGTTGGACTAGATGACCTAAAAGGTCCCTTCCAACTCTCTTAATCTGTTAAACAGCTATCAACATCTCTCTGGCTAGCAGCTGTGGTCAGAGGAAATGTCATTGTGAGGCCTTGAAGGATGCTTCAGAAACCAGAATGGGTTTAATCGTCTTTGGGTGTAAGCAGTAGTCTGACCTCTCATTTTTGAGGAGAATTTATTTTATTTATTTATTTTATTAATCATACTTCTATGCCGCCCACTCTCCGAGGACTCTGGGCAGCTTACAACAATCGACAGTATACTAAATAGCATATTGCCCCCCAACAATCTGGGTCGTTATTTTACCCACCTCGGAAGGATGGAAGGCTGAGTCAACCTTGAGCCGGTGAGATTTGATCTGCTGAACTAGCAGTCAGCTGAAGTAGCTGCAGTACAGCACTCTAACCATGCGCCACCTCGGCTCATTTGCTGAATTGGGACTCATTCTGCTTTCAACCTCTGCAATCCCATTATAACACGGGCATTGTTAGAAAGAAGACAACCTGTTGGGATTAGGACTTGCAAAAGAAACGTATAAATGAAACTCTGAGGAATGATTGCCTGTTATTTCTGGGAAGGGAAGGGAAGGGAAGGGAAGGGAAGGGAAGGGAAGGGAAGGGAAGGGAAGGGAAATTCAACATTCAACCATCAGCAACTGGTGGAATGCCCTGCATTCAGAAGTTGTGGGGGGGGCTTTTAAGAAGAAAGGAATATTTGTCTTGAAAAGATATAGGGCCTCCTGCTTAAGCAGGGGGTTGGACCAGATGACCTCCAAGGTCCCTTCTAACTCTGTTATTCTATGTGAAGAACGAAAAGAAGGGAAAGGAGTAAATGGGTGAAGAAGGGAAGGGAAGGAAGGGAGAATTTGGAGGTGAAAAGGCTGGTTCTCTAGAAGAGCCCCATTTTTGAGGTGGTTGATTTTAAAGGAAAGAAACTTCGCAATTATGCTGCAGCTTTGATAACATAATAGGAAGAGATTATATCTCTTCTCTTCTCTTCTCTTCTCTTCTCTTCTCTTCTCTTCTCTTCTCTTCTTTTTTCTTCTCTTCTCTTCTCTTCTTTTCTCTTCTCCTCTGCCCTCTCCTTTCCCCTCCTCTCCCCTCTCCTTCTCCCCTCCCCTCTTCTCCCCTCTTCCCTCCCCTCTTCTCCCTCCTCTCCTCTCCCCTGCCCTCTCCCCTCCCCTTCTGCCCTCCCCTCCCCTCTTCTCCCCTCCCCTCCACTCCCCTTCTCCTCCCCCTTCTTTCCCCCTTCCTAGTGGATCCTGATGCTTCAGTAGCAGAACAACAGGCGAGCACCATTTTCCAGATGGATCAAGGCAAGAAAACTATTGATATCTACTGGCTGTTTGATGATGGAGGTAAGGCTGGCTCCCCCTTCTCACGTAGGGCTCAAGAAGAAAACGAGCCTTGTGGTTGCTAAATGGACTCTTGTTTCTTTTTTTTTCCTGGGTTTTCTAGCATTCTCTCAGCTCTGGAGGTCTCAGTAGGGATTCTAAAGGGTTGCAATTTAGTAGGCAAAACCCAGCCAATGCTTTTGGTCAACCAGCCCGTAGCTTCTTAACTGCCCGAACTCTGATTTCCTTTTCTAAAAATGACAGCAGTGACGTTGTTTCATTCCAGGATGTGGAATCATAATCTACCCCCTTATTGAAGCTAACTCGACTCCCTGAGATCTCATCATCTTACATTGGGTTGAGTTTTGGGAAGGTTTTCTGACCCAGCTCCCCAAGTATGACAAATCAGAGGTGGGTTTCAGCAGGTCCTGACCAGTTCTGGAGAACCGGTAGCGGAAATTTTGAGTAGTTCGGAGAACCGGTAGTACAAATTTTGATTGGCCCCGCCCCCATCTATTCTCTCCCTCCTGAGTCCCAGCTGGTCAGGAGGAAATGGGGATTTTGCAGTAACCTTCCCCTGCTACGCCCACCAAGCCACGCCCACCAAGCCATGCTACGCCCACCAAGCCACACCCACAGAACCGGTAGTAAAAAATGTTGAAACCCACCACTGCGACAAACCCTCTGAAGTTAAATCAATGATTCCTTTATTAGGAGCGCCAGCAGCCCCGACAAAAAGTTTCTCATTCAACGCAGGCTAACAAGTCTGTCTGGCAGGGAGATGAATAGTTGTCTGCCACACCTACTCATCTCCGCCCCCTGCCTTTTATTCCCAGAGCTAGGATGGGGCTTCGCTAGCAGCTCTTCCGTCCCAAGGATCAGCCCATAGATTTCCACTGCTCTCCTCTCCTCTGCTTTCTGTGCATCTGCGCGTCAGGCACTGGACCCAGCTGTTCCTCCTCTTCCTCATCAGCTACCTCCAGACCTGGGGGCTGTTGACTCTCCATCTGAGGGCTGACGGACGGCCCAGGCTCCGCCTCTCTCTCTCTCTCTCTCTCTCTGTGCCAGCTCCATGCCCTCTTCCCCTTCAGAGCTCTCAGGTTGCCCTGATGCTGATCCTGACTCCCACAATGCCTCCTTCTCCTCTGATTTGGTTGCTGGAGGAGCCACAGGCCACAGCAGAAGGAATGGTTGGACTGGAAGACCTCCAAGGTCCCTTCCATCTCTAGTACTCTGTGTTCTAAGTAGGATTTAAATGCAATCAGGAGAAGAAGGGGGTGTTGGTTATTGAGATTCCTCTGTGGTTTTCTATCACTAGGTCTAACTCTTCTCGTCCCTTATCTCCTCGGCCGCAAAAAGAGATGGGGGAAATGTAAGATCCGGGTGTTTGTCGGTGGGCAGATCAACCGAATGGACGAAGAGCGGAAGGCGTAAGTTCCAACTGCAGAATTCAGGGCTGATGTGTCCCAAATACACCGTTTATATGGAGAAATGGAGTTGGGGGAGCATCAAAACAGGGAAATATATTATAAAGCCGCCCTGAGTCTCCGGAGAGGGGCGGCATATAAATTTAATAAATAAATACAAATTTAGAAATATAAATTTAATAAATAAAATAAAGATGGTTGAAATCCCCCACATCTTAATTTTTTCCCCCTTCCTTAGGATTGTCTCTTTATTAAGCAAATTTCGGCTTGGATTTCATGAGGTTCACGTCCTTCCAGACATTAACCAGAAACCCCGACCTGAACAGTAAACATTACAACTACTACTACTACTACTATTATTATTATTGCAATTGGAATTGTTATTATGCATTAATGTATGGACCAATACATCCAACCATAAAACCTATTCCAGTTAAAAATGTATTTATATACAGTAAATTACACAGTGGTCATTAAATGAATCCAGCTTCCGACACTTTGCTTGTTGTAAGCTGGCTGGGAAGGTCACCCATAGCAATCCCGTGGCCATTGTCAATACACGCCAGTTGCCAAGCGCCTGGAGTTTGATCATGTGACCATGAGGATGATGTGAGGGTTGTAAGGGTCAGGACCAGTTGTAAGTCACTTTTATTGTGGCCTGTCGGCTGCTGATCCCTCCAGCAGCCGAATCAGAGGAGGAGGAGGAGGAGGCTTGGGAGTCAGGGCCAGCATCAAGGCAACCTGAGAGCTCCGAGGGGGAAGAGGGAGTGGAGTTGGCCCAGAGAGAGAGACAGAGGCGGAGCCTGGGCCGTCCGTCAGCCCTCAGATGGAGAGTCAACTATTTAATTCGATTTTATCTCTGCTTTTTAAATTTTGTATGTATGTATTTTATTGTTGGCTGTTCACCGCCCTGAGTCCTTCGGGAGTAGGGCGGTATATAAATCAAATAAAAGTAAAGTAAAGTAAAAGGTTCCCGATGGAAGCTCACGGTGGTTTTGTTCCTAGTGTGAAGAGATTTGATGATTTGATCGCGCCGTTCAGACTGAACGATGGCTTCAAAGACGATGCGGTGGTGAACGAGATGCGTCACGGCTGCCCGTGGAAAATTTCCGATGAAGAGGTTGCAAAGAACAAAGCTAAGGTTCGGATGACCTTGCCTGGGGTTGTTTTCAGACATCGGGACAAGAAAAGGGGGGAAGTAGGGAGATCGAGTGTTTCATCTGTTTCTGACTCCAAGTCTTTGAACCTGACACCTTTGGTCGACCTGGCTAACCTGTCAGGGAAGTTTAGAATTCCTTTTACAATCTGTTGGAAGGGGAGTGGTGTGGTGGCCTAGAGGTGGAGCTCTCGCCTCACAATCAGGAGGCTGTGAGTTCGATCCTAGGTAGAGGCAGATATTTCCCTCTCTGGGCACAGTGAGAATATATCAGTGGTGGGTTCCTACCGGTTCGGCCGAGCCGGTAGCAGTGACGATATGACGTCACCGAACTGGTTCTCCCCCCTGCCCTCCCACCCCCTACCCCCCCCACGTTATTCTTACCTTTTATTTGGTCCCACCCCCAATCTATTGCTGCCTCCTGAGTCCCAGCTGATGACTAGAGGGAAAAAAACTGTTTAAACTCTTGCCGCGGGGCTTCAAAGGGCCGCCCTACAGCTGATCAGTGTTAAAAGCAAACAAATGAGTCGGGTCGTAAGTGCGAGGACTGGTCGTAAGTGCGAGAACCTTCCAGAAATGACTCTGACCAGCTAGCCACGCCCACCTAGTCACATGACCTCCAAGCCACACCCACAAAATAAGCCACGCCCACAGAACCGGTAGTAAAAAAATTTAGAACCCACCCCTGGAATATATCTGCGGAACAAAACTCCGTATTGGCAACAGGAAGGACATCCGGCCAGTAAACTCTCTGCTAGCTCCATTCGATTGCCCAGATTCCACCCCGCAAGGGATTATGGGGTCATTAAAAGAAGATGATGATTCTGTTGGAAGGTGTTTTCAAGCCTACTCTCTTATGGGAAGAATAAGAATGTTATTCCAGTGTTGATCTGGACATTCAACAGCCACTCTACCCAAAATCTGAACTGAATCCCCTTTCCAAACGGAATTGAAAATCCAGATCAAATGATTAAAGTTGACCCCCTCCTTTTCTCAAGTCTGTTAGAATCAGAGAGAAAAATCAGAACGACTGGATTTGACACACGCAGCTGAAACTGTGAATTTGACTTGATTTTTGAAAGGGATCAGATTCACCCATGTATCCCTGGTTGTCGGTGGAAGCAGAGGGCTTGGGAAAAGAGCTGGGAAAAAAGATGGGAAAAGAGATTCTGATAATGAGGCCAGAATGCAAACCCTGTGACTTAATATATGCATTATGGAGTCAGACCCAGATTGGCAGGGCCATTGTGAGTTTCTGGACCTCTGCCCAGGCATACCGCAAAGGCTTTGTCCTTGTGATCCTGGTGAAATCTGGCTTGACTTCTTGTTTGCACTGTTGCGGTTTAAGGTGGAAGAGAACTTTGAACCTTTTATCTTGTGGTTTTTCTGGATGCACCTGATCGGCTGCTCTGTGACATTGAAAGCTAGACTTGAATTTTGGTCTGATCTTGCCAGGTTCTTCTTAAATTTTTTTTTTTTTAAATTTGATTTATATGCCGCCCTTCTCCGGAGACTCAGGGCGGCTTACAATGCGTTAAACAATAGCCTTCATACTTTTTGTATATATTTATACAAAGTCCGCTTATTGCCCCCACGAACTGGGTCCTCAACTTACCTCCCTTAGAAAGGATGGAAGGCTGAGTCAACCTTGAGCCTGGGGAGATTCGAACTTACTAATTGCAGACAGCTGGAGTTAAATTACAATGCATTAGTCTGCTGAGCTATCCAGGCTCCTATATATTTTATAGAGAACCTCCAAACTCATTTGCAGGGTTCTTTTTCCAGAACGTTTGCTAGGGACCAAAGTAGGGAGTGGATTCTTGTCTGTATCTCCAAAAAAAAAAACAAAAAAAACAACCCAACCCAACAACAACAACAACAAAACCCACGAAACCACATATTTCTTTATGTGGTGGAACCACCAACTGAAGGAGAGAATGTCACAATAGGTGGCTTAAAAGACCTTCCATCTTAGAGTCCATTCAAAGGAGAAAATGTTTGAGGTGAAACCCTTAAAGTCTATACCTGCCATTTCCCAAGAGAAGGCAGAAAATCTGGCAAGATTCTTGTAAGCAGGTGGTCAACAATAAAGAAATTTACTTGACCCATTGTCAGAGTTTTTCTGGTTGCTGTCCTAACACTATCTGTGCTGAGTCTTTTCTACCTTCTATTTCAGTCACTTCGACAAGTGAGAATGAATGAAATTTTGCTGGACTATTCTCGCGATGCTGCCCTTATTTTCATGTAAGTAAGAGAAGTCACCAATGAATAAATCCGACTCTTTAGGAGTTTCTAGGGGTGGAAACTGTGTAGGAAAAGCCATTGGAGGAGTGTGTTGGCTTAGTCTGGAAATTGAGTCATGGCAACTGAGCTTAATTTTTGGGAGTTTGAGATACACTTCGCTGCCCATCGAAGCAGCTTCTTCAGTCTGAACAATAATTCCAGTTGCCATCACTCAATTTCCAGACAATGACTGAGAATCTTCACTGACATATTGCCATGCACTTTGGAGAAGAAAACTTGAGAGTGCAGAGAAGGGCAACAAAGATGATTTTGGGGCTGGAGGCTAAAGCATACGAAGAACGGTTACAGGAATTGGGTATGTCTAGTCTAATGAAAAGAAGGAGTAGGAGAGACATGATAGCAATGTTTCAATATTTGAGGGGCTCCTACAAAGACAGGGAGGGTCAAACTATTTTTCAAAGCACCAAAAGGCAAGACAAGAAACAATGGATGGAAACTAACCAAGGAGAGAAGCAACCTAGAAGTAAGAAGAAATTGTCTACTGGTGAAAGCAATCAACCAGTCGAACCTTCAGAAGTTGTGAGTGCTTCATCACTGGAGGCTTTCAAAAAGAGACTGGACAATCATTTATCTGAAATGGTAGAGGGCCGTGATGGCGAATCTTTTCCGGACTGAGTGGCCAAAGGGCGTGTAAACGTGCGCAAATGCGTGCGTACGTGGCTGAATCCCCAAAATGCAATGCACATGGGCCCCGCACATGGGCCCTGCCCACACACATGCATTTGTGGTCCCTTGCATGTGTCCTACCACCTGTGCATGCATGTGCCCCACCCCCTGCACATGTGCATGGCCCCCCACACGCACCCACATGCCCCCTCCCCCCACGCATTGACGTGCAGCCCCCTGCATGCACCCCACCTCCCACATGCATCCCGCCCCCACGCATGCGCAGCAGAGATGACCAGCTGGCCTGTAGGAGGCACACATGTATCCGTGGCGGAGCTGAACTGGGGCGATGGGTCTCATGCCCACAGAGAGGGCACTGTGTGCCACCTGTGGCATGAGCAACATAGGTTTGCCATCACGGGTGTAAAGTCTCCTGCCTTGAGCAAAGGGTTGGACTAGAAGACCTCCAAGGTCCCTTCCAACTCTATTATTTTATGTTCTATGTTTTATGGTGCAGGAATACCCCTAAGAATTTTAGGAGTTTGCAAAGTCCACTGACTCTGCCTATTCCTCTAACCAACATTATTCAGACTGAAGAAGCTGCTTGGATGGGCAGCGAAACAACTCAAACCCACACAAAAATTAGTAGAGTTGCCATGGCTCAACTTCCAGACAAGACAACCTAGATGTCCTGCCCCAGCTACGGACCCCAAAGAACGCAGCACACACAAAGTTTGTACAAAACTTAATTTACTAAAATAACTCAGTCTGTTTCAAAACAAAAGCTGTTAATAAACTTTCTTAACAGCCTACAAGAAACCAAAGATAAAGTAATCACAATCTTACTAAGGTTGGCAGAAAGCCCAGAAGCAATTTGCAGGGAATCCAGCTGGCGCTCGAGTCGGACAGCGAGGAGGCTGGTGTGGTGCTGCACCAGCAGCCTGTGCAGCTGGCACTCGAGTCGGACAATGGGGAGGCTGGAGAAGATGTGGTGCCAGAGACAGGGATTCAGCCAGGGCCTTCAGAACCTCCAGAAGCTCTCATAAGTGAAGAGGATGAAGAGGAGGAGCCTCTTCTCAATGCACGGGTGTGCAGAGCTGCCAAAAGGCAGGAGATGCTCCTCAGGAGGAGGTCTCCTCAAGAGTAAGGCTTGGGGCTAATTGGCCACTCCCTTAGCCTATTTAAGGAGGAACGCCGCTTGCAGCAAGCTGTAGGGAACAACTTTAGTTCACTCTCCTTTGCGTTTGCATTCTCTGCAAAACTGCTTCTGGGTTTTCTGCCAACTCTAGTAAGACTGTGATTCCTTATCTTAGAATTCTGGTAGGCTGTTAAGACAGTTTATTAACAGCCTTTGATTGATAAAGACTAAGTTATTTGAGTAAAATAAGCTTTGTATAGAGTTTGTGTGTGCTGCGTTCTTTGGGGTCCGTAGCTGGGGCAGAAGAGTTAGATTCATGATAGACAAACACAAACTTGTTTTCTTTCTCCTGTTCCTTGTCACTATTTTCAGAACTATGCCAGTTGGCCGTAAGGGATGTCCCAGTAGCCTGTACATGGCTTGGCTGGAGACCCTCTCGCAAGATCTGAGGTCTCCCATGATTCTGATCAGAGGCAACCAGGAAAACGTCTTGACTTTTTACTGTCAGTAGGACCTTCTTGGGCCAGGGAGCATTGCAACCTGGAGAAGAAATTTCCAGCCTGATCCTGCTTTGCTGGTGAGCTATCAAGAGGCTGCATTGCAGGGATGAAGGCCAAGAATAAAAGACCAATGGTGGAAAACATGTTTTGTTGGGTTGTAAGAATCCTCTTCTTCAGAACTCTTAACATTGCAATATTGGCTGGATTTGTTCCTTGTGCTGAATCATGGCTTTAGGATGGGCTTGTTTAATCATGGTTGGAAAAAGAAGCTGCAATTGGAGGGCTTCACATAAACAGGCCACGTCATTAATTTGGAATGGTTAAGATTTGAAGGTCTCCCAAAGCAACATTGACTACATCTGAATGAATTTCATTAGCACTGGCATTTAATTAAAATTGAATATACAGTAGCTGGAAAGCACATATATTAGTGAATAATTTCACTAATAATACATTGGTATCTGTTCACAGATACTGCATATTCATCTTGAATACTGAATCAACCCATTTCCTGGATTCTTGTACTACGCCGAATCCAGAGGTGGGTTTCAGCAGGTTCTGACCAGTTCTGGAGAACCGGTAGCAGAAATTTTGAGTAGTTTGGAGAACCGATAGTAAACATCCTGACTGGCCCCACCCCCATCTATTCTCGGCCTCCTGAGTTCCAGCTGATCGGGAGGAAATGGGGATTTTGCAGTAACCTTCCCCTGCCATGCCCACCAAGCCATGCCATGCCCACCAAGCCATGCCACGCCCACCAAGCCACACCCACAGAACTGGTAGTAAAAATTTTTGAAACCCATCACTGGCCAAATTATAAAATAATTTAATGAGCTGTACTCATCCACTTGGTATGAGCCACCCAAGAAATAATCAAGATTAAAATTCAACAAACTAAGCCTATTGTACGTATATAGCAGTTCGTTCTTGATCTGACTTGTTTAGTTTATGGTGCCCAAAGATGACACTTTTAAGCAATTTTTAGAAATCAGAGGGATCAGATCAGGCCCTTTGATCTTCTAGTTGTATTTCTTTGCATTACGCCAGAGGTGGTATTCAGCCGGTTCGCACCTGTTTGGACGAATCGGTAGCGATAGCGGGTGGGCCCGCCCCGCCTCCCTGCCCCCGCCTCCCTGCCCCCGCCTCCCTGCCCCCCTGCCCCAACTCCAAATTATGCTATTTAGGCACATTTTTAATGTCGGGCACATGCGCATGAGTGAGCAAAGCACACGCACGGAAGGCCGGGTGCATGCATGGACACAGTGCGCATGAAGCGAGCGTGCGCATGCAGGGCGAAACAGTGGTCAAGGTAAGTGAAAACCACCCCTGCATTATGCTAATATACTAAAAAAAACGGGTGAAATGCTCCCGGTTCGGACTGGATCGCCCGATCCGGTAGCGATGGCGGTGGGTGGTTCGGAGAACCAGTAGCAAAAATCCCTGCCCCCCCATGCCCAGCTGAGCCGCACGATTATCAGAGGCTTTTTTTTTTGTTTTACTTTTAAAAGCATTTTTTCTCTTCGGCCGAAAAAATGCTTTTGAAAGTAAAAAAAACCTCTTCAGCCGAAGAGGTTGTAAAAAAATGCTTTTAAAAGGCTCTGACCATCAGGCAACTCAGCTGGGTTTTAAAAGGCTCTGAGGATTCCAGCTGAGTTGCCTGATCATCGGAGGCTTTTAAAAGCATTTTTTCTACCACCTCTTCAGCTGAAGAGGTGGTAGAAAAAATGCTTTTAAAAGTTAAAAAAAAAAAAAGTTGGCCACGCCCACCCAGTCACATTACCCCCCCCCCCCACAAGCCACGTCCACAGAACCGGTAGTAACAAATTTTACATTTCACCACTGCAAAAAACCTCTAGTGCTAAGTGTGAAACCACACAGGACATCACACTGGGCTGACTGGGTTTGGGGTAGAATGGAGCATCAAGAGCTTTCCTTGGGATTTGAACATGGGATTTCCTAAGCAGTGCCTCTCACCCAGAGCGCCAAATCAATATAATTTCCATGATATTGCTCTATTTGTTTACATTGAGTTTACAGTTCCTCAGTGAGCCAGCAGGGGGCAGCAGGTCCTAGAAGTTCAATATATTTTGTCCTGAATTCCATAATTCAGGCTGTCTCCTCTCACTCATCATCACACCCAGTGGTGGGATTCAAATAATTTAACAAGCGGTTCTCTGCCCTGATGATTTCTTCCAACACCCAGTTCACCAAACTGCTCAGAAAGTTAACAACCGGTTCTCCCGAAGTGGTGCGAACTGGCTGAATCCCATCACTGATCACACCCCAAATGTTAGCAGATTGTGCACTTTCAGCCTGGTTTTAGATGCCTATTACATAAGCATTTTATTTACCCGCCAGGTGAGAATATGAAGGGCATTGGCTTTCTTTTGCCTAAAAAACCCCCAACTTCTAGCAACTTATATATTCAAAAATCAAAATGCTTGTGTTTGCACAATACAACAGTAGGTTACATGAATAGCAAATGAATGGAACCCCAACAGACCAGATATAAATACCTTGGGGTGCAGTTCCAGGCTTCTTTATCTTAGAGCAGGGGTCTCCAGCCTTGGCAACTTTAAGTCTGGCGGGCTTCAACTCCCAGAATTCCCCAGCCAACTTCTGGGAATTGAAGTCCTCCAGGCTTAAAGTTGCCAAGGTTGGAGACCCCTGTCTTAGAGGACACAGGTCTCTTATCGGGCAAGTGTGCTTCTTTGGACACTAGGTGAAGACCAGGGGTGAAATGTAAAATTTGTTACTACCGGTTCTGTGGGCATGGCTTGGTGGTGGTGGGGTAATGTGACTGGGTGGGCATGGCCAATTTTTTTTTAAGAAAAAAACTTTTCAAAGCATTTTTTTCTACCTCTTCGGCCAAAGAGGTTGCAAAAAAATGCTTTGAAAAGCCTCTCTGACAATCAGGCAACTCGGCAGGGATCATCAGAGAGGCCTTTAAAAAATCGCTTTTAAAGAAATGCTTTTAAAAGCCTCTCTGACGATCAGGCAACTCAGCTGGGATCATCAGAGGCTTTTCAAAGCATTTTTTTACCACCTCTTTGGCCAAAGAGGTTGCAGAAAAAAATGCTTTGAAAAGCCTCTGACGATGTCACTAGGAGGCAACAATGATTTTAAAAGCATTTTGAGGTGGAAGAGGTTGTAGAAAAAATGCTTTTAAAAGTAAAAAAAAAAAAGCCTCTGATGATCGTGCAGCTCAGCTGGGCATGGTGGGGGGGGGGGCAGGGATTTTTGCTACCGGTTCTCCGAACCACCCGCCGCCATTGCTACCGTATCGGGCAATCCAGTCCGAACCGAGAGCATTTCATCCCTGGTGAAGACCTAGCAACTCTCTGGAAAAGACTCTAAAAGGCTGGGAAAGATGGAAGGAAAGAGGAGAAGAAGAGGACAACCAGCAACAAGGTGGATGAACTCAGCTATCATGGCGATGGGGAGTGTTGTTGGAAGAGCTGAAGGATCAGCCTAGGGATACATCGTCATGGAGAAAATCTTTGTAGTTGCTAGGAGGCAACAATGATTTGGTGGCATCTAAACAATCAATCTCTCAGATGTCTTGGTAGAATGGGAAGTCCTCTCATAGAGCTTCCCTTGCTGAAGATTTGATGAAATTTAAGTTCTGTAGGAGCTGGGAAAGATCTCCCTAGGAGATCTCCCAATGAGAAGAGAGGACTCCTTGGAGAAGACCCTGATGTCGGCAAAAGGAGAAGGGGACGGCAGAGGATGAGATGGTTGGATAGTGTCATCGATGCAACGAACATGAATTTGAGCAAACTCTGGGAGACAGTGGAGGATAGGAGGGCCTGGCATGTTAAGGGTTATGGTGTTGTCAAGGTCGAGCATGACTTAGCAACTGAACAACAACAAAATTGAGGACCCAGTCATGGGGGCAATAAGCTGACTTTGTATAAATATACAAAAGGATGAAGGCTATTGCTGAGCACATTGTAAGCCGCCCTGAGTCTCCGGAGAAGGGCGGCATATAAATCAAATTAAAAAAATAAAAAAAAAATGAAGTTTTTGCAGGAAGCAGCTGATTGACTCGGTACCATCTCAGGTGTTGTAACTGGAGCAACATTTTGTTATCCCTTGTTCACACAACAAACTCTATATTTCTGTTTCTTCTATGACATGGCCTTCTTGTTTGAAGGGGAAAAAAAAGACAGATAATCCTTGTTTAATAACCCAAAGGTGCTTTTTTTTTTTTTACGAGGCAACCAGACTTTCTGATTTTTCTTTGAAGACGTTCCGCTTCTTATTATTCTTATTATTTTCTATGAAGACGCTTTTTCAAGAGGCAACTGGATATTCTGGTTTTTCTTCGAAGACGTTTGGCTTCTCGTCGCTTCTTCGGCTCAGAGCTTCTTGGAAAAGAAGCAAAAGGTCTTCAAAGAAAAACCAGAAAGTCCAGTTGCCTCCTGAAAAAGTACCTTTGGGATGAAGGATGACCTGGATGACTCAGAAGCTCCATAGACACTTGTTTAACAAACCTAAGTGGGACCAGCAACTAAGTGCTAATAAGTGAAGTGATTGCTAACTGAGGACCACAATTATGCTTTCTGGCTGGAAAAAGACAGACTAGTTGTTTTTCACCTTCAGCTTTTGTTTGCCCACTGACCTCTCCTCTGCCCTCCCGAAGGCTCATGTGCCCTGCTTGTTGTCTTGCACAACACAAAGCAATGTTTTTAACAGATTAAGAGAGTTGGAAGGGACCTTGTAGGTCATCTAAGAGCCTGGTGGCGCAATGGACTAACTGCTGTTAAAGTAGCACTTAGTTGCCAGCTGCCTGCAATTACTGCAAATTCAAATCTCACCAGGCTCAAGGTTGACTCAGCCTTCCATCCTTCCGAGGTAGGTAAAATGAGACCCGGATTGTGGGGGCAATAAACTGACCTTGTATAAAAAAGAACATCGCTTAGGGGGGCCCCGAAAGCCCTACTAAGCAGATATATACAAAAGTATGAAGGCTATTGCTTAATGCATTGTAAGCCACCCTGAGTCTCCGGAGAAGGGCAGCATATAAATCAAACTAATCAATCAATCAATCAATCAATCAATCAATCTAATCTAACCCACCGCCTAAGCAGGAGACCCTACAACATTTCTGACAGATGGCAGTCTAGTCTCTTGAAAGCCTCCAGGGATGAAGCTCCCACAACTTCTGGAGGCAACTTCTGTTCCATGGGTTGATTGTTCTCACTGTCAGAAAATGTCTCCTTATGTAGCAGAGGGGAGGAGACGGAGCGCAAGAGAAGGAAAGAGGGACTTGGCTGGAGGAAAATAAAAATGGGAAGCTGGGAGAGAGGAGGTGAGACCTGGAGAAAAGGGGGGATAAAGAAAAATAAGAGCATAGGATGGCAGAGGTTTTTTTTTTTTTTTTTAATTTGATTTATATGCCGCCCTTCTCCGGAGACTCAGGGCGGCTTACAATGCGCTAAGCAATAGCCTTCATACTTTTGTATATTTATACAAAGTCAGCTTTATTTGTGGGACAAGCCTGAGGGAAATAAGGGATAGGATAGCAGAGGCTTCTGTGTAGCTCCCAGTGGGAAGGATCCCAGGCAAGCTGCGTGCTCAGAGCTTCCCTGGCGGCACTCTCAGCCCCGCCATCTTGGCAGCGCCATGCACCGGCTGGGGAACAGCTGTCTCGCCAGGGAACGGGCCGGTAACTAAGAGGCATGCTGGCCCTCTTGGAAAAAATGGGGGGGGAGCATGCTGGGGGGGGCACGCTCATGCACAGTGCAGGGCACATGTGCAGAGGGAGTGGGGGGTGTTGTGCGTGCATGCGCAAATGGGGGCATGCATTGCATTATGGGTGCCGGCACGAAGGAGCACGACAGCGCTTGCGTGCTCAGACTTTTGGCACGCAATGCCATCACTTATGTAGGGTCTCCTGCTTGGGTGGGGGGTTGGATTACATGATCTTTCAACTCTGTTAATCTGTAAACTCTCTTATTCTATGTAATTTAGCGCGTAATTTAAGGCTAAACATTAGGAACCTTTTTTTCGTGCTCCACAACATTTCCATTAAGCATTTCTATGAAAAGAGCCTTGGTAGTACAGTGGTCTAAGGCACCCTGTTATTAAGCTGGTTATTAAGACCAGCTGCCTGCAATTACTGCAGGTTCGAATCTCGCCAAGGCTCAAGGTTGACTCAGCCTTCCATCCTTTCTAAGGTAGGTAAATTGAGGACCCGGTTTGTGGGGGCAATAAGCTGACTTTGTATAAATATACAAAAGGATGAAGGCTATTGCTTAGTGTATTGTAAGCCGCCCTGAGTCTCCGGAGAAGGGCGGCATATAAATCAAATTCAAAAAAAAATGGGGCACTTGGGACCTCTTCCTGATGGCCATACATGACTCAAAGACTTCAGGTAACCATACCTGACCCCCAAAAGACATGAAATACTCTCCAAATCAAATTGGAACAAAAGCTCTATTACTATTTCTTTGGCTACTTGTTCAGTCCCAAACATGATCCTATTATGATCAACCATCAACCATCAAACCAGAGATAGAAGGGAGCTTGGGAACTTCTAGTCCAACATCCTGCTCAAGCAGGAGACTCTGTACCATTGTAAACAAAAGCTTTTAAGTATCTTCTTAAAAGGCCCTGGTGTTGGAGCACCCACAACTTCTGAAGGCAAGCTGTTCCATTGGTTGGTTTTTCTCACTGTCAGGAAATTTCTCCTTAGTTCTAGGTTGCTTCTCTCTTTGTTTAGTTTCCATCCATTGCTTCTTCTCTTGCCTTCTGGTGCTCTGGAGAATAGGTTGACTCCCTCTTCTTTGTGGCAACCCCGTAAATAATGGAAGATTGCTAGCACGTCACCCCTTCTTTTCACCAGACTAACCATTCCAAATTCCTGCAACTGTTCTTTGTATGTTTTAGCCTTCAGCCCCCCGCCCAATCAACTTTGTTGCCCTTCTCTGCTACTCCAGTGTTACCAAAGATGACACCAGATTTAACCACATTTCAAATTTTTCCTACTAGTTTCTTGGGATTGAAAAGCAGAATTCTCTAGTTATTCTATCATTATTGAGTTGTTGTCCTTGCAGTGTCATTTTCTACCTTTCATTTTTATTTCTTGTTATGTATGTTATACAGGTAGTCCCAGTGGTGGGTTGCCCCCGGTTCGGACTAGTTTGCAAGAACCGGTAGTAAAACTGCACTCGTGCCAAAGCAAGAAAGTAAAAAATAATTCCTTTCGATAAGAGCGCATAGAAATAGTCAGAGAAGGCGAACCACCCAACTGTATTTTAACAAGATGCAAATTCTTTTGATAGAATAGAATAGAATTCTTTATTGGCCAAGTGTGATTGGACACACAAGGAATTTGTCTTTGGTGCATATGTTCTCAGTGTCCAAAACAGAAAAGATACATTCGTCAGGAATCATAAGGTACAACACTTAATGATAGTCATAGGTAATAAGCAATCAAATCGTACTAAGAAACAAATAAAACAATATAAATTGTAAAGATACAAGCAACATTGTTATAGTCATAAGTGGGAAGAGATAAGTACTAGGAAGGATGAGAAGAATAATAGTAATACAGTCTTAGCAAATAATTTGACAGTGTTGTGGGAATTATTTGTTTAGCAGAGTGATGGCATTCAGGGGAAAAACTGTCCTTGTGTCTAGTTGTTCTGGTTGTGCAGTGCCCTATAGCGTCGTTTGGAGGATAGGAGTTGAAACAGTTTATGTCCAGGATGTGAGGGGTCTGTAAATATTTTCACAGCCCTCTTTTGACTCATGCAGTATACAGATCCTTAATGGAAGGCAGGTTGGTAGCCATTTTATTTTCCTGCAGTTCTAATTATCTGTTGAAGTCTGTGTCTGCCTTGTTGGGGGTTCTGCCCCAGCTCCAGATTCCCAAGGATTGTGACACACACCAATGGTCCTTATCAAAGTTATAACGTACCAAGAATAAACAAAGTCCGGCAAAGGTTGGCAACCAGCCCAGAAAACAAGATACGATAAGACACTCACTCTCCAAAATGCTCTGATGTTTCTGCAATTCTGTCTGCTTTGTGTGTCTGAAACTCTGGGATATGCAGGCTGCTATCATCATCAGGGTTTGCTCTAGGAGTCCTTTCCTTATGACTTAAAAAAAGGCATAATTCTCTCAGGTTCTGCTACCATGATAATGGAGGCCCTTTGGCTACAAATAGTCCAAGTCTTTCTGCTCAGACTTTACACCTTTAGAGGCACAAAAACTCGGAAACAATTGGAACAAAGATCCAAACACGTTCAGGAAGTCATGTCTTTCTAAAAATCTAAGATCAACAGAAAGAAATCGTGTAAATCCAACTCTTAGGGGTGTGGACATGCTGCAACAGGAAAAGGGCAGTGTTTATCTAGCAATTCTGTACAAGAAGATCTGGAGATTCTTGGATAAGATCAGTTCTTCTCTGGTGTAAGGTAGAAGAATCTGGCTCTGGCCTTGAGAAGGGGATAAAAGACATGAACACTTATGTAAATCTGAGAAAGTAGAAAGTGTGGGAACAACACTTTGCTGCCCGTCTAAAGAGGCCATGAAGGAGGATGAAGAGACTTTCAAGAGATGAAGGGACTTTCAATACATCCTCCAAATAAAGTAGCATTTCTGAAATCCTAATGGTGTCTGGCCTGGCCTTGCTTGTCTGGCTGCCTGGCAAAGATCAAGGCAAGTTAGCCCCCAGAAGAGAAGAGTCCCTTTGACACCTCCCCTGCATATCTCCCCCACCCTGTACAGGAAGCAGATTCTCTTGACAGGAAGAGCCATTTGATAAAGAAGCTATGGACTCTGCTCTTCTCCATTCTTCCTTCCAGTAACCTTAAACAAAGAGAAAAGAGACAAAGAAAACGAATTTCATCTCCATGATAAACAAGACTGATTATCCACTGAAAAATGTGGCATGAGATAGCGCTTTATTTATGTATTTTAAAAATGATCTTGTGGTGAATTTGAAGTAAAGAAGACCTCCAGCTGTTGGAGAGAATCAGTTGCCTTGCAGATCCTCACTTCGATCTACCCACTTGGCTGGCGACATTTCAGCAACACCTTAAAGCAAGATGGGGATTGTGTAACCCCAAAGTGTGGTGTGAAATCCGGAGCTTGGGATTTGTCTGGCCACAATAGCTGGAAATTTCTGAGAATGCTGGTGAAGATGAGGAAGAGCTCCATCCGAGCCAAGTTTTCCCCTAAGCAGACTCTCGGTCCTGAAAAGGCAAAGTGAAGAACAAAGAGAGAAGTCAATCCAATCGCTGAAGTCTGGCAACCAATTGCAACTGCCGAACCTGTTTGTTTCTCGAAACTATGATCCCAAATCTCATGAGATTTCCAAACTTGGTAACAGTTCTTTTGCATTCTTTCCTTCTCTAAAAGATTTATCTTCCAGGCCTCTATGAAGCACACCTCATATGATTTAGACTTTAAAAAGAAGTTGAGACTCCGGAAAGAGTGCAGAAAAGGGCAACAAAGATGATTAAGGACCTGGAAGTTAAAATATATGAAGAAGAGTTGCAGGTATTGGGTATGTCTATTCTAATGAAAAGAAGGACTAGGGTGGACAATGATAGCAGTGTTCTAAAATTTGAAGGGCTGCCACAAAAAAGAGGGGGTCAAACTATTCTCCAAAGCACTAAAAGGTAAGACAAGAAACAACGGATAGAAACTAATCAAGGAGAAAAGCAACCTAGAACTAAGGAGAAATTTCCTAACAGTGAGGACAATTAACAACCAAAGGAATGGCTTGCCTTCAGAAGTTGTGGATGCTCCATCACTGAAGGTTTTTAAGAAGAGACTGGACAATGACTTGCCTGTAATGGTATAGGGCCGTGATGGCAAACCTATGGCATGCGTGCCATAGGTGGCACACAGAGCCATATCGGTGGGCACACAAGCTCAGCTCCGGCGCACATGCACACGCCGGCCAGCTGATTTTTGTGCCTTCTGGGCCCCCTGGAAGTCGGCAAACAGGCTGTTTCCGGCCTCCAGAGGGCCTCCAGGGGGCTGGGAAAGACCGTTTTCACCCTCCCCAGGCTCCTAGAAAGGCTCTGGAGCCTGGGGAGGGCGAAAAATGGGCCTACAGGGCCCACCGTGCCATTGCGTGCCAAAAGCGGGGAAAACGTGGGGGGGGGTCGCGCACACATGCCCGGAGTGGGGCGCATAGAATTATGGGTGTGGGCATGCACACGCGCGACTCCCCCGTGCTCCCCCCACTTTTGGCACGCGATGGCAAAAAGGTTAGCCATCACTGGTATAGGGTCTCCTGCTTGAGTACACCTTTCATGGTCCAGGACCAGGTGTTCTGGAATGACCATATTCAACATGATTACCTGTGTTTCTTTTAAACCCCATTTTCCTATAGGATGCTGAATTATAAACTGAGCCCAAGTGCTGACTTTCACAAGTCTCTAAAGAAAGGTTTCCACTAAAAGTGTGTGTGTGTGTGAGAGAGAGAGAGGGAGGGAGGGAGGGAGGGAGGGAGGGAGGGAGGGAGAGGGAGAGAGAAATACTCACACACAGAGAGAGAAATACAGAGAGAATAATTCACCTGCTGAAAATGCCAAAAAGGCTTCCGGCTTCACAAACTCTCCCTCTTCATTCAGGAAGTTGGAGGGGTTGAACTCATGTGGGAACTTCCACTGAGATTCATCACGATGGGCAGACTGGATATTGACAAAAACCATGGTGTCCTGCAGAAGCCAAGACAAGCACACAACGAAGATATTGAACTATAATCCTATGGCGCTCCCATAAAATGAGATTCAAAAGGAAGACTCCCTTTGATCTCAATCTCTTGCTTTCTCTTGCTCTTACATGCAAACCGCCTCAGGTGAGGAAGACACAGGTCTTCTTATTTATTTATTTATTTATTTATTCATTCATTCATTCATTCATTCATTCATTCATTCATTCATTCATTCAATTTATATACCGCCCTTCTCCCGAAGGACTCAGGGCGGTGAACAGCCAGAATAAAATACATGTAATACAAATATTAAAAACATTTAAAATATATTAACTACTATGGCCCCAAAAAACAATTTAAAACCAATTCTAAAACCCAATTTAAAGTTTAAAACAATTTAAAAGAGGTTAGGCCAGGCCAGCCTGCTGGAAAACGAACTTATTAAGGGCACGGCGGAACGCGCGCAGATCTGGGATGTTCCGTATCTCCGGGGGGGGGAGCTCGTTCCAGATGGCAGGTGCCCCCACAGAGAAGGCTCTCCCCCTGGGGGCCGCCAGCCGACATTGTTTGGCCGACAGCACCCTGAGAAGTCCCTTTCTATGGGAGCGTACTGGTCTGTGAGAGGCTACTGGTGGCAGAAGGCAGTCTCGTAGGTACCCTGGCCCTCCCGGAAGACCACCGGGAGTCAGTGCAGCTCGCGCAGGAGGTGGGCCCTATGCCAATCAGTGGTGGGTTTCAAAAATTTTTACTACCGGTTCTGTGGGTGTGGCTTGGTGGGCATAGCTTGGTAGGCATGGCAGGGGAAGGATACTGTAAAATCTCCATTCCCTCCCCACTCCAGGGGAAGGATACTATAAAATCACCATTCCCACCCCACTCCAGGAGAAGGATACTGTAAAATCTCCATTTCCTCCCAATCAGCTGGGACTCGGGAGGCAGAGAATAGATGGGGGCAGGGCCAGCCAGAGGTGGTAAAATCTATTGCAGTGCTTTGGACATAAATAGACTGGGGGGGAAATAATTCCAAACAGTTGTAACATTTGTGTAGCCCAGTCAAATCATGGTGGTTTCAACTCTTCTATTCCTGGGCTGATTCTGCTGTAGAACACAGAGCTCTCTGGCAGTGGTGGGATTCAATTTTTTTTACTACCTGTTCTGTGGGCATGGCTTGGTGGGCGTGGCAGGGGAAGGATACTGTAAAATCTCCATTCCCATCCCACTCCAGGGGAAGGTTACTGCAAAATCCCTATTTCCTCCCAATCAGCTGGGACTCGGGAGGCAGAGAATAGATGGGGGCAGGGCCAGCCAGAAGTGATATTTTCCGGTTCTCCGAACTACTCAAAATTTCCGCTACCGGTTCTCCAGAACTGGTCAGAAGCTACTGAAACCCACCTGTGATGCAGATTCATCAACACCTCACTACCTGAAAAACAATTAAAGGTTTCTTTCTTTCTTTTTTTACCTTGGGAATTTTATATCGGAAAAACTGCACATCTGTAATGGAGGCATGAGGAATTCCAAGAGGAGCAACATTTGAAACACGTTGGATTTCGTGAATGACGGCATTGGTGTAGGGCAACTTTTTCCTGTCTTCATACTTCACAATTGCCTTGTTTCCTACCACCATGTCTATTTCCTTCCAGCATTTCTCTGAGGAACAAATAGCTCAGTTATCTTCTGTAAAATGTTTCATTGACTTTAAGTAGACATTGGTTTATTTTCACCAGAAATGATGAGAGTGCAGCTCTCTGAGTTCCCAGCCATGATCATGATCCCCCAATTTGGGCCCCTCCCTCATTTACATAATAAATAAAGTCCTTACTATTACAGGTCAAGAACCCTATTTCACAATTCTTTACCTTGGATCTCTGGAAAGGCCATCAAATAGAGCAACGTCCACTGCAGTGTTGACGCCATCGTCTCTGTTCCAGCCACAAATAGGTTAGACAGTAAGATTAGTAGCTGCTCTTCCTCAAAACTTGACCCTTTCCTCTCTGGCTTTTGTAAGTTAAAACAAAGAATGTTATTACAATCAAATGGAAAAAGGACCTTCTCCCACTCTTTAATTCAGTTGATAACTCCAATTTGAAAGCAGGAATTCATTCTGAAAAATAGGACTCAAAACAGAAAGGAAGTAGGGAGATGGGAAAATAGCTGTTGTAGCTCAGACGATGAGGAGGTTGGGGAAGAACTTGGGCCAGTTCTGGATCCTGATGGATGACACAAAGATAGAGCCAGGGCCATCTGGCATTTCCCAGCCACTGGAGAGGAGCTGCCTTTGGAGTCAGAGATGAGTGAGGAGGAGGAACAGCTGGGGCCTGTTCCAGAAGCACAAATGCGCAGAGCAGTTAGGAGAGTTGAACAATGGAGGACAAGGAGTCAACTTGGGAAGCAAAGCAAATGTGAACGCTGAATGGCTCCTCCCTGGCTGGGGAATAAATAGGAGGAACAGGGAGTGGTTTGGTTGCCACAGACAACCATTCACATTTCCGGAAAGTTTGCTCCTTGTGTGTTTTGTGTGACAAAGACTGCCTTGCCAGAACTGAGGTTTGTCTATTTCTCTGTTTGAACTGAGTTAATTTGCAGCCTCCCGGCTGGGAGCTCACAATCTTGCATTTATCATAATGAACTGATAAGGACTATTATTTCAGTTAACTTCTTGCCTGGACTTTCTGTTGGTGAATGCAGTTAATTCCCAATGTGTAAATAAAGAGGGTTTTTTTCTTTGTGGGGGAGTCTGTTTCTTGCTTCTGCAAAGGCCGGCAACTTCTCCTGCTGACAACCCTTCCCAATGAAGTTTGGGGAGAGATTGAGGGTCCCTCAGAAGATCCTCCAGAGCTGGCATGTTTCCTTTCCTCCTAGTCCTGATGGAAAGGTCTGCCCTAGTCAGTTGGGGTATGGACAGCATGCAAAGCACAAGGACATGGCTCCAGGGGTGAGCTGCTGGGGGTTTGAAGGGGTTCGGGAGAACCTCTAGCTAAGATTCTGTGCATTTCAGAGAACCCCCAAATCCCACTCCTGGCTGGCCCCACCCACCCTACCCTGCCCCTCCCAGGAGTCCCCACGCGCCCATTTTGGATGGAGGTAAGTTCAGGGTGCGTATGGAGGCTCAGGGAGGGCGAAAAATGGGCCTACCGGAAGATCCAGAGAGCCTCCGGAGCCTGGGGAAGCTGTTTTCACCCTCCCAGAGGCTTGAGGAAAGCCTCTGGAGCCCGGGGAGGGCAAAAATGTTCCTCCCCCCGCCGTGGTGCAGGAGGCTGACTAGGCCACGCCCACCATGGCCACACCCACCCAGCACAACTGAGTAGAGAATCCTTTGCTAAAATTTTTGAAACCCACCCCTGCATGGCTCCGCTCACACAACATGTCATCCAAGCCAGGGGTGTCAAACTCAAGGCCTGGGGCCTGGGGCTCAGGGCCCAGATCTGTCCTGTGAAATGCTTATATCTGGCCCGCAGGACTGCCCTGGAAACAGCAAAAGACCAGCCCACATTGCCTCTGCCAGTGAAAATGGAGCTCCATTTTAGCTGGCATGGGGTTTCAGGAGGCCATTACAACTGAAAACAGAGCTCAGGAGGTCCTTTTCGCTGGCAGAGTGCTTGGACCACCAGAAGCGCCCCCAACATGAGTGACGTCAAGCTGGCCATGCCCACCCTGGCCCCCACCCACCCACTGAGGTCAGACACAAAACTGATGTGGCCCTCAATGAAATCGAGTTTGACACCCCTGATCCAGGCGGAAAGAAGATTTGGCACAACATCTAGAAAAGTCCCGATATCAACGTTTTTGTGATATTTTCAGGAGGTTAATGTCAGAAAAATAGATCCAAGGTGAGAGGAAGAGAAATCCCTGCAAATTTAACAGCAGGAAAAGACTGAAGGATCTACAGTACCTTCTGCATTTCTTCTAAATATGCATCAGTGAAATCTCGAGGTTCTCCTACAGTCAAAGTTGCCTTGTGCTCTTCGATCTCTTGTTGAAAGATAGTGTCCATTTTCTTTGTAAGTGTTAATAATTTCTGATGGGGCAGGGGAAGGCTTCTCACAAAGGGCACCTCATTGTAAAGCTACCAGCAAAGAAAAGAAAAGCCAACATTGATTAATTTGATCAAGATCAATATACCCTCCTTTGTAGGATAAATGGAGCAGGAAAAGAAACCCCTTGTAACCTATTTACAATTTGATAGGGACTCAAATGCCCCAATCAGATAAAATTTCAAAAAAATGTCCCAGTGAGGTAAAATTTGCCCTGGTTAAATTTGGATAGCTGCTGTTTTTGACAATTAACTCACACAGAAGCTTCACCCACACTTCCCGTAACTCTGATGAGAAATTATTCCAATTATAAGGAAAATTGGCTGTTCTAGCTGCTAAGAAAACCAGACAGTTTCCAAAATAGGTGAGACATGAAAACTCAAATTCCCACCACCTAATTGCACACTTATTTTGAATATTCTTTTGGATTCTTGTTAAGGATACCAAGGCCCAGGGTCCTGCTATTATTCGGGAATTTTGATGTATCATATCCAGCAGAGTTTTGAGGAAGCCGTTATCATATTCAAAGTGTTTTCCAAATAATATGGTAGACATTATGTTGGCAACTGCAGCGTCCAGAAACCCAAAAGGATCAAAAGGCACATCTGTCAAAGAAAAGAAATTAGTTCCCAATCAATTCATCTGCCTTTATGTTCCTTTATAGGAGTCACAATGTCTATGTAATAAATCCATTCCTGTAATGATAAGGACACACTGTCTGTCTTCTTGCCTGTCTCCCCATCTCTCTCTCCCTTTCTCATCTCTTTCTCATCTATTTACCATCTTTCTGTCTGTCTGTCTGTCTCTTTTTCTCTCTCTCTATCATCTCTCTCTCTTTTTCTCTCTCTCTGTCTCTCTTTCTCTGTCATCTATCATCTCTCTTTCTCTCTCTCTCTCTCTGTCATCCATCCATATCTATCTATCTATCTATCTATCTATCTATCTATCTATCTATCTATCTATCATCTATCATCTATCATCTATCTATCTATCTATCTATCTATCTATCTATCTATCTATCATCTCTCTCTTTCTCTCTCTCTCTTTCTCTCTCTTTCTCTCTCTTTCTCTCTGTCATCCATCCATCCATCCATCCATCCATCCATATCTATCTATCAATCAGATGATGGATGATAGATAGATAGATAGATAGATAGATAGATATATTTCTATCTATCTATCTATCTATCTATCTATCTATCTATCTATCTATCTATCATCTATCAGTCTAATGATCACCATCATCTATCTAATTTATGGACCTGTCCTATTTATCTACCCTGTTCCCCCCAAAATAAGACATCCCCTGATAATAAGCCCAATCGGGCTTTTGAGCACATGGCAGTAAGGCCAAGCACTAATTTCAGGGTTCAAAAAAATATAAGACAGGGTCTTATTTTTGGGGAAACACGGTATCTATCTATCTATCTATCTATCTATCTATCTATCTATCTATCTATCATCCATCATCTATCAGTCTAATGATCACCATCATCTATCTAATTTATGGACCTGTCCATTTTATAAGCCAACGACTCTGGACAGCATACAATTTCAGACAGTGAGAGTGGAAGTTCCTTCTCCAAACTTGTGGGTTGGTTTCCAAATGTTTCATTACCAGGTTAGGTAAAATCTTCAGCTGAATTTAGGGAATGTCAGTGTTGGAGTTCTTCTGATTTTAGACAGTATACAGCAAATGTTGCCCCCTAAGCACCTTTACTGTTTGCAGAGGCATTATCAGAAGAGCACAAAATCAGAGATTTCGGTTCTCTGATCAGCTCACCATGAACTTTGGGCAAAAGAACCACGAAGGTCAAATGGCTTCTGCTATTTTCGATCTTTTTCTAACAAACAAAAATCTTGCTGAAAGCTAAAACAATGTACAACTAAACATTTTAGCCCCGCCAGGTAGTGTAGATCATTAGCAGAAACAGGTATATGAGCTCTAAGGTACAACTGAAAAGACTCCTTGGGGATTATCAATGCAGAGATTATGTCTATGACATTATTATTAATAATATATGTTTTAGAGAAGCTACAAAAATTAGGAGGCAGGCTCCATACACAGGAGGAATTGGTGAAAGAGCAGTCAACAGAACCAGTTTCTCCTCAGGAAAATGTAGGTGATTCAGAACATGAGAAATCCTTGAGAATCCTGCTTTGGATTATGAACTGCAAAATATATTTTCATACTCCAGTCTCAATTTGTTGCTGTGTTAGTCTTAACTCCAGGGCAAGCATACCTTGCTAAGCATGGCATCTATGACTGTTTTTTTTTAATCTAAAATCTTTTGGTGACCATCACATTGCAGAAATGCTCCCAGAGACATCATGAAGCATGGTGGGAGGTAGACCAGTTTCTGAGGGCTAAGAGTATTTCATGAAAATAGAGGTTGGTGATTATTTATTTATTTATTGGTTCGATTTATATGCCGCCCTTCTCCGGAGACTCAGGGCGGCTTACAATGCGTTAAGCAATAGCCTTCATACTTTTGTATATACCTGCTTAGTAGGGCTTTCGGCACCCCAAGCGGTGTTCTTTTTTATACAAAGTCAGTTTATTGCCCCCACAATCCGGGTCCTCATTTTACCTACCTTAGAAAGGATGGAAGGCTGAGTCAACCTTGAGCCTGGTGAGATTTGAATTTGCAGTAACTGCAGGCAGCTGGCAACTAAGTGCTACTTTAACAGCACTTAGTCCACTGTGCCACCAGGCTCTTCTTAGTTATGTTTCCTAGGCTAACCATTTTATATACAGGAATCTTTCCCCTTTCTCCCCAATTCTCTATGAACATCCAAAAACATACTCAGAATTTTAATTTATAGCCTCCTAACAAGAATAAATCAGATGAAGAATGGTTGGAGCAGTGGTGGGATTCAGCCGGTTCGCACCACTTCAGGAGAACCGGTTGTTAACATTCTGAGCAGTTTGGCAAACTGATTGTTGGAAGAAATCATTAGAGCAGAGAACCGGTTGTTAAATTACTTGAATCCCACCACTGGGTTGGAGGCAGTGATGGGCTGCTACCAGTTCAGCCCCAATTCAGGTGAATTGTTTGTAGCGGTGGCAGGAAGCTCCGTCCACCCACCCGGATATCATCAAATACAGAATGTGCAGAAGCTTCTTCATGAGCGAACTGCTAGCAAAGATAAGTGAAACCCACCACTGGTTGGAGGATTTGGGTTTGGCTAGTGTAGAAAAAAGAAGGACTGGGGGGGGGGACATGATAGCAGTGTTCTGGTATTTGAGGGGCTGCCGACCCAAGAGGAGGGGATCAAATTATTTTCCAAAGCACCTGAGGGCAAGACAAGAAACAATGGATGGAAACTAAACAAGGAGTGAATCAACTTGGAAGGAAGGCTTGCTGGCATTTTCCATATGCTTTTGCTGTAACTGCTTGGGAATTAGAGGGTGGGAGATAGTCTTCGGAGATGGAGCGGACTCCCTCCCAGCCGGTTCCAGCCTGGTTCCAAGACCATTGTATGCTGAGACTGACCTGTTACCTGCCTAGCACCTCAGCGTTCTCAAAGCAACCTTGCGGCATCACATTGGCTGCCAGTGGACTGGTTGGGGAGTTGGGTTTTGGGAAAATGGAACGATTGCTTTGTGCTTTGTGCTGGACCTTGAGATTCCACCTGACTTTACTGCAACCACTTTCTCTCAGTAAAAGTTCTTTTGATTCAACTTAATGGAGTCTTGCTTTCCTGAGGAACCAGCTGGGGCAGATCCTTACAGTATGGCTAGTCTAGAGAAAAGAAGGGCTAGGGGTGACATGATAGCAGTGTTCCAGTATTCGATAGTCTGCCACAAAGAAGGGGTGTGCGTCATATTTTCCAAAGCACCAGAAGGCAAGACAAAAAAAAACAATGGATGGAAACTAATCAAGGAGAGAAGCAGCCTGGAACTAAGGAGGAACTTCCTAACAGTGAGGACAATGAAGGAACAACTTGCCTTCAGAAGTTGTGGGTGCTCCATCACTGTATGTTTTTAAGAAGAGACTGGACAGTCACTTGTCTGAAATGGTATAGGATTTCCTGCTTGAGCAGGGGGCTGGACTAGAAAACCTCCAAAGTCCCTTCCAGCTCTATTCTGATTTTGAATATTCCAGGACTCGTGCTCTAGAAACATTACAAGCAAAGAGACAACCTGAATAATCTGTCTTATTTTGGTTAATAGAGCTTGGAATTTCATGCAATCAGAATACTAAGATCCACCTATTCTGCTTCAACCTTGAGGTCAACTCAGTTGGGCCCCATGGAAACCAAAACCAACATTGAAATAGCAATCCCCTAACCATCCCTTCCTCCTCTTCCAGGAGAGCTTACTCATGTTTTTAGTGAACACTTGAATCAAACAAGTTGCCTCCTCCAGGATCTTTTCTTCCATTGATTTTCTGCCCACTCCAAAGTTTCTGAGAAGCAACAATGAAAACCTTCTTTGCTCCTTCCATGCTTCACCATATCTTAATGTCAGTAAACCTAAAACAACAACAAAAATATATCATCCTGCAGTTATTCACTTTTATCTTGATGTCTATGGAGCTTCTCAGTCATCCAGGTCATGGTTGTCCCAAAGTTGCTTTTTCAAGGGGCAAGTGGACTTTCTGGTTTTTCTTTGAAGACATTTTGCTTCTCATCCAAGAAGCTTCTTCAGTTCTTCAGCTCAGAGCTGAAGAAGCTTCTTGGATGAGAAGGGAATTGTCTTCAAAGGAAAACCAGAAAATCCAGTTGATACACAATAGATACAAACTTAAAAGTGAACTGCTTCAAACTCGATTGCAGAAAATACGACTTTAGCAACAGAGTGGTCAATGCCTCGAATGACTCTGTGGTTTCATCCCAACCCCCCCAAAATTTTAACCTTAGACTGTCTACTGTTGACCTCACCCCTTTCCTAAGAGGTCTGTAAGGAGCGTGCATAAGAGCACCAGCGTGCCTACCGTCCCTGTCCTAATGTTCCCTTTAATTGTATTCATTTTATGTATGCAGTTCATGCTTATACTTATATATATTATCTAATACGTACTCGACAAATAAATAAATAAATTATAATAATTTAAAAAACCCAGGAAGTCCAGTTGCCTCTTGAAAAAGCACCTATATGACATCCATGACCTGGATGACTGAGAATCTCCATAGACATTTCCTTGAAGATGTTTTGCTTCTCATCCAAGAAGCTTCTTCTTCAGTTCAGTCCTTTATGAACTGAAGAAGCTTCTTGAATGAGAAACAAAGCGTCTTCAAGGAAAACCATAGTCCAGTCGCCTTTTGAAAAACACCTTCGGGACATCTTTATCTTGCTTATCAGTAATTATGTAGTTTTAAAATAAAGGTACAGGGACGCGGTGGCAGTTTGAATCCCTAGTGCCGCCTAATGGAGTAAGCTCCCATTACTTGTCCCAGCTTCTGCCAACCTAGCAGTTCGAAAGCACCTAAAAAATGCAAGTAGAAAAATAGGGACCACCTTTGGTGGGAAGGAAACAGCATTCTGTGTGCCTCTGGCGTTTAGTCATGCCGGCCACATGACCACGGAGACGTCTTCGGACAGTGCTGGCTCTTTGGCTTTGAAACCGAGATGAGCACTGCCCCCTGGAGTCAGGAACGACTAGCACATATGTGCAGTGGTGGGATTCAAGTAATTTAACAACTGGTTCTCTGCCCTAATGATTTCTTCCAAAAACCAGTTTGCAAATACATTGAATAGGATTTTTTTTTCAGCTGAATACTGAAATTTCTACTGTACTGTTATTTATAAATGTTGCAAAAGAAAAAAAAGAAGAAGGGAACAAATTCTAACATTTAAAGAATTAAACCTTTCCTTCTCTTCCTGGAAACTTTGAGACTGAACTCCAGAATGCAAAGGAAAAGGAGGATTGGCAGCTGGATCACAGAACGGGTAACTTACTACTGGAAATCATATACAATTACCTTTCTTCCTAGTGAGGAAATCCATGATAGGAAATGATGCTCTCCCAGCAAATTCTATGCCTTTTGTCACGAGGGCCTCTTTTGCTAAAGGAAACCCATGAATAAAGACTGCAGGTATTCCTCCAAGATAAAGACTGAAGACAGGGCCGTATGTTTTTGTTAGCTGAAAAGAAGTAACCAAGCTCGTTAGCATAAAAGCATCAGGAAATTAGTTGGGACCAAACACTGCAATGTTGCAACAGAATAAAACTTCTTCATCAAGGATCACCCGAAAAAATTTACTTGGAGCTCCATCAAACTCCATTCCCCAAAGTGTTTGGCCAATATCATGAGCCAAGGTGGCGCAGGCTCATATGTATACTGCAAACTCTTGAGGACGTGTGAGTAGTCATAGCATTCATGCATGACTTCCAAAGAAATTGCTTTATGAACATGCATGGTTAGTGATGCTTTCAACAAATAAAATTGAAATCTGGCTTTAACTGCACTGAGAATTAACATGCATCAAGACAAAGCATCAACAGTTTTAAAAATAATTTAATATGAATCATGTACTAATTTATTATATCCCTATATCTATTTTTTAAAATTAATCACAATTCTAATTAATAAGTAATCATAACTTTTTGTACAATCAGAAATAACTTAATGGAAAATTCTGCTTGAGTCCTTATATTTCAAAGCATGTTTACCTCTGATCTAGCAGAATATTAATTAGATTGATGCTTTTCTATATGCATGTATGTGATACTTTATGTATTTACCAATGTTAAGCAAATTATTATTTTAACCATGTTTATTATATGCAATTAAAATAATACCTTCACTTTGGTCTTCCTTGTCATTAAAAATATTGCACTGTTATATAGAGTATGTATTTCACTTATTCATTAATTTCATATCCTGCCTCTCCTCCAGCACCATGATGACGAACCTATGGTACGCATGCCAGACGTGGCACACAGAGCACACTCTGTGGGCACACGCGCCATCGCCAGCTGCTCTTCCGGATTTCATCGTGTGCACGCACGCTGGCCACGTGGTCTTTCTGTGAAGAGCAGCTGGCTGGTACGTGTGCGCAACGGAACCTGGAAGAGAGCAGCTGGCTGGTGCGCATGCGCGCTGGACCAGCTGTCTGGTGAGCATGCGCGTGACCGAACCTGAAAGAGCAGCTGGCTGCCACGCGCATGCGCACCGACCAGCTGCTCTCTTCCGGATTCCAGTATGTTCCAGTTGCATTACATTGTCCTATTTTTTTCTACTCTGTGCAGTAGATTGGGCTGAGTAACCAGTCAAAGCCATGTAGCACAGTTCTGTGGCTGAGTTGGACTTGATTGATTCTCCTGAATCCTATGCTAATATTAAATAGTGCTAATAGCAGAAATCCAGAATTTGTCTACCAAGTGTTCCAGTACACTCACCTTTTTGAGTTTGCGGATAGCATATGCCTTTTTTTAGATTTTCCATGCTTGTGTAGACCAAGGAAACTGTCAGCTGTTTCTTCACACTGTTCCTGTTTTTCTTCATGTGGTTTAAACATTTAAGACAATAATAAAAGAAGTTATTAATCATGGGCAGGATAAGAAAACTGGAGAACTTTCTGGAAGCTGGAGTTTTGAAAATATGAGTGGAAAATATAGTTATGTGTTAATTGGTTATGTTAGCCGATAAATGGTACAAGAATTTGAACTTGGTTATGGCTTGACCAACACGAGCTCATTATGATTTCCAGTTATTTAGAACATGAAAAGTCTCATGTGAAAGTTCACAATTTGAAAGAGGTTTTCCATAGTACAATTACAGAATGTGCAAAACAAAAACCCCCACCTCCATTAAATATTACACTATGAGAATAGTGTCTAACTGTTGTTGTCTAACTGCTGCAGGGCAGAGATTACTAGAAACCTTTTAGCGATGTCTTTCATTCGTGATCAGTCAATGTTATTAGAAGGAAAAACTTTTCCTTCCCCCTTTAATACCATACAGCAATACTATTTTAAATGCAATGCATACCATATTAGAATATGCCTATTATAATTTTGGTTGCCATCTACAATACAGGCATAAAGAGTTCTCTGCAGTTCATTCAGTAAACACATTCTAATGGCCATTTTGGTGTTTTTATTATACTGTATCCTAGTACTTCAATTCTTTTTACCTTTTACTCAAAGAGCAGATATTAGCAATGAAACAAAAAAAATGAAAATTCCCAAATTCTGCAATCTTTCATCCAATAACCTCTCTCCCCCACCTTTGGTGCATTCGGAATGTAAAACAATATCTGTAGGTAAAGATTGTTAGCTTTAATCCACATGCAAGAAATTCAGAATTCAACATCAACATTACCTTTTTTCATTAAAGCACATCCTGCAAACAATTCATCCTTTGGCAGATCTTCAGTTTCACTATCAGATGATATAATCTGCAGTAAAACACTTTGGTTATAAAGAAGTAGCATTCAAGTCCTAAATAATTAACTTCAACTTAAAATGTATTATTCACACACCTTGATTTTTCTTTTTATTATTCACACGCTTTAATTTTTGCATTGGAGGAATAACTATATATTTCCTTATCTACTCTCTTGGAAACTACTACAGGTTAGAAATAACTGTTTGTTCCATTTATACAAACAGGTAAGAGGTGAGATATTTGCTATGTTACAAAAATGTGCCCCCTCCAATGCAAGAAACTTTTTTCCTTGTAGACTATCAGTTATTAAGAAGTATTAAAAAAAAAAAAGAATTCTCCTCCTAATTTGATGCTAGCCAATAAAGAATTGTAATTCTTTCTTCAAGGTTTCCTGGGTGTACTATATGTAGAAAAGCAACAAAGATTTACTATCACATTTACATTTCAAATGGACTCTGGAAATGCAAACAACATTTATTTTAATCTCTGGTTATTATGCATTTTATGATGCAAATGATTCTTAAGTTATTCTAAAATGTTTGTTTTGCATTATTTTCTGGATGCCAGTTGTTTTCTTTTCCATAACGCTACTTAACATCAATCTCCAAAGTGACTCTAAAATAGTACTTTCAAATGCTAATATTCTTTTTCCCCCCAGTTAGACTAGTTAGCATAAGTGCAGTAACATAATTAACTGACAATGGTTAATTCTTTTGAGCATGTGCTAATTACACCACCGTAACTGTTTAGGGACTATCTTTTTTTTCATTAAAGACAGAATATACAGTATTTCTGATAAACCAAACATCAAGACAGATGAGTCATTAAGTAATAAAAATAAAGAACATTTCAAAGCAGAATTTTAGAAAGTTGGATGTACCTAATTGAGTAACATTATGCTATATTATCTGTAATGAAAACTTCTTTGTTGCAAGGATGTAATAAAGAAAGACAAGTGAATGAAATGTTTACTTCCAAGTATGTTAAATAAATCTTTTAGTAGTAACAATCACAACAAGAACATTATAGCTATTGGTAGCATCTAGCCAGTTACAACTGATCTCTTGTTTCCTTCCCCAGAAGTGAAGTGAGACCTTGTTGGACGTTGTCAGTTCTCTAGTGAGGAAAGAGGAAATTCAATATCCAGAGGAAGACAATAGTATACAATTTCTGTATACAAGAAAACTATATGGGTAGTCCATAGTTACCAAAATCAAGCTCAGTTTGAGTCTTTATTTATTTGTCAGTGAGTCAAAGTTTACTGGGGCCAAATACTAGTATAGAATAAAGCAATTAGTAACTATTTAAAAGTAAAAGAGGACGACAAAATATAGAACACAAACTAAAGGAAAAATACACAATAATATAACACCTGATTAATCATCTCAATCACCCCTAAAATCACCAGGGAATGACCTTTTAACTGCTCAAATTCTTCACAACAACACAGAGTGGTGTATTCCAGTCTTAGCTTTTCTGTTCTCTCTGCTATTTAGTTTTTTGCAACAATTCCACTGCATTCTGGTTTCATTTTATTCAAGTCTGACATAACTCCAGTGGTCTGTCAGAACACTGCTGATTTTTTTCCCACCAAAGCTAGCACACAGACATATCCCAATGGTGCTTTATGTGGATGATGAAGTCATTCTGTCCTAGACTGGTCTAGGCAAGATCATTCACCACCCACTGCACAGATTATGAAGTAACAATACATTCTCTGCTATTTGTTAAGTGCCCCAAAAATTACAGGTGACAATAAAATGGGCACAAATTCAACAGGTCAAAGTTTTCAGATGCCTTGGAATTGAATTTCAGGCTTCAGTTGGGAGAAATGCACATCTGGATTATATAACTCAGTAGACCCAAAGATCAGCCTCAGCAACTGAAACTTTTTACATAACAGAAATACCTTTTTATTAGAGCTGTCATAAGTATATGCCCAGTTCTTGTATAGAGCATAGCTTGGCCCTTATGATAATTGTTAAAATTAGAAATTGTGCAATCCAAATTCTTAAGAAATATCCTCCAAGTACCACGCTGGCTCTCTAATGTTATCCTCTGCTGTGAAACAGGATCAATTAGACTGAGTTAAAAAATCTGCCTAATCTTCGAGTATTGCTGAAGTTAATTTTTTTCCCTATAGGATTGACCCTCCAGACATAAGCAGACAATTTTAGTGCCATGTGAAAGTGATAGCTTCTTGATAAAATGTACTTTCATAGGAGGCTCATATGTTTAGCATGGTGAGATACTTAAACCACATTATACTATCCAAGCTGAGATGGGCCTTAACACAGGTTAAATGTTTGAGTTACACTCAGTTCAATGCTCTTCAGGCAGACACGAAAAAAAATATGCTACTTGACTATGAATGTGTGATAAGGGACCACAGAATCTATTGCCTACATTTTACTATATTGCTGTTTTTATACAGATGTTGAAATTTGTTTTATTTTTCCCTTTATCTGATAAAATGGCCCAAGCCATTCTGATATTTTCTACATACATACTCTGCTTTCTAATAAAAATTCAACTTTTCTAAATGGTGACAAATTCTACTATGTAACCAAGATCAAATCTTAATTTCATCTCTTAATATAATGTAACTCGCTAACTTTTGAACATTAAATAAATATATATAGCTAAATTTGTATTTGCGAGACCGCCTGCTGCTACCGATAACCTCCCACCGGATTCACCCCAATAGTCAGCGATGGCACCTGCTGACTATATCAATGTTGGCAATGTCAGTTGCGGCCCCCAGGGGGCGAGCCTTCTCTGTGGGGGCACCCGCCCTGTGGAATGAGCTGCCTCCTGGAATACGATTGATCCCGGACCTCCGGACCTTCCGTAAAGTCCTGAAGACGTTTTTATTTCATCAAGCCGGCCTAGCCTAAATGGTTTTTAATTGGGATTTTAAATTTTATGGATTTGGGGTTTTAAATTGGGTAGCCAATGATTTAATTCTTTTAATTATCTTAACTTTTGCATGTGTATGTTTTTTAATTTTGGCTGTTCACTGCCCTGAGTCCCTTCTGGGAGAAGGGCGGTATACAAATTAAGATAAATAAATAAATAAATAAATAAATAAATAAATAAATAAATAAATATATATCGGGACGCCAGAAGCCACAGCCACTCGGTCTTGGAAGGGTTGAGTCTGAGCCTGTTCCTCCCCATCCAGACCCGCACGGCCTCCAGGCAGCGAGACATCACATCAAGGGCATCGTTGGGGTGGTCTGGGGTGGAGATGTACAGCTGAGTATCATCAGCGTACAGATGACACTTCACCCCAAAATCATGGATGATCTCACCCAGTGGCTTCACATAAATGTTGAACAGAAGGGGCGAGAGGACCGACCCTTGTGGCACTCCCCATGCGAGGTGCCTCGAGGTTGACCTCTGGCCCCCTGCCAACACAAAGTGCGAGCAGTCGGAGAGGAAGGAGGAGAACCACTGCAAAACGGTGCCCCCTATTCCTAACCCTCTCAACCGCTGCAGCATGATACCATGGTCGATGGTATCAAAAGCCGCTGAGAGGTCTAATAGGACTAGGACAGAGGAGCAACCCCTGTCCCGAGCCCTCCAGAGATCATCCACCAACGCGACCAATGCCGTTTCTGTGCTGTACCCCTGCCTGAAGCCCGACTGGCACTGGTCCAGATAGATAGCTTCATCCAGGTGTCGGGGAAGCTGTCGTGCCACCACGCTCTCAACAACCTTCGCCACAAAACGAAGGTTGGAGACCGGACGGTAGTTGGCTAATTCAGCCGGGTCCAGGGAAGGCTTCTTGAGTAGGGGCCTCACTACCGCCTCTTTCAAGGCGGCAGGAAAGGCACCCCCACTCAGAGAAGCACTTATAATTCCGTGGAGCCAGCCTCGTGTCACCTCCTGGGAGGCCAGTACCAACCAGGAGGGACATGGGTCCAATAAACATGTGGCGGCACTAATCTTACCCAGAACCCTATCCACATCCTTGGGAGCCACAGGATCAAACTCCTCCCAGATAATATTCTCAAGACCTACCCTCGTCTCCTACCCTGGACTCATCCAATCGGAGTCCAAGTCATCCCAAATCCGAGTGACTTTATCATGCAGGAATTGCACAAAATCCTCAGCGCGACCCTGCAAGGGATCTTCCCGCACTCCCCCCCGAAGAAGGGAGTAGGTCACCCTAAACAGGGCGGCTGGGCGGTTCTCTGCAGATGCGATAAGAGCGGAAAAATGGTTAGATTTCACCGCTTTTATCACCACTAGGTACGTCTTGATATAAGACCTCACCTGTGTCCGGTCGGAATTGGATTGACTAGTCCTCCAAATGCTCTCTAGGCGTCTTTTCCGATGCTTCATCTCTCTCAGCTCCTCAGAGAACCAAGGAGCCAATTGAGATTGGCATCGGGTCAGAGGCCGCAAAGGCACGACGCGGTCCAAAGCTCCGGCGGCCGCACTCTCCCAGGCGGCCACCAGCTCTTCAGTCGAGTCATGTGTCAGAGTCTCAGGAAACGGCCCAAGCTCCGTCAGGAACCTTTCGGGATCCATCAGGCACCTGGGACGGAACCATCTGATCGGTTCCGTCTCCCTGTGGTGGGGGGAAGCAGTAGGAAAGTCCAAGTGAAGGAGCGAATGATCTGTCCATGACAAGGGTTTAATATCTAGGTCCCCTCTACCAAGATCATTCAACCACTGACCAGAGACAAAAATCAAGTCCAGAGTGTGTCCCCCTATGTGAGTGGGGCCTTGAACTAACTGAGTCAGGTCCATGGCCGTCATGGAAGCCATGAACTCCCGAGCCACCTCTGATGCCTCACCCATGGATGGAAGGTTGAAATCCCCCATGACAATAAGTCTAGGGGTATCAACCGCCACCCTGGCAATGACGTCAAGTAGCTCGGGCAGGGTTGCTGCCACGTGGCAGGGAGCCAGGTACGTAGTCAGCAAACCCATCTGCACCCCACGGCCCCACTTCACAAAAAGGGATTCACATCTGGCTATCTGAGGAACAGTTGTCTCCCTCGGACAAAGACTTTCCCTAATAATCACCGCCACTCCCCCCCCCTCCCCTGGGTCCTTGGCTGATAAAATGCATGGAAACCTGGTGTTGACGAATGGTCATAATTCGAGGACAATTTTGTCAGCTGCCTGGGTCGCAATCCCATGATCCCCATGGATGCTACAATAGTTGTGTAAAAATTTTTTTTCAGTGTCATCAGAACTTTGAATGATCACTGAAAAATTGATCACAAATTAAAGATCACCTGTATGGGCTGTTCTATCTTCTGTCGATGAAGAAAGAGCTAATTGATTTAATGGCATGTAACCCAAACTTTCCCGTTTCCTAAATTGCAGCTTGTGAAATCTAGTTTCTGTTCAAAGTTTATCTTTCATCCTGACCTTAAAGATTTAATCTATGGCTGATTTACTAAAGTCACCACAGCAGAGAAAGACAGAGAGAGGCGTCTCTTCTAACCAACATGGTTATTCTCAGCTGGCTGATCGTTCTTTCCCTCCTATTCCTCTGTTTCTGGAAGAACCAACGCCCCAAAGGTTTCCCCCCTGGGCCATGGAGTCCCCCCCTGATTGGGAACCTGCTTCAGTTCAGTAAGAAGGACCCTCTCAAGGACCTGGATCAGGTACGGCTCCATAATGTAGGATTGGATAAGATCGCACATTGAATCTCCATGGAATGAATCTCCCACAAATATCTCCTTGCAATTGTTTAAGCACCCTCCTGCAAAAGGAGGGATTGAATTAATATGTTAGGAAACAAATGATTCGGACAAATATAAAATGTTATCTATATTTAAAGGATTCTGCTCTGTAGAGATCTATATTTGATTCAAAGGAATCCTAACAGTTAATGGAATTGGGCTGCTCTCGAGAAAACCATTAGCTTTTAGAGATGAAATAAATTCTGGAACTATGTCTGACTTTCATGGGCTTTGAAAGAAATTTGGTACTTTGGAGAGCATAAATACAGATCATTTAAGAAGAAAAGAATGTTTTTTTCAGTAATCAAAAGGCGGTGGTTATATACCTGCTACCCTTGTTTATTTGAAATGAAGATATTGATGGAGCTTTTTTCTTTTACTCTGTTGAATATTGTTCTCCCTATTCTTGTCCCCTCTTTCAATGGCCTTTCCTCAATCTACATCTGTATTGTACCATTTTATATTACATTTCAACTAGCTAACCTACTCTTAATTAAATGTTTACTTACTGAGCTTAGTTAAATGGCAGTTTCATAACCTTGTAATTCTATTTTTTTTGTCCCCCTGTCCTTCTATCGCTTTTAAGCCAGGCTATTGGTAAGGTTGCAATATTTTTCTAGTGCTTATGAAAGAATAATTTGATCGGATTCATAAACTAGGCTAAATTAAGAAAGTAAATTGGGTTGTGGGAACGGAGGGAAGTGAGGCTACTTGAGAACTCTGATCATCCTGTGTCTATGGAGATCATCGGAAGACAGAAGTACAACTACAGCAGAAGAGAAGTGAGTACTCTGTAAAGCCAAAGCTGCAAACACTGCAACTATGGTGCCCAAATATGACTGCTCTACATGTGGCAGAACATTCCGTGCCCGTATAGGCCTTACCTGCGGACACACTGTGGACAGCCCACAACACGTAGATGTCAAGGTCCTCACCGAATACGATGGACGAACATCATGAAGATTCTCAATCATCCAGGTCATAGTTCTCCCAAAGGTGCTTTTTCCAAAAGGTAAATGGACTTTCTTGGGGTTCTTTTTCCCTTTGAAATTGTTTAATTTCTCATCCAGGAAGCTTCTTCAGTTCTGAACTGGAAAAGAACTTCTTGGATGAGAAATGAAACATTTTCAAGGGGGGGAAAAAAAAGAAGAAAAAAGCCCAGTTGCCTTTTTGAAAAACATCTTTGAGTTACCATGCTGTGTTTTTAAATGTTCTGTTGAAGATAAATTGGCTTGTCTGCAGACATATCAGAAGAAAATCCAGTTCTGGATGGGCTCCGATTAAAAAACACCGTCTTTTCTACTCAAGGGATCCCGTTAATATTCTACTTATAAGATCTATTTATGAACAAGAGAGGAGAGGTTGAAGATGACGGATGTTTCAGGATTCTCATATCTCTTTTAGGTTGCATTCTTGCAGTTATTGGTTTCAAATGATCTCTTAATTCCTCTAGATTAATCTGGTTGATGTCATTTCAGCTGGCTCAAAAATACGGTCCCGTCTTCAGTCTCAACATTGGAGGAAGGCTTGTGGTCTTCACTCATGGATTTTCTTCAGCCAAAGAGGTCCTGGTGACAAAAGGCATAGAATTTGCCGGGAGGTCAGATAATCCAATAATAGATGATATCGTTAAGAAAAAAGGTACCAATATATCATTTCCAAGCATTCTTTTACCTCTAAATTTTTGTTGTAGCGGCAGATATTACTCTCTCTGAGTGCAAAGAGAAAATATCTGCTGTGAAGTTGATGTAGGCATCAGGAAGGACATCTGGCCAATAAACGTTCAGCTCCATTCGGTCTCCCAGACCCCACCCTGATGGAAGGGATTACAGGGTTGTTAAGAGAGAGAAAAAAAATCTAGTTCCAATTTTCTGCATTTCATTTGTACAGGCATAATCACAGTATCCTACGGCCAAGTGTGGAAAGAACAACGGAGATTTTCACTGATGCTTCTCAGAAACTTTGGACTGGGCAAAAAATCAATGGAAGAGAAGATCTTGGGGGAGGCAACTAGTTTGACTGAAGCATTTGCTGAATACACTGGTAAGCTCACCTGGGACGTGTGTGTTTCTTTTTCCACAGGACATCCCAGAGGTGCTTTTTCAGGAGGCAACTGGACTTTCTTGTTGTTGTTGTTTTTGAAGACATTTTGCTTCTCATCCAAGAAGCTTCTTGCAGACAGCTGGTCATTTGCATCCTTTTAGAAGGTCTTTGAAGCAGTTGGAGGTTTATCCGTGTCTTCAGGGTCATCTCAGTGGTAAAAAATGGTTCCTGTAGTCTGCAATTTTTCCTCTGGAAATCCGTTCCTACTCCCACAAATTGAGTGTTCATCCCAAACTGTATGGCTAAAAGTCTGTAGAGATTCTCAGTCATCCAGGTCATGTTGTCCCAAAAGATGCCTTTTCAGGAGGCAACTGGACTTTCTTGTTTTTTCTTTTGAAGATGTTTCACTTCTCATCCAAGTAGCTTCCTCAGCTCTGATTGGATGGCGGGGAATGGAAGGATTGATATTTCTTGCAGAGAGCTGGTCATTTGCATCCTTCTACAGGGTCATTAAAGCACTTAGAGGTTGAAAGGATCTCTGCAGAATTTGCACAGGAGACAATTCAATTGCTCTCAAGTGAGTGTGTATTGATGCAGAGAGGGAGAAACGTAGAATTCTAGTTTGTGTAAAAATAAAGCAAATTAAAACATGATTACATTGTTCATGGGATCGTTGGGGAATTATTATTTCCATATCCCCCCCTCCCCAGTAGGCAAGACTTCAGTTGCTTCCGTAGTTGATTTAAGTATTGCAGGCTAATTCTGCCGACTGCCAGCGGTTTGATTCTCACGTGCGCAAGGCTGACTCAGTCTTCCATTCTTCTGACAGTAAAATGAGAACTTGAATTGTTGGAGGCAATATCCTGACTCTGAGTGTAAACCATTTACAGGGGGCAGTAAAGCATTGTGAAGCGGTATATAAGTCTAAGTGCTATTGCTATTGCTAAGTGTTATTGTTACTGGGCAGAGGTCCTCAAACTATTGCCCACGGGCTGGATGTGGCCTGCCGAAAGCCATTAATCCAGCCCAAGCAGGACCACAAAGTTGCCCCGCCCACATCACCCCACCTACCCGCCGCCCCCCACCTATCTTCTGGAGGCTGAGGATACCAAAGATGGGATGCGCGGAGGCCTCAGGAGGCCAAAATTGGGCCCATTTCTGGACAGCAGAGTGGTTCTGGAGATCACGGAGGTGACCAATGTGCCCGTTTTTGACTTCCCCAGCCTCCAGAGTGAGGGAGAGGGAGGGAGGGAGGGAGAGAGGGAGAGAAAGAGAGAGGAAAGGAGAGAAAGAGAGAAATACACACACACAAACAGAAATCCCTCCCACACACCCCAAGGCAGCCAAATCCCTTCACTAATCTGATTTCTACCCCCAGGAGAAAAACAAATTAAAGTTTAATTTGTTTGTATTGTTTAATGGACTGCTAAATTGGCCATGCCCACCCAGTCACATGACCACCTAGCCACGCCCACCCAGCTGGTCCCATCCCCCAACAGTCTGAGGGACTGTGAATGGCCCTCCCTCTTTAAAAAGTTTGAGGACCCCTGCTATTGGGGAATGAATGTTTTGAAGCAGGGTGGGAAGAGCTTATAATTCTGGTTGCATAAAACGTAAAGATTTGAATGGCTATAAATCGAGGATTTATTGCAGAGCAGCAACCCGTTGTGCCCATGTGACACCCCTCCTGCGCGAGCTGCACTGGCTCCCAGTGGTCTTCCGGGTGCGGTCCAAGGTATTGGTTACCACCTTCAAAGCGCTCCATGGCATTGGACCTGGGTACCTTCGAGCCGACTTCTGCCACCAGTAGCCTCCTACCGGCCAGTCCGCTCCCACAGAGAGGGTCTCTTCAGGGTGCCATCGGCCAAGTTATGTCGGCTTGGTGACACCCAGGGGGAGGGTCTTCTTTGTGGGAGCCCCTGCCCTTTGGAATGAACTGCCCCCGGAACTGCGTAAGATCTCCGACCTCCGTGTATTTCATTGCGCCCTCAAGACCCTGTTGTTCCGCCAGGCCGGGCTATCAATGTAATGATTTTAAATTGGGGTATTTTAAATTTGGGGTTTTAAATTTGGAGTTTTATATTTGAGCCAAAATTATTTAATAATTTTAATAATTTTAAAATTATTTTTTGTCTTTGTGCTTTTAATAGGCTGTACACCGCCCTGAGTCCTTCGGGAGAAGGGCGGTATAGAAATAAAATTATTATTATTGTTGTTGTTGTTGTTGTTGTTGTTGTTGTTATTGTTGTTGTTGTTGTTGTTGTTGTTGTTGTTGTTATTATTATTATTATTATTATTATTATTATTATTATTATTATTGACGGTAGGAGGGCTCCCCTGAGGAAGCAGCCTGCTGTCCCTACATAAATACAAGAGGGCTCTCTCATTCTCTCTCCCCCTCCAATGATTTAGGGCAGGGGTCCCCAACTCTCATGCTGCAGTCCGGTCCATTTGGAACTGGGCTGCACAAGCTGTGTGGCCGCTCGCTCAGAACCAGCCCTTCTCCCTCCCACCAAGCCAGAAAGGTTGAGGACTGCTGACTTAAAGCCTACTTTGATCTTTCCCAGGCAAAAGCTTCCAATCTTGGAAGATTCCTGTATTATAGGCAGAGAACAATAAAGTAGATAGCTCAAACCCTACATGTGTGAGTCTCATTGTTCGCGCCTCACAGGACTACCTGTAATCTAATTTTCCTTTGCTTTATTCTACAGGTGCCCCTTTTGATCCTTCTCTACTTCTTGAAACTGCAGTCATCAACATCATGTCTTCCATTCTCTTTGGGAAACGTTTCGAAAGCAACGACAGCTTTTTGGGGCCTGTGATGGATGTGATACATGAAACTGTCAAAATGATAACAGGACCTTGGGCCATGGTATGCTCAACATGGGTGCAGGAAGACAGTTACAATTCACATACTACTAGTGGGAATTTCGGTTCGTAGGTAATCCTCGACTTACAACCTTTTGTTTAGTGACCGTTTGAAGTTACAACCGCACTGAAAAAAGAAACTTATGACCATGTTTCACACTTATGACCATTGCAGCATCCCCATGGTCGAGTGATCAAAATTTAGATGTCTTTTGGCAATTAGTTTATATTTTATGTCGGTGGCATAAAGTTGTTATTTATGAACGAAATACCGGACAAGAGAAGTTTTATAAGCAACTTCATAAAAAGATTCTAGAAATAAAATATGAAAATATTTGTATCTTGGGAGATTTCAACACAATTGTTAATAATGAACTGAACTACAGCAGTAGTAAAATTAATTTAAAAAAATAGAAGGACATTTTTTTTACTTTTAAAAAGCATTTTTTCTACAACCTTAAGAGGTTGCAGAAAAAAATGCTTTTAGAAGCCTCTGACGATCAGGCAACTCAGCTGGGTTTGCCAGAGGCTTTTAAAGGCATTTTTTCCCCTACAACCTCTTCGGCTGAAGAGATTGTAGAAAAAAATGCCTTTAAAAGCCTCTGACGATCCCAGCTGAGCTGCACGATCATCAGAGGCTTTTTTTTTTTACTTTTAAAATAATTTTTTTGGCTAAAGAGGTTGCAGAAAAAAATGCTTTTAAAAGGAAAAAAAAAGCCCCTGATAATTGTGCAGCTCCGTTGGATTTGCCAGAGGCTTTTAAAGGCATTTTTTTTCTACAACCTCTTCATCCAAAGAGGTTGCAGAAAAAAATGCTTTTAGGAGCCTCTGACAATCAGGCAACTCAGCGGGGATCGCCAGAGGCTTTTAAAGGCATTTTTTCCCCTACAACCTCTTTGGCTGAAGAGGTTGCAGAAAAAATGCTTTCAGAAGCGTCTGACGATCCCAGCTGAGCCGTGCGATCGTCAGAGGCTTTTTTTTTTTTTTTTTACTTTTAAAAAAATTATTTCGGCCAAAGAGGTTGTAGAAAAACTGCTTTTAAAAGTAAAAAAAAGAGCCTCTGATGAGATAGGCGGGGTAAGCGAGCGGCGACCGGGCTGGGGACCGGTTCGGGGGCATGGCCAGCCAATGTTATTACCGGTTCTCCAAACTATTATAAATTTTTACTACTGGTTCTTGTAAACCAGTGTGAACCGGGACCAACCCACCACTGGTTAAGAGAGTTTTGTCCCCTTTTATGACATTGCCACCATTGTTAAGTGAATCGCCGCTGTTAATAAGATGGTTGTTAAGTAAATCTGACTTTGCTTGTCAGAAGGTCGCAAAAGGGGATGACGTGACCCCGGGACACTGCAACTGTCATAAATGTGAATCAGTCGCCAAGTATCTGAATGTTGATCTTGGGGATGCTACAACGGTCATAAGTGTGAGAAATGGTCGTACGTCACTCTTCTCGGTGCCGTTGTGACTTTGAACAGTCACTAAATGAATTCTTGTAAGTTGAGGACTACCTGTACATGATCAAGGACATTTCCCCGGTCCCCCCCTCACAACACACCCCGTGAAATATATTACCCTGTGATTGCTTCAATTCTTTTGTGCTTCTTTCCCCTTGTTTGTAGCTTTACAACGCTGTGCCTTTGGTGAGGAAGCTTCCCTTGCCCCATCAGAGAATAGTAGCACAGGCCCATGAAATACTTGCTTTGCTGGAGAAAGAGATAAAAGAACACAGGAGCACCTTGGTTTCTGGTGAACCCCGAGATTTTGTTGATGCCTATTTAGAAGTAATGAACCAGGTAAAAAAATTTAGTCTCTTTTGTTCAATTTTGCACCCTTATATAAGTATAAGTATAATTTTATTTCTATACTGCCCTTCTCCCGAAGGACTCAGGACGGTGTACAGCTTATTTAAAACACAAGACAAACATCAATTAAAAATTTAAAATTATTAAATAAATTCGGCTTAATTTAAAACCCCAGAAATTTAAAATTAAAAGAGCCTTGATGGTACAGTGGTCTAAGCACCCTGTTATTAACACAGCTGCCTGCAATTTACTGCTGGTTCGAATCTCTCCAAGGCTCAAGGTTGACTCAGCCTTCCATCCTTTCTAAGGTAGGTGAAATGAGGACCCAGTTTGTGGAGGCAATAAGCTGACTTTGTATAAAATATACAAAAGTATGAAGGCTATTGCTTAACGCAGTGTAAGCCGCCCTGAGTCTCTGGAGAAGGGCAGCATATAAATCAAATTTAAAAAAAAATACCCCAATTTAAAATTATTACATTGATAGCCCGGCCTGGCGGAACTGGGTCTTCAGTGCACAGCGAAATACCCGGAGGTCGGAGATCTTACGCATTTCCGGGGGCAGTTCATTCCACAGGGCTGGGGCTCCCACAGAGAAGGCCCTCCCCCTGGGTGTTGCCAGCCGACATAACTTGGCCGATGGCACCCTGAGGAGACCCTCTCTGTGGGAGCGAACTGGCCGGTGGGAGGCTATTGGTGGCAGAAGGCGGTCCCGTAGATATCCTGGTCCTATGCCATGGAGTGCTTTAAATGTGGTGACCAACACCTTGAATCGCACCCGGAAGACCACTGGGAGCCAGTGCAGCTCGCGCAGGAGGGGTGTCAGGTGGGCACAAGGAGTTGCACCCATAACCACCCGCGCGGCCGCATTCTGGACCAGCTGGAGCCTCCGAGTGCTCTTCAAGGGGAGCCCCATGTAGAGAGCATTACAATAGTCCAGCCGGGAGTTCTTCTATATAGTTCTTCTCCGTGGCTTGTAACTGTGGCTACCACGTTAACAGATGTGTGAATCCAACCCACAGGCCTCTGGTGGATCATCATAACCTACTTTGGTATTTAAAAGCGTACAGAATTGGTTGGTTGGTTAGTGAATTAAAGTTTTGTCTTAAGGAAAGGAACAAAGCTGTTATGTTACCAGGGTAGACAGGATAGCAGTGTTCCAATGTTTGAGGGGGTCAAGCTATTTTCCAAGGCACCCGAAGGCCAGACAAGGAATAATGGATCAAGGAGAGATTCAACCTGGAAATAAGGAGGAACTTTCTGACAGTGAGAACAATCAACCCATGGAACAGAAGTTGCCTTCGGAAGTTGTGGGAGCTTCCCCACTGGAGGCTTTCAATAAGAGACTGGATGGCCATTTGTCAGAATAGGTGGGGGAGAGGGTTGGACTAGATGACCTACAGGGTCCCTTCCAACTCTGTTAATCTGTTAATGTTATTGGAGTTCATCTATGGGATTTGCTTAGCAAGATGTAGAAACCAAGCCAAAGCAATGTTCTAAATCAAAACCAGGCCATGTCAATATGAAATTCATTCAACACATAAGGGTGAAAAATAACACCGTACTCCTTGACTCCACAATTGGGACAGATAGACCCCCGGTAGTGAAGTGGTTAGAATGCAGCATTGCAGGCTTCATTCTGCCCACAGCCAGGAGTTCAATCCTGACCGGCTCAAGGTTGGCTCAGCCTTCCGTCCTTTACGAGGTCAGTAAAGTGAGGACCCAGATTGTTGGGGGGCAATAGGCTGATTCTGTAAACCGCTTAGAGAGGGCTGTAAAGACCCATGAAGCAGTATATAAGTCTAAGTGCTATTGCTAATCCATCTCTAAACAAGGCAGTTGTTAAGTAAGTCATACCCAATTTTATGATCTCTTTTGCAACATTGTGAAGCAAATCACCAGGGTTGTAACTGAATCACGTGGTTATTAAGCAAATCCAGTTTCTCCCATGGACTTTGTGAGAAACTAACTGGGAACCTTCAGGTGGCTGAATTCTGATCAAGTGACGGCAGGATGCTGTTAGGGTCATAATGCAAGAACTGTCCAAAGTCCATTTTGTCGTAACCTCACACCTTCACTGAACAAATGGTCGTAAACGAAGGACTATTTTCCCTTTCTTTCTTTGTTTTAAAAGGCAGAGCAGAAAGGTTTTGAAGAAGAACAATTATTAGTTTTACTGATGGACCTTTTGTTTGCTGGATCAGAGACAATGAGTGAAACTCTTCGGTGGGCATTGCTCTATTTCGTAGCCTTTCCAGAGATCCAAGGTATGGAAATAGAAAATGACGAAGATTCCTTCTATTAAGGAATCTTAATAGAAATCAGGATGGGTCTTGAAGTGATGATTCCAGACCTTTCTAAAAGCTTCATTGGGACAGAGACAGATTCATCCCTTCTGATATGTTTAGAACTATAACACCTAAAATTCCCAGATAAGAGATTCATTGCTCTCCCACAACTCTCGGAGAGTTGAGAAGGACACAAAATATGGGGAACAAGTGTTTTCAAAAATATATGTAGGAGATTGTCGGAGCATAAATCAGCCCCATTCCCCCCCCCCCGGGGTAATTGCACCAAATTAGAGACGGACGGATCTTGTTTTTCCATGCTGTATACTTTAAAGAAAGAAAACCCGAATGTATTCTAAGAAGCATTTTATTATAAAAGTAAAAAAAAACTAGCTAACTACAATTTTACCGGTAGTCATCAGACGAACAAAGGAAGAAGTAAATCAGGAAGTTAGAAAAGAAAGAATGTAGACATGCACAGTAGCTCGAAAAATCACAAGACAGTCTTATCTCTGTTGATAAAGTTCTCTGGCAGACTACCGTAATGCTCAGAATGGAAGCTCAGCTGGCAAACACATAACGCAGTGACAGAGATGAGCAGGCTGAGCCGGAGAGACGGGCCAAATGTGTCAGCAGTCTCTAATCCCTTCGTGCCCACAAGAGATCTAAATCCAGCCCACTTTGAATTCCGCTGACTCTTATCTACCGCCAATTTGCTTTGACGGTTGGTAGTTCAGATTCTTGTAGAGTGTTCTGTCCCCATCTCACACATGCACACAAACAGACAGCCGGGGGTTAAATAAACTGGCAGACAACAAATTCTTCCGATAAGAGGCTTGGCAGCAACCCATTAGCTGCTTGCCAAGAACTTTACTCATAAACAAGATACACCCAGTTCAAGAATTGTCCAGTCCGTAATTAAATCCAAGGCAGATAATGTTGTTTCCAAAGATGCAATGTGACTCAATAATAGTTAGTTTTGTCCGTCACAGAGTCTGAATGGCCACCTCACCCCCTTTTATACCCTGTGGGGTGTGGTCCAGTGACTCAGCTTAATCTCTGGCACGCCTCTTCTTCTGTTGTGCGCGTTTATCTCTGTGACGCTGCCGAGGATCCAGCCAAGACTCATCTCCCTCATTACTGTGGCTACCTGTGGCTGCGTGGACGTGCTTGGCCCCGGCCCTATCTCTTGCCCTTCAGCGGACACCGAAGGCATTGCCAGAGAGGCGGGTCCTGGAGAGGGAGGCCTTGCCAACTCCTCTCCTTCAATCTCGGAGTCCTCTCCTGCCGATGACACAGGCTCAGGTAACGGAGCCACAACATAGAGAGTGTTTCCATGCAATGAACCTGTATTCATTTGAACTGCCTTAACTCCTGATTTCCTGCATTTGACAACATAACTGTCAACCTTACTAGACCACAAACTCAATTCTTCAGGAAGCTAAAACAGCTTTCACTGAGATTGGATATCATAAGAGAATCTAATTGTGCCAGATCTCCTTCCCTTGTGTCCAGTTAGCTACTAGAACTGTGATGGCGAACATATGGCACGCATGCAAAGTCCTCTCTGTGGGCATGCAAGCCATCGCCCAGCTCAGCTTCACCGCGCATGTGCACGCGCACCTCCCGCCGGTCAGCTGATTTTTCGGATGCACAGGGGACGGGCCACATGTGGGAGACGTGCGTGTATATGCGGAGGAGTCGCAAGAGCATGCACGGATGGTCGCAGCGCGTATGCAGGGGGCAGGGGTTGCATGCAGATGCATGGTGAACAAGGAACAAGGTGATCCAGGAGGCTACAGAGAGGCCTACTAGCCCAAAATACAGCTGCCTGCAATTACTGCTGGTTCGAATCTCTCCAAGGCTCAAGGTTGACTCAGCCTTCCATCCTTTCTAAGGTAGGTAAAATGAGGACCCAGTTTGTGGGGGCAATAAGCTGACTTTGTATAAATATACAAAAGTATGAAGGCTATTGCTTAACGCATTGTAAGTCTCCTGAGTCGCCCTGAGTCTCCGGAGAAGGGCGGCATATAAATCAAATTAAAAAAAAAAAAAAGAAGCACCAGAAGAGACTGCTTCATATTTATTATGTGTGTCTGAAGCTCCATTTCTCTACTGGAAATGCCAGTTGAAACCTCAACACAATAAGAACTATTTTAAATTGTCAGATCACATCAACTTTGTATCTCGTGTTAGTCCCACTAGGGCAGTGATGGCTAACAGCACGCACGCATGCCGGCAGCCATAATGCAATGGGTGCCCCCTTGCGCATGCGCGCACGACCGCCCCCACTCCTCACGCCCCGTTTTGGGACTTGTAGGCCTCCCTGCAGCCTCCAGGATCACCTTGTTCCTTGTTCACCTCGCATGCGCGCGCAACCCCACGGACATGTGGCACGTCTCCTGCATGCGCCCCGCTCCTCCGCATCCCAAAAATAAGCATAGCCGGTGGAAGGTTAAACTCTGCAGGTTAAAGATCTTTTTATTGAGATTGGCCAAAGAATCTTGCAAGTCTCCTTTTTCTGGATTCTTCTCTCCTTCTTATACTCCAGTGAATTAGGGAGGTGTCTCCCAGATCCTCTTCTGAATGTGGCCTCGTTGTTCTAGACTTAAAAATGCTTCAATCCTTTTTCCCAGGGAGCACTTTCTGCATAATTGTGTTGAGGTCTCCTTTCTTACCCTCTTCAGTAACTGATTTATTTGCACTGCAGAAAAATGCCAGAAGGAAATAGACGCTTTTCTGGGAAGTAATTCAAACCTGCAATGTGAAGATCGGGAAAAGCTGCCCTACACAAATGCCGTCATTCATGAAATCCAGCGCTGTACAACTGTTGTTCCTCTCGGAGTAGCTCACGCACCCATCCAAAATGCACGGTTTTGGGGCTATCAAATTCCCAAGGTAAAACTGGGAACTTTCACAGGAGGGCCATGGGTCTGGAGGCTAAATTGTACAATGAAGGGAACTATGTATATTTAGCCAAATGAAGGGAAGGATTAGGGGAGACCTGATAGCAGTCTTCCAATCCTTGAATGGAAATCCCAGAGAAGAGGGGACAAGGATTAAGGGAGACATGACATCATAGCAGTCTTCCAATACTTAAAGGGCTGCCAGAGAAAAGAAGGGGTCAATTTATTCTCCAAAGACAGGGCAAGAAGCAATGGGTGGAAGCTCAACATAAGAAGATCCAACCAGGAATTTTCTGAAAATGACAATAATTAATCAGTGAATTAGAATTTTTTTATTGGCCAAGTGTGATTGGACACACAAGGAATTTGTCTTGGTGCATATGTTCTCAGTGTACATAAAAGACAAGATACGTTCCTCAAGAATCATAAGGTACAACACTTAATGATAGTCATAGGGTACAAATAAGCAATCAAATAATATTAGGAAACAGTCAATATAAATCATAAGGATACCAGCAACAAAGTTACAGTCATACAGTCCTGCAGTCATAAGTGGGAGGAGATGGGTGATAGGAACGATGAGAAGATTAATAGTAAGGCAGACTTAGTGAATAGTTTGACAACGTTGAGGGAATTATTTGTTTAGCAGAGTGTTGGTTTTCAAGAAAAAACTCCCCTTATGTCTAGTTGTTCTGATGTGCAGTGCTCTATACATCATTTGAGGGTAGGAGTTGAACCAGTTTATGTACAGGATGCGAGGTGTCAGGTTTCGATGCTATCTCAAAATAAATGAATTTCCAAACTGCCGATCTTTAAGGAAATTTTCTTTTTATTCGAGCACAGCAATCTGATCCTGGCTCTTTCGCGGTCAGTACTGACCTTTGCCCCCCAATCCCTCCCTTTCCGATCCCCAATTCTCTGCTTCTCATTGGCTATCTTCCAAGTCACTTTCCTGATCCCTTCTTCGTCAGATCACAGGAATGTCTCCCCCCTCTCCCTTCTCCGAGGAGACAGAATCTTCAAAGGGATTTAGTAGGCAAAAGTTCAGGCTTCTCCTCTCTTTATTATATGTCAGTGCTGGGACGCTGACACGAGGGGTCTGTCAATATTTTCACAGCCCTCTTTTTGATTCGTGCAGTATGCAGGTCCTCCATGGAAGGCAGATTGGTAGCCATTGTTTTTTCTGCAGTTCTGATTATCCTCTGAAGTCCGTGTCTGTCTTGTTGGGTTGCAGAGCCAAACCAGACAGTTATGGAGGTGCAGATGACACTCAATGATTCCTCTGTAGAACTGGATCAGCAGATCCTTGGGCAGTTTGAGCTTTCTGAGTTGGCGCAGAAAGAACATACTTTGTTGTGCTTTTTTGATGACGTTTTTGATGTTGGGTGTTCATTTTAGATCTTGTGATATGATAGAACCTAGAAATTATTAATCATTGGATTAATTCATTAATTCCACTAATTAATTACTCCATGGAAAAACTGCCAGTGCTCCATCATTGGAGGTTTTCAAGAAAAGGTTGGAGAGCCATTTATCTGGGATGCTATAAGGACTCCTGATTCTATGATTCCAGAAATAGTTCTTTTCACCATCAGTGGTCCATTCTTGAACTAGATCTCAAAAGGGCTAAGCCAAATTGATTCCAGATCCCTTCCATCACTCAGCATTTTCTTCTGTATGATCTTGTTTTACTGACATTTGCAGGGCACGACCATTTTGACCAACCTCCATTCTGTTCATCACGATGAATCCCAGTGGAAGTTCCCACACGAGTTCAACCCCTCCAACTTCCTGAATGCAAAGGGAGAGTTTGTGAAGCCGGAAGCCTTTTTGCCATTTTCAGCAGGTAAATTCTCTCTTTCTCTCTGTTTTCCTTTGAATGGGAAGGGATGCACAATAGGAAGAATCAGGGATTAGACAACCCTGTGAACTCAGCTCCTGTACTTAAGCCTACTTCAGGGCACCATTGGGTGGAGAAAACTAGGATGCATGCTTTAATTATTTTAACGTTTTTTAATTTTTGTGATGGGTTTGTATTTAATATGGCTGTACACCACCCTGAGTCCTTCGGGAGAAGGGCGGTATAGAAATGTAAATAAATAAATAAATAAATAAATAAATAAATAAATAAATAAATAAATAAATAAATAAATAAATAAATAAATAAATATCATGTGAATGAGGCCAACGGGGAGCAAATGAAAAGTGTATTCACTTTGGGGATATCATCACCCATACTTGTGAAAGCACTCCTTCTCTGCATGAGTGTATCCTTCAGCAGGCTAAAATATGCCATTTCATCAACCCATTCCAGAAACCAGGAAATACATCTTTTCCTTTGCTATTCTCTCCCTCTCCCACTCCCTCTCCCCTCCCTCTCCTTCTCCTTCTCCTTCTCCTTCTCCCTCTCCCCTTCCCTCTCCTTCTCCCTCTCCCCTTCCCTCTCCTTCTCCCTCTCCCCTTCCCTCTCCTTCTCCCTCTCTCCCTCCTCTCCCCTTCCCTCTCCCTCTCCCCTCCCCTTCTCTCTCCTTCTCCCTCTCCCTCTCCTTCTCTCTCTCCCTTTCCTTCTCCCTTCCCCTTCCCTCTCCTATTCCCTCTCTCTTCCCTCTCCCTTTTCTTCTCCCTCTTCCTCAACCTACCCCTTTCCTCTCTTTCTTTCTCCCTCTCCCCTCCGTCTCCGTCCCCTTCCCTGTCCCTCTCCTTCGGCCTCTCCTTCTCTCCCTCCCTCTCTCTCACACACAAAGATATAAATCCATTAATCCTAAGGATACTAGTTAGTTTCACATGACACTACAAAACCACAAGTCTGAGTTTCAGGGGTGCTGTTTTATCATCAAAGTGTGTGCTGCTCTAGATGAATAGCTGTGATCGTTCATCTTGTCCTTGATTTTTCAGGACCAAGGGTCTGCTTAGGAGAAAATCTGGCTCGGATGGAGCTCTTCCTCTTCCTCACCACCATCCTGAGAAACTTCCGGCTATCTTGGCCACATAAATCCCAGGCACCAGATCTCACACCTAACTTTGGTGTCACACAATTCTCATCAAGCTTTAAAATATCCATGAAAGGCCTCCAGGAGAGTGACTAGATCGAGGGAAGGTTTCTCCATCACTCAAGACAATGTCGTCCTCTCCAAGAAGATACTGAAGACACTTGAAAGATTCAGATGAAATTCATAGGCTACGTGCTTTGAAAGCTGTTACGTGAGCAAATGATTTATCCTAGATGATCTCAAAAAATTATCTTCAATATTGTAGACCTGATTTTGAAGAAATCATGTTGTTCTGTGGGTATAAATATATGTGGACCTGACCTTGGGAGGAGGAAGAGCTGCAGGCTAGACCACAGTGAGTTAAGAGGCAACTGAGCCTGCAGAAAGAATGGGCACAAGGCAAATCTCTGAGAGGGGACCCTCCCTAGTTTTAATCAATCTGAATACAACTGGAAGGGACCTTGGAGATCTTCTAGACCAACCCCCTGCTCAAGCAGGAGAACCTGTACCATTTCAGATAAGTTACTGGACAGCCTCTTCTTAAAGACCTCCAGTGATGAAGCACCCACAACTTCTGGTGGCGAGCTGTTCCACTGGTTAATTGTCCTCACAGATAGGAATTTTCTCCTTCATTCCAGGTTGTTTCTCTCCTAGATTAGTTTCCATCCATTGTTTCTTGTCTTGCCTTCAGGTACTTCGATAAATAAGTTGGCCCTCTCTTCTTTGGGGCAGCCCTTCAAATTCTGGAATACTGTTGTCATGTGTCCCCCTTTCTCCCCCAGTCCTTCTTTTCTCTAGACTAAAGGTAAAATTAAAGGTTCCCCTCGCACATATGTGCTAGTCGTTCCCGGCTCTAGGGGGTGGTGCTCATCTCCGTTTCAAAGCCAGGCCTGTCTGAAGACGTCTCCGTGGTCATGTGGTCAGCTTGACTAAACCCCAAAGGTGCACGGAACACTGTTCCCTTCCCAACAAAGGTGGTCCCTATTTTTCTACTTGCATTTTTTGCGTGCTTTCGAACTGCTAGGTTGGGCAGAAGCTGGGACAAGTCACAGGAGCTCCCCCCGTTATGCGGCACTAGGGATTCGAACCGCTGAACTGCCAACCTTTCGATCGACAAGTTCAGCGTCTTAGCCACTGAGCCACTGCATCCCTAAAGGATCCTCCTACATAAAGGGTTTCAGCCAATCTCCAAAGATCTCACAAACACATTGTGTTTTTAACACATTTCTTTCATTCATTGATATTCATCATCTGTTTTATGTATAATTTGCATCTGCACAACCGGCCTGCCTTTCTCCTCCTCCTCCTCCTCCCTTCCCTATCACCTCATTCAAATTTAAATCCTAGATCAGTTTAATCACACAATAAATCTGTAGTTGTCACTGTAGTTCACAAATGTGTATTCCTTTTAATAAAATTAAAGAAACAGGCTTACACGATGTCTGAGCTTTTCTCATATAGATTAATATGTCTCCCTACCTATGATGGCTATTCCTTGGACTGATTCTGCTATAAAGAATGGAGTTTTTCCAAAAATAAAATTTGAATTTCACAAATTAGCATTTAAGGGACACCCAGCGAAAAACTAGCAATGCTTCGAAATGCTAAGCATTTCTATGAAATATCACATGAATGCGATAGAGCAGGGGTGTCAAACTCATGTTATTTCATTTCATTTCATTTATTGGATTTGTATATCACCCTACTCCCGAAGGACTCAGGGCGGTGAACAGCCACAGAATAAAACACATAAATACAAAATTTAAAAACAGAATAAAACCGAATTAAACAATTTGGCCGAGACAAATTTAAAACACCCAATAATTTTAAAAACAAATTAAAATTTACATTTTAAAGGGGAAAGATTTAGGCCAGGCCGGCTTGATGGAATAAAAAAGTCTTGAGAGTGTGACGGAAGGTGCGCAGATCCGGGATCCTCCTTATCTCCGGGGGGAGCTCGTTCCAGATAGTAGGTGCCCCCACAGAGAAGATGCTCCCCCTGGGGGCCGCCAGTCGACACTGTTTGGCCGACGGCACCCAGAGGAGTCCTTCTCTATGAGAGCATACCGGCTGGTGGGAGGCTATTGGTGGTAGCAGGCGGTCCCGTAAATAACCAGGTCCTAAGCCATGGAGCGCTCTAAAGGTGGTAACCAAAACCTTGAAGCGCACCCGGAAGACCACCGGGAGCCAGTGCAGCTCACGCAGGAGAGGTGTTACATGGGAACGCCACGTTGCTCCCATAACCACCCGCGTGGCCGCACTCTGCGCCAGTTGGAGCCTCCGAGTGCTCCTCAAGGGGAGCCCCATGTAGAGAGCATTACAGTAGTCCAGGCGGGAGGTGACGAGGACATGAGTGACTGTGTGTAAGGAGTCCCGATCTAGAAAGGGGCGTAATCATGGCGTTGTCACGTGAGATATCACTACTTCCCCCTTTTGCTAAACCAGGTGTGGGTGTGGCTAGTGCGTGACGCATCTGGCCTGCGGGCCATGAGTTTGACCCCTGCAATAGAGGGTAATTATGGACCAGAAGAAAAAAACATGTGCAAATTTGGTTTACAAGCTTTGTAAATCATAAGGTTGCTTCTTGTAGCCTGGGAGAAGAACAGGCAGAACTGGAGGGTGGAGTTCAATGTGTCATCAGTTTAGAGTGTTTGCATTGCCACAAACAATCCACTGATTCTTATCTAGCGCCAGTTTAGTGGTGACTGTTAGTCAACTAGATTCTTGTGTTTAGGCTACTTTCTGAGCCACAATTCAACCTATGATCCTGATCCTTTGCACCTGATACCAGACTGGAAATCATAGGGTTGGTTTTGGAAGCGGGGACGTGGGGAAGAGGAAGGGAAGGAATGTGAACTGAATTGAGTAAGAAAATAATGCAAAACATGTGAAGTCACATTAGAGATATGATCATGGCCAGAGGTTCCTAACTTCTGAGTGTTTTCTTTCTGTTCGGCTTTCAAATCAGTGTTGTCATTGGGCCTTCGAAGAGTTACCTGGAGCTATGCCGGAGTCAGTTCACAGAGTTGGGGGATTGGCTAAACCATCAATTAAATCTTTGTTTGGTCATTGACCAATGACTCGGCGGGCTAAACAACAAGGAACCTGTTTTCCCCTGCTTCACAACATTTCCATTAAGCGTTTCTATAAAATAACACAAATGCAATGTAGGCTGAATGTGGAGCAGGCAAAAACTTGCAAAGTTAGAGTACAACTGACGTTGCATGAAACAGAGTATAAATCATGGGGTTGCTTTTTGTAGCCTTTGAAAAGAGCAGGCAGAACTGGAGGGTGGAGTTCAATGTGTCATCAGTTTAGAGTGTTTGCATTGCCACAAACCATCCAAGTCCAGTCCTTCTTGAATTCCATCGATTCTTATCTATCCCCAATTTAATGCTGACTGCTATTTGACTAGATTCTTGTGTTTAGGCTACAGCAATAAAACTTTCTGAACTACAACTCAACCTATGGTCCTGATCCTTTGCACCTGACACCAGGCTCTGGAAATCATAGGGTTGGTCTTGGTAGCTGGGAACATGTGGGGGGAAGAGGAGGGGAAGGAATGTGAGCTGCATTGAGTAAGGAAATAATCCAAAACATATGAAGCCAAACCAGAGATATGAGTTGTGATGGTGCGTGGCTGGAAAGACGCGCTGCAGACTAATTCTGCCAACAGTCTGGAGTTTGATCCTGACCTGCTCAAGGTTGACTCAGCCATCCATCCTCCAGAAGTTGATAAAATGAGGACCCAGATTGTTGCGGGCAATAGACTGACTCTGTAAACTGCTTAGAGAGGGCTGTGAAGCACTGTGAAGTGGTATATAAGTCTAAGTGCTACTGTTATTACCCTTCCTTCCTTCCTTCCTTCCTTCCTTCCTTCCCTCCCTCCCTCCCTCCCTCCCTCCCTCCCTCCCTCCCTCCTATAGTAAGTGTTGCAGGCTGACTCTGCCCACTGCCAGCAGTTAGATTCTCCCCGGCTCAAGGTTGACTCAGCCATCCATCCTTCCGAGGTCGATAAAATGAGGACCCAGATTGTTGGGGGTAATAGGCTGACTCTGTAAACTGCTTAGAGAGGGCTGTAAAAGCACTGTGAAATGGAATATAAGTCTAAGTGCTACTGTTATTACCCTCCCTCCCTCCCTCCCTCCCTCCCTCCCTCCCTCCTATAGTAAGTGTGTGGGTAGAATGCAGTATTGCGGGCTGACTCTGCCCACTGCCAGCAGTTTGATTGTCCCCGGCTCAAGGTTGACTCAGCCTTCCATCCTTCCGAGGTCGATAAAATGAGGACCCAGATTGTTGGGGGCCATCAATCTGTAAACTCTAAGCAGTTTACTAAGCAGTAAACTGCTTAGAGAAGGCTGTGAAGCACTGTGAAGCATTATGTAAGTCTAAGTGCTATTGCTATTGCTATCAGGGCCAGGGTTTTGTATTTTTTGGATGGTTTTTACTTGCTCTAGGTGTCATCGAATCACTTCATGGTGGGTGGGAGTGGGGTCTAAACATTAGATACCTGTTTTTCCTTGTTTCACGACATCGCCATTATGTCGCATTTTGGCTTGTATTCTTTCTAACCCAGGGCGTGAAACGAACTAGGGAATGACAAATGGTCCTGATTCGAGGACACCCTGTTGCCAAGGGTTTGGATCACAATCCCGTGTGACCCCTGTGGTTGCTGCAATAGTTGTGTAAGGACCGACTGTAAGTCATTTTTTTCCCCCAGTGTCATCAGAAGTTTGAATGGTCCCTGATCAATTGCTCATAAATCAAAGGCCACCTGTTGATGAAGGGAAAGATTTTAACGGCAGGAAAACCCAAACTTTCCTGTTTGTTAAGTTGCAGCTTGTGAAATCTAGATTCTCTTCAAAGTTTATCTTTCATCCTGACCTTAAAGATTTAATCTATGGCTGATTTGCTAAAGTCACCACAGCAGAGAAAGACAGAGAGAGGTGTCTTTTCTAACCAACATGGTTATTCTCAGCTGGCTGATCGTTCTTTCCCTCCTATTCCTCTATTTATGGAAGAACCAACGCCCCAAAGGCTTTCCCCCTGGACCATGGGGCCTCCCCCTGATTGGGAACCTGCTTCAGTTCAGTAAGAAGGACCCTCTCAAGGACCTGGATCAGGTACGGCTTCTTATCCGATCCCTCATTAATCCCCTCTGTGTGAATCAGCCAAAGATGAAGGACATTTCCTTGCAATTAGTTAAGCGTCTTGCTGCAAAACAGGAGATCAAAGTAAGATTTAGGGAAAGAAATTTTCAGAATGCTACCTAGATATTAAAGGATTCTGCTCTGTAGAAATATATGTTTGATTCGAAGGAATCCTAATAGTTAATGGGATCAGGCTGCTCTTGAGAGAATCAATAGCTTTTTAAGATGAAATCAATCCTAGAACTATGTTTGACTTTCATGGGCTTTGAAAGAAATTCAGTACTTTGAAGGACGTAAATACAGATCATTTAAGAAGAAAACAGATGTTTTTTCAGTAATTAAAAGGCGGTGGTTATATGCCTGCCACTCCTGGTTATTTAAAGTGAAATTGTTGGTGGAGCTTTGTTGTTTTTGCTGTTGAGTCTTCTTGCTATTCTTGTCCCCTCTTTCAATGGCCTTTCTTCAATCTACATCTGTATTGCAGTTTTATATTACATTTCCACTCATTAACCTATTCTTAATTAAAATGCTAACTTATTGAGCTTAGCTCAATGGTAATTCCATAACGTTGGGCTCTGTTTTTTAGCTGTCCTTCTATAGTTTTTAAGACAGGCTATTGGTAAGGTTGCAATATTTTTCTAGCACTTATGAAAGAATAATTTGATCTGATTCGTAAACTAGGCTAAATTAAGAAAGTAAATTGAGTTGTGGGAATGGAGGGAAGCATGTGTCTATGGAGATTCTCAATCATCCAGGTCATAAGTGTCTATCAGGGCAATCTGGTCTACCCAATTATGGGATGGAGCATACTGCTTCCGCTTTCGCCTTTCAGCCCCAATCCGGGAGCCTTCGTAGGCAGTCGCTTTTGTGACAAACTCTTTTTGTGTGGAATTTATATTTTACTGACAAAGAAATAAAGGGAGACTAGCATAGATCTATTTCAAGATGTTTAGCTAGTTGAATGTCCTAATGCTTCTAGGTTAATCCCGGTGATTTCATTTCAGCTAGCTCAAAAATACGGTCCCATCTTCAGCCTCTACATCGGAGGAACGCTTGTGGTCTTCACTCATGGGTTTTCTTCAGCCAAAGAGGTCCTGGTGACAAAAGGCATAGAATTTGCTGGAAGGCCAGATAATCCAATAGTAGATGATATCGTGAAGAAAAAAGGTACCAATATATCCTTTCCAAACACTGTTTTTCCTCTCTACTTTTGTTGTTCGCTTTGTTGGATCTTTATGTTGGCAATTAGTGGCTATGTGAATCAACAGCAGAGATAGTATTCAGATGTTGGCAATTAGTGGCTATGTGAATCAACAGCAGAGATAGTATTCAGCCGGTTCGCACCAGTTCGCGTGAACCGTTGGCGGAAATTTGGACAAGGTTACCGAACTGGTAGCGATGGCCGGCTGGCCACATCCCTGAACCAGTTCCCCGGACACCGCTCGCTCACCCTGCCTGCCATGTTCTCCGCCGCCATGTTCTTCGCGCATGCTCATCCTATTGCCTTGCAAGTCCAATGGGATATGCATGCATGAAGAACATGGCAGCGAGGGCAGCAGCTTTTTCTGTGCCCTCCAGTACTTTTTGGTGGCCTGCTTCTTTGCCAGCCACTTTCCAGCAGGGGCAGCTGGCAGGGGGCTGTCGAAAACTCCGGTCGGCTTGCCTTCTGAACTCTAGACCAGCTGCCGTGGAAGGTAAGCAGCCTGAACAAAGAGGCGGTGGTGGGAGAGGAAGGGGGCTAGGGCCGAGGCTTTTAAAGGAGGGGAAATGACTGGCGAAGGGAGGGCAGGGATAGATAGGTGGAAATTCCCAAAATTTTCCTACCTTTTCCTGTGGACATGGCTAGGTGTGGGGGTTCATGTGACTGAGTGGGCATGGGCGTGAGTGATATCAAGTTGGCCATGCCCACTCAGTCACATGCCCCCCCAGCCACGCCCACCGAACTGGTAGCGAAAATTTTTGAAACCCACCACTGATCAACAGAATAATTAATTAATTAATTAGCAGGTTATACCATTAGGTTAACATAAGAAAAATACAAAAGAATCATTGTAGTTCAAATGCTTGAGCGGCACAGTGGCCTAGAGGTGGAGCTCTCATCTCACAATCAGGAGTCTGTGATTTCGGTCCTATATTTCTCTCTCTGGGCACAAAGAAAATTTTTTTTGCTGTGAGCTCCACATAGGCGTCAGGAAGGGTATCCGGCCAGTAAATGCTCATATCCGTCCAGTCGTCTAACTCCACACTGATGCAAGGGATTACAGGGTCATTAAAAGAAAAAAAAAGTGTAATTCCAGTGCTTCATTTTTGGTCTTTCATTGTTACAGGCATAGTAGCAGCACCCTATGGTCAAGCATGGAAAGAACAACGGAGGTTTTCATTGATGCTTCTCAGAAATTTTGGACTGGGCAAAAAATCAATGGAAGAGAAGATCTTGCAGGAGGCATCTTATATGATTCAAACATTTACTGATAACATGGGTAAGTTCTCCTGGGACAGGATGGTCATATCAATGTTGCTTCTTTTTTCCACAGGACGCAATTCAGTTGATCTCAAAGTTGACCAGTGAGCTTAGAATTCTGTTTGCATAAAAATAGAGCAAATTAAAATATGATCACAGTATTCATAGGATGGCTGGGGAATTCTGTAGGAAAGAGTTCAATTGATTCCATAGTTGATTGTATGGATGTTTTGACTAGTTGTGGATGTTGCAAAATGCGCAAATCATGGTTGTGTTATCTCATATGCTGCAGAGAGCTGCAAACACAGGCTGCAAAACCCAAGATGAGATCCCATAATTATGTGTTGGGGGAGATGGACAATGGAACTTCCACTCTGACTCCAATCACCTGTTTTTGGAGTCTCTTTTAACTTTGAAGGGTTATAAATTGAGAACTTGTTGAAGAGCAACCATCATGGATGGGAGGAGGACTCAAGCAAGGAAGCAGTCTGGTCTCCCTACATAAACACAAGCAGTCTCAGCCTCCTTGAATGATTTAGAACTTTTCCTGCTCTTTCCCAGGCGAAAGCTTCCAGTCTCGGAAGATTCCTGTATTATAGGCAGAGAACAATAAAGTAGCTAGTTTGAACTCTGCATGTCTGGTTGTTTACACCTCACAGGACTTTCTTACATTCTTTTGCTTTATTCCACAGGTGCCCCTTTTGATCCTTCTCTATTTCTTGAAACTGCAGTCACCAACATCATGTCCTCCATTCTGTTTGGGAAACGTTTTGAAAACAACGACAACTCTTTGAGGACTGTGATGTATGCGATACATCAAAATATCAAAATGGCAACAGGATCCTGGGCCATGGTATCCTCAAAAGGGGTGCAGGAAAATGATCACGATTCCCAAAACGCTAGTGGGAATTTCGGTCTATTGCAATTAGATGTTCCAGCCATCTTAAAAAGGCTGACGTTGAGAAACACCAACTTGCAGGATATTATAAGACTGGTAGAAAAAAATGCCTTAACATATATTGGAATTTACCCAATTTTCCTTGCACAATTTTATTTATTTTTTAAGGAGCAGCATAATTTTATGACTGACTTGATTAAGCCAGCAGGAAGCAGAGTTAATTATGGCGAGTGGTGCAGTGGCCTAGAGGTGGAGCTCTCGCCTGACAATCAGGAGGCTGTGAGTTCAATCCTAGGTTGAAGCAGGTATTTCTCACTCTCTGGGCACACTGAGAATATATCTGCTGGAAAAAAACCTCCGCATTGGTGACAGGAAGGGCATCTGGCCAGTAAACACTTGCTCCATTCAGTTGCCCAGACTCCATCCTGCAAGAGATTATGGGGTCGTTAAAAGGTGATGATACAGAGTTAATTAGGGCATGACACTTCTTTATTAAAATATTATTTGGATATTTGTGTCCTATCAAACTTGAATAGGAGATAATATATATGAACATATGAATATAGATGGTCAAAGGTGTTTTTTCTCTAGCAACACATTCTATAATATTAAGATTATAACTATAATTATAATATTATTTTACTTAATGTTGATTTCTTTTCTCTTTGTTGGCAGCTTTATAATGCTGTGCCCTTAGTGAGAAATCTTCCCCTGCCCCATCAGAGAATAGTAAGAAATGGCCATAAAATTTTTTCTTTTCTTGAAAAAAATGCTGGAGGAACACAAGGCAACCTTGATCCCTGGAGAAACCTGGGATTTCATTGATGCATATTTAGAAGAAATAAAGGAGGTAAAAAAATTCACTCCACTTTGTTTCATTTTGCACTCTTATATAGTTTTTCTCATTGAGTGGTGCGGTGGCCTAGAGGCGGTGCTCTCAACTCACAATCAGGAGGCTGTGAGTTCGATCCTAGGTAGAGGCAGATACTTCTCTCTCTGGGCAGGTTGAAAATATATCTGCTGAATATAACTCCGCATTGGTGACAGGAAAGGCATCCGGCCAGTAAACACTCAGCTACATTTAGTTGCCCAGACTCCACCACGCAAGTGATTTTGGGGTCGTTAAAAGACGGTGATGATATAAATTTTCTCATCTTATATCCGTGGCTACCAAATTACAGTTGTGTGACTATGAAAAAGAGGTCTCTGGTAGTTGGCCCTAACCTCATTTGATAATCTAAAAGCATACATGATAATCTAAAAGCATACGTTGCTTGGTCAGTTAAACAGCTTCCACACAAAGTCGTTTGAAATTTGTGTGAATTAGAGTTTTGTCCTAAAGAAAGGAACAAGCTATTGTGTTATCTGAACTCATCTATGGGACTTTGCTTAGCCTGTTGCATAAACCCTGCCAACCCATTGCTCTAAATCAGAACATGAATGAATGTGAACTTCATTCAACAGATGCGATTGGAAAATATCCTAGAATAATACAAATGGCCCTCAACCTATAACCTCATTTGGGACTGGAGCTTCCATCACGAAGCAAGGCACTTGTGAAGCGATGCACACCCTATTTCACAACCTTGTTTGCCTGAGTGTTAAGTGAATCACCAGGATTGTTAACTGAATTGTATGGTTATTAAGCAAATCCAGCTTCTCCCATGGACTTTGCTTGTCAGAGAGAGAGTGGAAACCTTATAAAATGGTGATCAACATGGCCCTGGGATGCTGCAACCGTCATAAATGCATGCTGGTTTCCAAGTGCCCAAATTTTGATCCTGTGAATGCAGGATACTGTGATGGTCATAAGTGTGAGAAGAGTCCCTAAGTCATAAGAGATTGGACAGCCATTTGTCTGAAATGGTATAGGTTTCCTCCCTATGCAGGGGGTTGGATGTGAAGACTTCCATGGTCTTGACTCTTCTCTTCTCTTCTCTTCTCTTCTCTTTCTCTTCTCTTCTCTTCTCTTCTCTTCTCTTCTCTTCTCTTCTCTTCCCTTCCCTTCTCTTCCCTTCTCCTCTCTCTCCTCTCTCTCTCTCTCTCTCCTCTCCTCTCCTCTCCTCTCCTCTCCTCTCCTCTCCTCTCCTCTCCTCTCCTCTCCTCTCTTCTTTTCTTTTCTTTTCTTTTCTTTTCTTTTCTCCTCTCCTCTCCTCTCCTCTTCTCTTCTCGTCTATTCTTCATTTCAGCACTGTCATAACCTCAAACTATCAGTGTACTAATGGTTCAGGACTATATGTTGAGGACTATTTTCTCTTTCTTTCTTTGTTTTAATAAATAAAAGGCAGAGAGGAAAGTTTCGAGTTTTGAAGAAGAACAATTACTAATTTTACTGGTGGACCTTTTAACTGCTGGATCAGAAACAATGGTTGGCACACTTTGGTGGGCATTGCTGTATTTGGTAGCCTTTCCAGAGGTCCAAGGTATGGAAATGACTAAGATCTTCTAATAACCCTTTCTAAAAGCTTCATTTGTATACAGACTGGTATGTTTAGAACTATTACACCTAGAAGAATTCCCAGATAGAGAGGCATTGCTCTCCCACAACTCAAAGAGAGGACCAAGTTGAGAAAGACACAAAATGTGGGGAACCAGTGTAAAGTTTTCAAATATATATGTAAGAGATGACATGGCTGAGCCTGAAGGAGGAGTCAAGTGCATCATTAGTCTCGAGTCCCTTCATGCCCACAAGAGATCTAAGTCCTGCCCACTTTGAATTCCGTTGACTCTTATCTCTCTCCAATTTGCTTTGACCAGAAGAGTAGAAGACCTCCAAGGTGTCAGTGTTCCAGAAAACCCCAACTCCAAATAAAAACTCTGACGCAAGCATTTTCCAAAGTTCTCTTTACTAGAATAGATAAACTGGCACATCTGGGAAAACCTGAATCTGAAAGGTCTGGGTTTTCCCTCAGTAAATCAAAACCCCAAAAACCATCCCCTCACTCCTCAGTCGATCACATGCTGCAATCAACGTCCATCCCATCTCCACTCAGCACTCTGACCACTCCTTCTCCAGATGCCGGATCGCCCTGACCTTGACGGACAGGAAGAATGCTATTATGTCTACCAACAATCCCTCTATTAATTCCCCCCTCCTAGTTTCCCACACATGAGAAGGTGGCAGCATGGAAGCTTCTGGCCTAATATGGCTTCCAAAGCTGACAGGTCTCTTCCAACTCTGTTGTGATTGATTGATTGATCGATTGATTGATCTTGCACATCTCATTTGGATGGATATCCTCCCCTTCTTATACTATAGTGATTAGGGAGCGGTCTTTCACATTCTCTTCTGAATGTTATCTAATTGTTTTCCCCTTAAAAATGCTTCAGTCAGAAATATAATCAGAAATTAGATAGAACAGAAGTACAACGTGCATATAGTTACTTCCTTATGGGCGAATAAATCTTCAGAAAGGATCTCAGAATGCGAAGGCATAATTTAAACATATAACATACAGACTAGAAGTCCTCAAGAGTAAAAGAGAGGAGAGCATAAAGAAGTAATAATAAACCATTATTTTAGGATTTAAGGGAATAAGAAAATTGTATTACTGAAAAGACCATTACGAAACAGACGTTTCAAATGATTGACTATTTATAACTGTTTATTTTATAATGTATATTTTGTTTTTTGTTTTGTTTTTGTCATTTGTGTTTACTATGTTTTTTTTTCTTTATCTGTATTAATAAAGTTTATAAATTTAAAAAAGAAATGCTTCAGTCCTTCTTCTCAGGGAGCACTTTCTGCATAATTGTGTTGAGGTCTCCTTCCTTACTCTCCTCAGTAACTGATTTATTTGCACTGCAGGGAAATGCCAGAAGGAAATAGACGCTTTTCTGGGAAGTAATTCAAACCTGCAATGTGAAGATCGGGAAAAGCTGCCCTACACAAATGCCGTCATTCATGAAATCCAGCGCTGTACAACTATTGTTCTTCTTGGAGTAGCTCACACACCCATCCAAAATGCACGGTTTTGGGGCTATCAAATTCCCAAGGTAACACTGGGAACTTTCACAGGAGGGCCATGGGTCTGGAGGCTAAACTGTGCAATGAAGACTAAGGCAACTTGGTATATTTAGCCAAATGAAGGGAAGGATTAGGGGAGACCTGATAGCAGTCTTCCAATCCTTGAATGGAAATCACAGAGAAGAGGGGACAAGGATTAGGAGAGGCATGACATCATAGCAGTCTTCCAATACTTAAAGGGCTGCCAGAGAAAAGAAGGGGTCAGTTTATTCTCCAAAGCACCTGGGTGAAAACACATCACAGGGAGCTCCAGACAGGAAATAAGGGGGGATTTCCGGAAAGTGAGAATGGTTAATCAGTGGGAAAGCTAGCCTCACCATTTTATTTTTTTTAATTTGATTTATATGCCGCCCTTCTCCGGAGACTCAGGGTGGCTTACAAGGCGTTAAGCAATAGCCTTCATACTTTTTGTATATTTATACAAAGTCAGCTTATTGCCCCCACAAACCGGGTCCTCAATTTACCTACCTTAGAAAGGATGGAAGGCTGAGTCAACCTTGAGCCTGGCAAGGTTCGAACTTACTAATTGCAGACAGCTGGAGTTAAATTACAATGCATTAGTCTGCTGAGCTAGCCAGGCTCCTTGCTGGAGGTTTTCCAGACAAAGTTGGAGAGCCAACCCTTCAAGCCTTACGATTCCATGAAAGATTCTTTTCACTATCATCAGTTCATTTTTAAACCAGATCTCAAAAGGGCTAAGCCAAATTGATGGTGGTGCCCTGCTATTTGCAGGGCACAACCATTTTGACCAACCTCCATTCTGTTCATCACGATGAATCCCAGTGGAAGTTCCCACACGAGTTCAACCCCTCCAACTTCCTGAATGCAAAGGGAGAGTTTGTGAAGCCGGAAGCCTTTTTGCCATTTTCAGCAGGTAAATTCTCTCTCTCTCTCTGTTTTCCTCTGAATGGGAAGGGCTGCACAATAGGCAGAATCAGGGATTAGACAACCCTGTGAACTCAGCTCCTGTACTTAAGCCTACTTCAGGGCACCATTGGGTGGAGAAAACTAGGATGCATACTTTAATTATTTTAACGTTTTTTAATTCTTGTGATGGGTTTGTATTTAATATGGCTATACACCACCCTGAGTCCTTCGGGAGAAGGGCGGTATAGAAATGTAAATAAATAAATAAATAAATAAATAAATAAATAAATAAATAAATAAATAAATAAATAAATAAATAAATATCATGTGAATGCTGCCAACGGGGAGCAAATGAAAAGTGTATTCACTTTGGGGATATCATCACCCATACTTGTGAAAGCACTCCTTCTCTGCATGAGTGTATCCTTCAGCAGGCTAAAATATGCCATTTCATCAACCCATTCCAGAAACCAGGAAATACATGTTTTCCTTTGCTATTCTCTCCCTCTCCCCCTCCCTCTCCTTCTCCCTCACCTCCCCTCCCCTCTCCTCCTCCCTCTCCCTTTCCTTCTCCCTCCCCTTCCCTCTCCTATTACCTCACTCTTTCCTTCTCCCTTTCCTTCTCCTTCTTCCTCTCCCTTCCCCTCTCCCTCTCCCCTCCCCTTCCCTCTCCTTCTCCCTCTCTTTCTCTCTCTCCCTTTCCTTCTTCCTCTCCCTTCCCTTCTCCCTCTCCCCTCCCCTTCCCACCCTTCTCCCCTCTTCTCTCTCTCCCCTTTCCTTCTCTTCTCCCTCTCCCTTCTCTTCTCCCTCTCTCCTCCCCTTCCCTCTCCTTCTCCCCCTCTTTCTCTCTCTCCCTTTCCTTCTCCCTCTCCCTTCCCTTCTCCCTCTCCCCTCCCCTTCCCACTCCTTCTCCCTTTCCTTCTCCCTCTCCCTTCCCTTCTCCCTCTCCCCTCCCCTTCCCACTCCTTCTCCCTCTCTTTTTCTCTCCCTTTCCTTCTCCCTCTCCCTTCCCTTCTCCCTTTCCCCTCCCCTTCCCACTACTTCTCCTTCTCTTTCTCTCTCCCCTTTCCTTCTCCCTCTCCCTTCCCTTCTCCCTCTCCCCTCCCCTTCCCACTCCTTCTCCCTCTCTTTCTCTCTCCCTTTCCTTCTTCCTCTCCCTTCCCTTCTCCCTCTCCCCTCCCCTTCCCACTCCTTCTCCCGCTCTTTCTCTCTCTCCCTTTCCTTCTCCCTCTCCCTTCTCTTCTCCCTCTCTCCTCCCCTTCCCTCTCCTTCTCCCTCTCTTTCTCTCTCTCCCTTTCCTTCTCCCTCTCCCTTCCCTTCTCCCTCTCCCCTCCCCTTCCCACTCCTTCTCCCTTTCCTTCTCCCTCTCCCTTCCCTTCTCCCTCTCCCCTCCCCTTCCCACTCCTTCTCCCTCTCTTTCTCTCTCCCTTTCCTTCTCCCTCTCCCTTCCCTTCTCCCTTTCCCCTCCCCTTCCCACTACTTCTCCTTCTCCCTCTCCCCTTCCCTCTCCCTCTCCCCTCCCCTTCCCTCTCCTTCTCTCTCTCCCTTTCCTTCTCCCTCCCCCTTCCCTCTCCTATTCCCTCTCCCTTCCCTCTCTCTTTCCTTCTCCCTCTTCCTCAACCTACCCCTTTCCTCTCCCTCCCCTCCTCCCTCCCCTTCCCTCTCCCTTTCCTTCTCCCCCTTCCTCAACCTACCCCTTTCCTCTCCTTCTCCCCCTCCCCTCCCCTGTCCCTCTCCCCTCCCCTTTCCTTCTGACTCTCCTACTCTTCCTCCTCTCTCACACACACAAAGATATAAATCCATTAATCCTAAGGATACTAGTCAGTTTCACATGACATTACAAACCACAAGTCTGAGTTTCAGGGTGCTGTTTTATCATCAAAGTGTGTGCTGCTCTAGATGAATAGCCCTGATCGTTCATCTTGTCTTTGACTTTTCAGGACCAAGGGTTTGCTTAGGAGAAAATCTGGCTCGGATGGAGCTCTTCCTCTTCCTCACCACCAACCTGAGAAACCTGCGGCTATCTTGGCCAGATAAATCCCAGGCACCAGATCTCACACCTAAATTTGGTCCCACACAATTCCCATCAAGCTTTAAAATATCCATGAAAGATCGCCAGGAGAGTGACTAGATCGAGGGAAGGTTTTTTCCATCACTCAAAGCAAAGTCATCAACTCCAAAGACACTTGAAAGATCCAGATGAAATTCATAGGCTACGTGGCTTAAACTGGTTACGTGAACAAAAGATTTATCCTAGATGATATGAAAAAATTATGTTCAATAGTATAACTTGATTTAGCAAAATAATGCTGTTTTTTGGATATAATGGTATGTGGACCTGACCTTGGGAGACAGGAGGAAGAGCTGCAGACTAGGCAATAGTGAGTTAAGAGGCAGCCGAGCCTGTGGAAAGAACGGAGACAAGGCAAAGATCTTAGAAGGGACCCCCCCTAGTTTCTTGGACTGTAAACATGAGGGGGGGGGGGAAGTACTTTCAGACTTACAAGATTATTACAATGCCAACTTTGTGAGGTACTCCAGAGAAGTAGCACACTGAGGACTACTAGCTGTATCGGTAGTCCTCGACTTACAACCACCTGCCTACAAAAAGAGGGGGGGAAAAGAATAGAGAGAGGGAGGGAGGGAGGGAAAGACAATTCAAAACAACAACCAAGAAAAGGAATCATCCATCCATCATCTCTTGCGTGCTTATACTTTAATTGCTAAGCTTTAAAAGAAAGAGGGGGGGGGAAAGGAAAAACAAGTCAAAAACAACAATAAAGGGAAAAAACAAGAAATCATCTACCCATCGTCTCTGGCCCGCTTTGATACTTCAATTGCTATGCTGTTTTTTTTTTTTTACTTACCTCCCCCATTCCTCTCTTAAATCTCCATCTATACCTATTTCTTGGATGTCCAACCTATTTCTGCCACCTCTACCCTCTTCCACTCCCTATTTTCTAAAGTTTTTACCATGACCCCTGCCTCTTTTTCAAGCATATCTTCCAACTCCCTTAATATGTTTTCCCCCTAGTTTAAATTCATCAATCATTGTTATTTTCGTTATAATCTCCTCCTTGTCTTCTTCCTTTTTTATTTTTTCTTTTGACTCCTCCCTTTCCTGAGCGCCTTGGTCTGTAATCATCATCCCTTGTATAGTGTTTTCCATTTTTTCCATGATATCCTTAAATCCTTTGTCCATAATGTCTTCTATATTTTGAAAAAGTAGATCCATCTCCTGGACAATTCCACTCATCTCTCCTTCTTCATTATCTTTTTTTAAAAAATTGATCTAACAGTCCAAAAATTATTTATTTAGTCTTTAAACTATCTTTCAAGGAGTACGCTAGTCCAGCGGTCACCAACTGGTGGTCCGTGGACCACTGGTGGTCTGTGAGAAAATTTTGGTGGTCCGCAGAAAAATTATTTGCATTTTTAAAAAAATATTGCACAAAATCAGGGGTCCTCAAACTATCCCCCCTGGGCCGGATATGGGCAATGAACGTTTGTGTTGCTGCAGAGAGTCTCCCCCTTCGGGGTCTTTTTGTGCGTGTTGGAGGGGGACAGAAATTCCGACTTGGGGTCTGCTTCGGCCTCCTGGTGCAGGGCTTTGGGTGAAAGCTGGAGGGAAGTGCCACTGGTGGTGAAGAGCTGAAGGGCCTCGTTCCAGTGGGACAGCCTCATGGCCTGGAACTGGCTGACCATCTCAGCCCGCTGAGCCTCCAGGTGCCTGTACCTGGCCTTGCACCCCCACAGGTCTTCCCTCTGCTTGGAAAGTCTATGCTCGTAGTCCTCAGTGAGGTGCTTCTGCTGAGTTTCCTTCTCGGTCAGATCCAATTTGAACTGAGCCAGCTGTTTTGCCAACTCTTTCTCATGGTGGCTGCCTAACTCCAACAGCTGCTTCCTGTTGGGGCCCTAAGGAGCCCGGGCGGGGAGGCGAGAAGTGGGTGGCAGGAGAGGGGTGAGTAGAGGCTGGCAAGGCGCCCTTTGATGTGAGTGACATTGAGTTGGCCATCAAATTGGCCACAACCAGCCCAGTCACATGACTACCTAGCCACACCCACCCAGCCATTCATTAGGTAGATCATATTAGTGGTCTGTGGGATTTAAAATTATGAATTTAGTGGTCCTTGAGGTCCGAAAGGTTGAGGACCCCTGCATTAGTCCCAGTTTTTTATATCTCTTAAGTTAACACTCAGTTCTATTCAGTGGTGGGATTCTACTGGTTTGCACCGGTTCGGTAGTAATTCTGGGAGAATTAAGCGTTCAACAGAGTGAAGGCATGAGGGGGGGGGAAACTGTCCCTGTGTCCAGATATTTTGGCATGCAATGCCCTATAGCACTATCCTGAAGGGACAATTTCAACTGGGTGAAATCCAGAAGGTTCTGTCAGGTTCTGGAGAATCGGTAGCAGAAATATTGAGTAGTTTGGAGAACCGGCAAATACCACCTCTGGCTGATTCAAATGGGAATGAGGAATCCTCCACCCTCAAATGACAGGGATTGTTCACATATCTCCAAGATTCTAAATGTTTTTCTCTCAATCCTGAGCCAAGCAGATATCGGATCTCACGTAGCAAAGTTAAACGACCGCATTGGTCCCTTTTTCAGTTGTTTCCTCAGCAGCAAAAAAAGATTGACGGATTCACCTTGTCCAGTTTAACATGAGAGAAGGTAAAGGGCTTTACCTGGTCCAACTCCTTCAGAAGGAACCTTGTACTGAAATAAATCAGATTCCCAAGTAGAGGCAGCCTCCATGGTCCAGGGGGGAAACCTTTGGGATGTTGGCTCTTCCAGAAACAGAGGAATAGGAGTCGAAAACCACCATGTTGATAAGAAGGAACACCTCGTTCTGCGTTGCTCTCCTGAGCCAAAGATTAAATCTCTAAAGTCAAGATGAGGGTACACGGTGTTCTGAAGTCAGATTTTGTACTTTGGCAAGCCATAATATGGTATTTCAGTCAAGCCTGGGCACATTAGGAACCTCAGGAAAAATACAGCATTACGCATTTGTCTAAAACCACAGAAATCATTTCATCTGTGAATCTGGAGAAGATGGCCCCTCAATTACCAAATTTCTCCAGCAGGTTTTGGAAAGCCAGTGTTTAACTTGAAAATTTCAAAGGCAAACTTAATTCCCAGCTGATGAATCTTTAAGAAGTTTGATTCAAATGGGAATGAGGATACATTTATATACTGAACAATAAAATAGAAAAAACAATACAAAACCAAACAAACAAACAACCTAAATATAGATAGATAGATAGATAGATAGATAGATAGATAGATAGATAGATAGATAGATAGTGACTTATTACATCATTTATCCTGTTGACGGTACCTGTTTGTTAATTTTATTTTCATACAAACTTTTACATTTACTCTCTCTTTTTTTGACTTATCCAATCGTACCATCTATTCCATACCATATAGTATTTTGAGTCTACCTTGTCTTTTAACTCAAATGTTAATTTATCCATTTCCGCACAAATAAAAAAATTTCTGGTTTAAACTCTTATTTCCTCTTCTGTTATTTCTGTTAACCACATTTTTATTTTTTCCCAGTATTTCCTAATTTTTGGGCAAAGCCACCAGACATGAAAGAAAGTACCCTGTGCCTGTTTACATTTCCAACAAGTTGGGTTTAAATTTGGATACATCTTCGCTAATCTCGAAGGGGTCAGATACCATCTATACCACATTTTATACTGATTCTCCTTATAAACTACTGATTTTGTCGTGATATAATTGGTGAAAAAAGTGACACGACTGTTTTTTCACCCTTATGACCATTGTTGCAACCCCATGGTCACAAGAGGCCAGGTGAATAACTTTATGGATATTGGAACTGGAAAAAAGGGAAAAAAAGAAGAAGAAAGAGTTTAGACAGAATGAGAAAAACACCATAGTTTGATTAAAATGGATGTAAATGCTTTTTATGTAATTGATTTCTAAACAATGTAAGGAGGAGAGTTTCTCCCTCCTCTTTCTCTTTCCTCTTTACCTTTTTCTTTTTTTTTACCTTTTCTTACCTTTTACCTTTTCTTATTAACAAGCGTGGTTTAAAATGCTGTAAAATATAAGGGATATGAAGATTATGAATGAATCTTTGATTACCAATAAGAATTACTGATAGATTTAACAATTACAGAAAACTGTCTCTTTAAAATGGTCAAAAATATTGTTTTTTATAGAAAATAAGAAAATGTGAACAAAGCTTTGAATATTGTTAAGAACTACTTATACACGCTCATTTTTAAAGCAAGAAATGTTATTAATAGAAAAAATGTGAATACTTTGAAAGAATTCTCTAAAAAATATTAAGTGTTTTAATGGTTATAGAAAATGGATTTGAAAGTTGTTTAAAATGTTGTTTTTCTACAGCAAACAAGAGAATGGGAATGAATTCTTGAATAACAATAAGATTTGTTTATAGATTCTATAACTATGGTGAATTGGCCTATAAATGGTTTAAAATGTTGTTTTATAGAGAAAAGAAATAGGAAATGGGAGAATTAATAATTCGGGAGAGAGTAGGAGAGAAGATATATTTCAAAACAATTTACTATTTTAAATTGCTAAAGAAGAATGATTTGGGGAATTAGATGATTAAAATTAAATTGTGAATTTGTTAAATATAAGGTTAGGAGTGGAGGAAAACATCCCCGGAGAGCAGCTAATTAAGCTGTGAACCAGCCAAAAATAAATTTAGGAGGAGTGGAGGAGGCAACGCTGGGGACCAGTTAAAGCTAAACTGTGAACCAGTTAAATATAAGGTAAGGAGTGGAGGAAAGCATCCCTGGAAAACAGCTTATTATGCTGTGAACCAGCAAAAAATAAACTTAGGAGGAGAGGAGGAGACATACTGGGGAGCAGTTAAAGCCAAACTGTGAACCAGCGAAATATAGGTTAGGAGTGGAGGGAAGCATCCCTGGAAAACAGCTGAAAAGCTGTTATCCAGCTAAAAATAAACCTAGGAGGAGTGAAGGAGAAAATGTTGGAAGCAGTTAAAACTAACTGTGATCCAGCCAATAAATAAGGTTAGGAGTGGAGGAAAACATTTGAATAGAATAGAATAGAATAGAATAGAATAGAATAGAATAGAATAGAATAGAATAGAATAGAATAGAATAGAATTCTTTATTGGCCAAGTGTGATTGGTCACACAAGGAATTTGTCTTCGGTGTATATGCTCTCAGTGTACATAAGGAGAATAAAACACATTCATCAAGAATAAAAAGATACAGCACTTAGTGATAGTCAAGGTTACTAATAAGCTATCAAATCGTACTAGGAAACAAATAAAAACAATATAATTGAAAGGTACAAGCAACATCGTTATAGTAACAGGTTGCCTGCTTCCTTTCACAAGCACTAACCACTAAGAAACCATGTTGCACAAGCCCTCTGGCTCTGGTTCAAGCTCACACTGGGTTTCTCTTCTCTCTGGTCTCTCTACAAGTTATACAAGCTTTTTAGAGAACGATGAGAGCTAAATGGCTTGAAATAGATCTATACTAGTCTCCCTTTATTTCTTTATCAGCGAAATGTAAATTTGGTGTAAAATGGTTTGTCATGAATGCGACTGCTTGAGGGCTCCTGGATTGGAGCTGAAAGGCGATAGGGATGCAGTACGCTCCCTCCCACATGCTGGGTGTCTCGATAGAAAAACACTTCACACACACACACACACACACACACACACACACACACACACGTATGTAATACACGTACTAAGCTAAACCAGGCAATCAATGAATCCTCAACTATAACAGGATGCATACACGGAGAGAAAATACACGGAGAGCTATAATGGAGATTGAACATGAGGAGAGAGAGAAGCCAATGGCTTCCCCCATATAGACAGCTTCTTAATGTGGCAGTAACCCTGCTGACTCATTCTCATTACGTCATCTCGGTTTACAGTCTTACAGCAGGTGGTCAGCTATTAAATCATCCTTACCCTAACAAAAGGCCACTTGTATGGCACTCCTGTTGATGAAGAGAAAGAGTATTATTTTAATTGCATGTAACCCAAATTTTCCTGTTTGTTAAGTTGCAGCTTGTGAAATCTGGCTTCTGTCCAAAGTTTATCTTTCATCATGACGTTAAAGATTTAATCTTTACTAAAATCACAGCAGCAAACAGACACAGAGAGAGGCGTCTCTTCTAACCAACATGGTTATTCTCAGCTGGCTGATCGTTCTTTCCCTCCTGTTCCTCTATTTATGGAAGAACCAACGCCCCAAAGGCTTTCCCCCTGGACCATGGGGCCTCCCCCTGATTGGGAACCTGCTTCAGTTCAGGAAGAAGGACCCTCTCAAGGACCTGGATCAGGTACGGCTTCTTATCCGATCCCTCATTAATCCCTGCTGTGTGAGTCAGCCAAAAACGGAGGACATTTTCTTGCAATTATTTAAACGACTTGCTGCAAAAGAGGAGATTAACGTAAGATTTAGGGAAAGAAACTTTCAGAATGTTACCTCGATATTAAAGGATTCTGCTCTGTAGAGATGCATGTTTGATTCAAAGGAATCCTAATAGTTAATGGAATTGGGCTGCTCTTGAGAGAATCATTATCTTTTTGAGATGAAATCAATCCTAGACCTATGTTTGACTTTCATGGGCTTTGAAAGAAATTTGGTACTTTGGAGAACGTAAACACAGATCATTTAAGAAGAAAACAAATATTTTTTCAGTAATCAAAAGGCGGTGGTTATATACCTGCAAGTCTTGATTATTTAAAGTGAAACTATTGGTGGAGCTTTGTTGTTTTTGCTGCTGAGTCTTCTTGCTATTCTTGTTCCCTCTTTCAATGGCCTTTCTTCAATCTACATTGCAGTGTTTTACATTTCCACTCGTTAACTTATTCTTAATTAAAATGCTTGCTTACTGAGCTTAGTTGAATGCCAATTTCATAACTTCGTGTTCTATTTTTTAGCTGTGCTTCTATCGCTTTTAAGCTAGGCGATTGGTAAGGTTGCAATATTTTTCTAGCGCTTATGGTGGAATCATTTGATTTGATTCATAAACTAGGCTAAATTAAGAAAGTAAATTGGGTTGTGGGAAAGGAGGGAAGTGAGGCTACTTGATAACTGTGATCATCTTGTGTCTATGGAGATTCTCAAGCATCCAGGTCATACTTTTCCCAAAGGTGCTTTTTTTCAAAAGGCGACTGGATTGGACTTTCTGGTTTTTTGCTTTGCAAATATTTTGCTTGTCATCCAAGAAACGTCTTCAGTCCTAACTGACGTTAGAATCAGCTAGTCCAATTCAGCGTTATTTCTGGTGAGACCCATCTATCGGGGCTACCTGGTCTACCCAATCATGGGACGGAGCATATTGCTTCCACTTTTCAACCCCAATCCAGGAGCCTTTGCAGGCAGTCACTTTCACAGCAAACTCTTTTTGTGTAAAAAAGAGCTAAATATCCTGAAATAGATCTATACAAGTCTTCCTTTATTTCTTTGTCAGTAAAATATAAATTCAGGTCATAGTTATCTCAAAGGTGCTTTTTCCAAAAGGTAAGTGGAGATTGCATTGAGGATAATTTGGCCTGTCTGCAGATGTACTTGAAGAAAATCCAGTTTTGGACGGGTCACAATTTACAGAAAAGGCCATTTCATTTAATGGTATAATTCTACTCAAGAGATCCGATTATTCTTCTACGTCTAAGAAGTTATATCTATGCCTGAACAGGAGGGGAAAGGATAGGCTGAAGGTTTTTGAAGGAGATGGCATGTGATGGAGGTTCAGGTAATCTCGCCTCTCCTCCGTGTTGCATCCTTGCAAGTGATTGCTTCCAACCGATCTCCTGATGCTTCTAGATTAACCCTGGTGATTTCATTTCAGCTAGCCCAAAAATACGGTCCCGTCTTCAGTCTCAACATTGGAGGAACGCTTGCCGTCTTCACTCATGGGTTTTCTTCAGCCAAAGAGGTCCTGGTGACAAAAGGCATAGAATTTGCTGGAAGGCCAGATAATCCAATAGTAGATGATATCATGAAGAAAAAAGGTACCAATATATCCTTTCCAAACACTGTTTTTCCTCTCTACTTTTGTTGTTCGCTTTGTTGGATCTTTATGTTACATTGGCAATTATGAGATGGATTAATCCAAGGAATGATTGATTAATTAATCAGGTTTTACCATTAGGTAAGCAAAAAATAAATAATCCTCAATGTACGACCACAGTTGAGCCCAAAATTTTTGTTGCTGAGCAAGACAGTTGTTAAGTGAGTTTTGCCCCATTTTATCACTTTTCTTGCCATAGTTGTTAAGAGAATCATTGCAGTTATTAAGTTAGTAAACACGGTTGTTAAGTGAATCTGGCTTCCCCATTGACTATGCTTATCAGAGGGTCACAAAAGGAGATCCCATGACCCCGGGACACTGTAACGGTCGTAAATAGGAGTCGGGTGCCAAGCATCTGAATTTTGATCATGTGACCATGCGGGGGGCTGCAGCAATCGTAAGTATGAAAGCCAGTCATAAGTCACTTTTTTCCAGTGCCGTTGTAACTTCCAAGGGTCACTAAATGAAGTGTTGTAAGGTCTACCTGTACAAGGAAATCATTGTAGTTCCATTGCTTCATTTTCCATCTCTCATTTTTACAGGCATAATCACAGCACCCTACGGCCAAGTGTGGAAAGAGCACCGAAGGTTTTCACTGATGCTTCTCAGGAACTTCGGACTGGGCAAAAAATCAATGGAAGAGAAGATCTTGCAGGAGGCATCATATTTGATTGAAGCAATTGCTGAAAACTCAGGTAAGCTCACCTGGGACAGGACGAGATGGCTGGGAAATCATCACACCAATGTTGCTTCTTTTTTCCCACAGGACAGAATTCAGTTGATCTCACAGTTAGACCCATGGTTTTTGTGTGTGTGTGTGTGTGTGTGTGTGTGTGTGTGTGTGTGTGTTGATGCAGAGTGGGAGGAGCTTAGAATTCTGGTTGTATAAAACTTCAAGCAAATTCCAATGGAAGAGAATATTTGTAGGTTTCAGATATTTCATTCCCCTCCTAGGTAACAGGATGATGTTATGTAGGTGGGTAATGAAATGTCAGTTGTGGCCCACAAGCGGCCAGCAGAGCTGGCAGCAGATTCGGACAGTGAGGAGATTGGGGAGGAGCATGAGCCAGTCCTGGAGTCTGGGGAAGGCTCTGAGGAGGGCTCTGCGTCAGAGGCAGAGAGGGGGCCAGGGCCGTATGCCAGTTATCAGCTGCCTTCAGAGTCAGACATCAGTGAGGCAGATGAACAGCTGGAGCCTGTTCCGAGTGTACGCATGCACAGAGTTTCCAGACAAAAGGAACAGCTAAAGAACAAGGGTCGACTTGGGAGTAAGGCCACAGATGGACGATGAAGGGCCCCTCCCAGAGGGAATAAAAGAGGAGCAAAAGGGGAGTGGAGTTTGCAGGAGAGAATTTAGTTCACCTAATTGGTTTGTGACTCTCCGAGACTCCTTGCCAAGTTTTGAAGATATCGGCCTGGCAGCTCTCCAAGCCAGATAAGGTCTGTGACTGTAAATTCTCCCTTGAAAGACTTTGCTGAGTGTGAATGAGAGAAATCCACAGTAACTTAATAAAAAGGGATTTTTGTCAGGATAAAGAGTCTGCTTTGTGGTTTGGGAATGCCTAGATCAGAACAATGTCTACAAGCAAACGATTAAGCTCAGAGATCATCAAGGACTCCATAGTTAAAGCACATTAAAATAAGATTGTATTTCAATCAATCAGAATAGAGCTGGAGATCCTATACCATTTCAGACAAGTGACTGTCCAATGAATTACTGGTTATTAGAGGTGACGAAACACCCACAACTTCTGAAGGCAAACTGTTCCCCTGATTAATTGTCCTCTCTGTTAGGAAGTTCCTCCTTAATTCCAGGTTGCTTCTCTCCTTGAATAGTTTCCATCTGTTGTTTCTTGTCCTGCCTTCTGGTGCTTTGGAAAATAAATCAACCCCCTCTGCTTTGTGGCAGCCTGTCAAAATACTGGAATCCTGCTAAGTTAAGCAACTTAATCATCTTAGTTGCTCTTCTTTGCACTTTTCCCAAAGTCTCAGCATAACATTGTTCATGCTCATGTTTTCATTGTGGCGGTAATAAAGGAGGAGGCCTCTTTGTTCCTTGGTTGCAAAACACAAATGGGAATTCTGAGATAACTCATGGAAACACATGGAGACTCTGAAAGGGAAGGGCCAGGGAATGTCTGCAGAAATAGGCTACCTGTTCTGACCTAGGCTTCCTTAGAAAGCATGAAGCAAAGTCTTAAGTCCGGCCAAACCTCTTTTATTTAAACAACTGTGAATTACTGTCATTCACAGTCAACAAGGTGTAAAGTCCCAAAATACACTTGAGTCACCAGAATGCCAAAGAGAGAGACTCAAGACGAGGCTTGCAAAAAAACAGATTTTATTTATGGCCAAAAACAAAATACTGGGTGGAACTATATCCAGAACATACAGATACAATGCATGCGAGGAGATAGCCACACCTTGGGGAAGGTATGGCGTCCTTTTATACCCTCAGAGACGTCAGTTTAGTACCCAACTCTGGCCTCCCAATCCAGGCCCGTGCATTCCTTGTTGCCCTGCAAGGAGGAATAGAAACTTCCCAATTAGTCATCTTGAGCATTTCTTTGTTTACTCAATTGGCCACTTAGGCACCCTGGCCCTGGAAAGTAGGAGTCTATCCAGATCAACATAAATTGACTGAGATAGTACCATGCTCTTAGATGGCACAAGAAAAAAACAGGGAGAAGATTGATATGGGTTCAGGTCAAATGGTAGGGACATATGTTTGACAAATACCAGATACATTACAGGCCTAATAACAGAATATGTTTGTTACAGGAGATACAAATATAAAGGCATAATATATGTGATACAAATACAAAGGCATATGTGTATTACAAGAACCTAAAGGTTACAGAATCTAGTATACTAGTATATCATATCCTAGCATTATTTATTATATCCTTATTATTGTTTCCCTTCAAAGGCTTTGGCAAACAGTCTTTCAGAGGAATGTTTATCAACACCCACCGTATCTCCTTTGGAACGCTGCCAGAAAATCAATTTCCAAATGCAGGGCGAGGCCAAACTTGGCACAGATTCTATTAGAGTCAGGAACAGAACTTTCCAATCTTGAATCGACCAAATGAACTAATTGCTTCCTGCAAAAGCCCACGTCCCATTCGCTCCTCTTTTATTTATTTATTTATTTTATTTTATTTTATTTATTTTTATTAGATTTATATACCGCCCTACTCCTGAAGGACTCAGGGCGGTGAACAGGCACAAAATAAAATACATAAATACAAAAGTTAAAAGACATAATTAAAACCAGATTAAATAATTTAGTCTGAGACAATTAAAAAATCCCAATAATTTAAAACAGATTAAAATTTCGATTTAAAAGAATTTTAAAACAGGGGAGAAAATTAGGCCAGGCCGGCTTGCTGGAATAGGAGAATCTTAAGAGCACGGCGGAAAGTGTGTAGATCCGAGATCCTCCGTATCTCTTTGGGGAGCTCGTTCCAGATAGTGGGTGCCCCCACAGAGAAGGCCCTCCCCCTGGGGGCCGCCAGTCACCAGTTTTATTTCCTATTAGAGGGGCCAATTATCTCTAAGGTGTGCCCTTACTGAGTCGATCCTGCTTTCTTAAATGCTCTTGTCTTCTGGCAGTTCTGGGAATGGGCTCCAACTGTTCCTCTGCCTCGCTGCTGTCTATCTCCCTCTCTGCCTCCGATGCAGAGCCCTTGTCTGAGCTTACTCAACCCCCAGGACTGGCACAGATTCCTCCCCAACCTCCTCACTCTCTGACTCTGTTGCCAGCTCCACTGGCCACCGATGGGCCACAACACTACCATTGCTTACCTAAATAGGCTCAAAGTTCTAATGGTCACTGCCTTTTCTGACCTTGCTGACTCTTTTCCTTTTTCTGGACCTGGGGCTGCCTTTCAAAAGAAGTGCCCGAACCTGGAGCTCCTTCCCATTTATATTTCTTTACAAGACTTGACTGATGGGAAAATTAAAAGGAATAGTTCACAAGTATAGTTAGTCCTCAACATATGATCACAACTGAGCAGGGGAATTACGGTTGTAAGTCATGCTGTTCGTTAAGTGGGTCACCACGTGACTAATCAGATGTTATGAACCTCTCTTGGTTATTAGAGGTGGTTACGCAAATCACGACGGTCGTTTAGTGAATCTTTGGCTTCTGGCAAAATGCGTAAATCGTGGTTGTGTGATCTCGGAATGCTGCAGAGAGTTGTAAATGCGGGCTACGAAACCCAAGATGAGATCACATAATTATCTGGGGGAAATGGCCATTGGAACTTCTAATCCCAGTCTAATTACCTTGTTTGTGGTCTGTTGTAACTTTGAACAGTTGCAAGCCGAGGACTTCTTGGAGAGTAACCATTTTGGATGGGAGGAAGGCCTAAGTGAGGAAGCAACCTGGTGTCATAAACATAAACATCAAGAGCATTCAATCTCATCTCCCCTTGAGTGATTTAGAGCCTTCTCTGGTCTTTCCCAGGAGAAAGCTCCCCGTCTAGGAGATTCCTGTATTACAGGCAGAGAACAATAAAGTAGCTAGCTTGAATTATACACATATGAATCTGTTTGTTCAGGCATCACAGGACTATCTCTAATCTTATTTTCTTTTGCATTGTATTGCAGATTCACCTTTTGATCCTCATCCATTCCTTGAAACTGCAATCGCCAACATTATGTCTTCCATTCTGTTTGGGAAACGTTTTGAAAACGACAGCTCTTTCAACACTGTGCTGGACATAATACATCGGAATATCAAAACAATGATGGGACCCTGGGCCATGGTATCCTTGACAGGAGGGCAGGAAAATGGTCATGATTCCCAGAATGGTAGTGGGAATTTTAGTTTATTGAAATTAAATGTCCACCTCTCTTAAAGTTGTTGAGGTTGAGCAACACGATTATGCAGGATATTATGGATGAAATGCCTTATCTATTTTGGAATTTCATCCAATTTTCCTTGCATAATTTTATTTATTTTTGAAGGAACATCATAATTTTATGATTGACTTGGTGGAGCCAGTAGGAGTAAATTACAGCATGACAACTCTTTGTTGAAATATTAACTTAGTTTAATATTTGGGCTCTATCAAAAGGTGAACATGAAATAACATACACGAACATAGATAGTTGAAGGTATTTTTTCTTTCCCAACATACCCTACAGCGTATATTACCCGATGATCATTTTAATTAATGTTGATTTATTTTCTCCTTCTTGGCAGCTTTACAATGCTGTGCCCTTAGTGAGGAGGCTTCCCCTGCCCCATCAGAGAATAGTAGAAGATACCCATAAAATCTTTGCTTTCCTTGAAAAGGAAGTGGAGGAACACAAGAAAACATTGATTCCTGAAGAAAGCCAAGATTTCATTGATGCATACCTAGAAGAAATAAAGGAGGTAAAAAATCCACTCCCCTTTGTTTGGTTTTGCACTCTTATATACAGTAGCTGTTGTCATCTTGTATCTGTGGGTACCACACTACAGTTGTGTGACTATGAAAAAGAGGTCTCTAGTGGATGGCCCTAACCTCATTTAATAATCTAAAAGTATACATAATTCGTTGCTTGGACAGTTAAACAGTTAAACAGTTAAAAGTCTTTTGAAATTTGTGTGAATTAGAGTTTTGTCCTAAAGAAAGGAACAAATGACCTTCCATCACGAAGCAAGGCACTTGTGAAGTGATTCACACCCTATTTTACAACCTTGTTTCCTGTAGTGTTAAGTGAATCACTGGAATTGTTAACTGAATCGCATGGTTATTAAGCAAATCCACCTTCTCCCATGGACTTTGCTTGTCAGAAAGTGACTGTGGACCTTATAAAATGATGATCCACATGGCCCTGGGATGCTGCAACTGTCATGAATGCATGCTGGTTTCCAAGTGCCCAAATTTTGATCATGTGACTGCAGGATAATGTGGTGATCATAAGTGTGAGAAGAGTCCCCAAGAGATTGGACAGCCATTTGTCTGAAACGGTATAGGGTTTCCTGCCTAAGCAGAGGGTTGGACGTGAAGACCTCCAAGATCACGTCCAACTCAACTCTTCTCTTCTCTTCTCTTCTCTTCTCTTCTCTTCTCTTCTCTTCTCTTCTCTTCTCTCCTCTCCTCTCCTCTCCTCTCCTCTCCTCTCCTCTCCTCTCCTCTCTTCTCCTCTCCCCTATCCTATCCTATCCTATCCTATCCTATCCTATCCTATCCTATCCTATCCTATCCTATCCTATCCTTCATTTCAGCACTGTCATAACCTCAAACATCAGTGAATAAATGGTTCAGGACTATATGTGGACTATTATCTCTTTCTTTCTTTGTTTTAATTAATAAAAGACAGAGAGGAAAGCTTCAAGTTTTGAAGAAGAACAATTACTAGTTTTACTGATGGACTTTTTAGTTGCTGGATCAGAGACAACAGTTGGAACACTTTGGTGGGCATTGCTGTATTTGGTAGCCTTTCCAGAGGTCCAAGGTACGGAAATAGCAAATGACAGAGGTCTTCTATTAACCATGCAAAATCAGGATGGGTCTTGAAGGTGTGATTCCAGACCTTTCTAAAAGCTTCATTTGGATTTCGACAGATTCATCCCTTCTGTTATGTTTAGAACTATAACATAGTTATAGTTATGGTTCTGACCAGTTCTGGAGAACTGGTAGTGGAAATTCTGAGTAGTTCGGAGAACCGGTAGTAAAAATTCTGACTGGCCCCGCCCCCATCTCTTCTCTGCCTCCCGAGTCCCAGCTGATCAGGAGGAAATGGGGATTTTACAGTAACCTTCCCTTGGAGTGGGGTGGGAATGGAGATTTTACAGTATCCTTTCCCTGCCATGCCCACCAAGTCAGGCCACGCCCACCAAGCCATGCCCACAGAACTGGTAGTAAAAAATTTTGAAACCCACCACTGTATTAGACCTCGAAGAATTCCCAGATAGAGAGGCATTGCTCTCCTGCAATTCAAGGAGAGCACCAAGTTGAGAAGGACACAAAACATGGGGTTTCAGTTTGAAGTTTTCAAAAATGTATGTAGGAGATGACATGGCTGAGCCTGAAGGAGGAGTCAAGAGCATCATCAGTCTTGAGTCCCTTCGTGCCCACAAGAGATCTAAGTCCTGCCCACTTTGAATTCTGTTGACTCTTATCTCTCTCCAATTTGCTTTGACCAGAAGAGTAGAAGACCTCCAAGGTCTCTTCCAACTCTATTGTGATTGATTGATTGATTGATCTTGCACATCTCATTTGGATGGATATCCTCCCCTTTTTATAATCCAGTGAATTAGGGAGCTGTCTTCCAGATACTCTTCTGAATGTTATCTAATTGTTTTCCCCTTAAAAATACTTCAGTACTTCTTCCCAGGGAACATTGGCTATATAATTGTGTTGAAGTCTCCTTGCTTGCCCTCCTTAGTAACAAATAACTTAGTAACTAATTTATTTGCACTGCAGAGAAATGCCAGAAGGAAATAGATGCTTTTCTGGGAGGTAATTCAATCCTGCAATGTGAAGATCGAGAAAAGCTGCCCTACACAAATGCCGTCATTCATGAAATCCAGCGCTGTACAACTATTGTTCCTCTCGGAGTAGCTCACGCACCCATCCATAATGCACAGCTTTGGGGCTATCAAATTCCCAAGGTAAACCTGGGAGGCTAAACTGTACAATGAAGGCTAATGGAACTAGACATATTTAGCCAGACGAAGAGAAGGATTAGGGGAGAGATGACATCATATCAATCTTCCAATAATTAAAGGGCTGTCAGAGAAAAGAAGGGGTCAATTTATTCTCCAAAGCACCTGGGTGAAAACTCATCACAGGGAGTGCCAAACTGGAAATAAGGGGGAATTTCCTGAAAGTGAGTTTATTTATTTTATTTATTTATTCATTTGTCAATCATATATAAGATAACAGATATATGTATAAATATGATTATGAATACAGGATAAGAATACGAAAAAATGGGGACAGTAGGACGGGGACGGTAGGCACTTATGCATGCCCCTTACAGACCTCTTAGTTATGGGGTGAGGTCAACTTTAGAGAGTCTAAGGTTAAAGTTTTGGGGATTTGGGGAAGAAACCACAGAGTCAGGTAGTGCATTCCAGGCATTGACCACTCTGTTGATGAAGTCGTATTTTCTGCAATTGAGTTTGGAGCGGTTTACCTTAAGTTTTTTTCTATTCTGTGCTTGTGTATTGTTGTGATTGAAGCTGAAGGTAGGACATTGTAGCAGATAATTTTATGTACTATGCTTAGGTCAGACTGAAGGCGGTGTAGTTCTAAGTAGTCTAAGACCAAAATTTCAGGTCTGGTGGCATGAGGTATTTTATTGCGGGTAGAGGAATGGAGGACTCTTCTCGTGAAATATGGACTCTCTCAATTGTATTAATGTCCAATATGCGGTGTGTGTTCCAGACACATGAGCTGTATTCGAGAATTGGTCTAGCAAATGTTTTGTATGCTCTAGTTAGTAGTATAATATTTCCAGAGAAGAAGCTATGCAAGATTAGGTTAACAACCCTTTACGCCTTCTTGGTAATGTAGTTACAGAGGGCTCTGGCACTTAGATCATTAGAGATGAGTACTCCAAGGACCTTTACAGAGTGAAGGTCGTGTCCATCCAGCTTGTATTTTATGTTCGGGGTTTTTTTTTTGCCAATGTGTAGGACAGAGCATTTATTGGTTGAGATTTTTTTTTTTTTAATTTGATTTATATGCCGCCCTTCTCCGGAGACTTAGGGCGGCTTACAATGTGCTAAGCAATAGCCTTCATACTTTTGTATATTTATACAAAGTCAGCTTATTGCCCCCACAACTGGGTCCTGAATTTACCTACCTTAGAAAGGATGGAAGGCTGAGTCAACCTTGAGCCTGGCGAGATTTGAACCTGCAGTAATTGCAGGCAGCTGGTCTTAATAACAGGGTGCTTTAGACCACTGTACTACCAAGGCTCATTTGAAGTTGCCACTTATTTATCCATTCTGACACATAGTCAAGGTGTTTTTGAAGGGTAGTAGCATTGTCGGTAGTGTTGAACAGTTTTACATCATCAGCGAAGAGCACACAGTTGCCTTTAATATGATCATAAAGGTCATTTATATAAAGTATAATGATGTTAGTCCTAAAGTGCTACCTTGGGGAACACCACTGTTAACAGGTACAAGATTTGATAGAGCGCTTCCTATTTTGACCACTTGTTGCCTGTTTGACAGGAAGGCAGCTATCCATTTATGCAGGAGTCCAGAAATGCCATAAGATTTTAGTTTTAGAAGTAGTTTGTCATGTAGCACTGAATCAAAGGCTTTACAGAAGTCTATGTAAATTGAGTCTATTGCTTTGCCCAGATCGAGATGTGTAGTCCATATGTTTTTGCAGTATAGTGGTTGCAGATTATAGGATAATTTTTTTCTGAAACCAAATTGTTTGTTGGAGAGTAGGTTGTTTGTTTCTAGGTGGAAGGTAAGGGATTGGTTAATGATTGCTTCCATGACTTTGCAGCAGTGGTGAAATCTAAAATTTGTTACTACCGGTTGTGTGGGCATGGCTTGGTGGTGGTGGTGGATAATGTGACTGGTTAGGTGAAGAGGTTGTAAAAAAATGCTTTTAAAAGCCTCTGACAATCCCAGCTGAGTTGACTGATTGGCAGAGACTTTTTTTCTTTTAAAAGCCTCTGGCGATCAGGCAACTCAGCTGGGATCGTCAGAGGCTTTTAAAAGCATTTTTTTTTGTAAATATTTTTTTATTTTTTTTCCCAAACATAAGCATAAAATATAACTTTTAAGAACAAAGTCTTGATCCGGTCATAGATGGTTACCACGGTTACATTCCTTTAACAAGCTCCATTCAATTTCCCATTTCATCTTTTGCGGATAGAAATTCAAAACATAAAAAAACAAATTTTAACATAAAGTCTAGCATCTCCACCTAAACAAATCCATTATATCAATACAATTTTAATTTCAAACTAACTTTCGCTCATTTTTATATCTATATGTCAATCCTGATTTTATCTTGTTCTTCTTCACCTTGTATCTTTTACCATCAGTGTCAAAATAATTTTTAACAATATTCTAACCTCTTATTCCAATTATTTACCTTACAATTTTATCACCATAAATCTTAATTTCAAATTCAATACAACTCCATTTTTATTACACTTTCTAAAACAAAATTCTATCTAATTCTTAAAAGCATTTTTTTAAACAACCTCTTCAGCCGAAGAGGTTGTAGAAAAAATGTTTTTAAAAGAAAAAAAGCCTCTACCAATCAGGCAACTCAGCTGGGATCGTCCGAGGCTTTTAAAAGCATTTTTTTTATAACCTCTTCAAGAGGTTGTAGAAAAAAATGCTTTTAAAAGCCTCGGACGATCCCAGCTGAGCTGCGCGATCATCAGAGGCTTTTTTTTTTTTACTTTTAAAAGCATTTTTTCTGCCGAAGAGGTTGTAGAAAAAATGCTTTTAAATTTTTTTTAAAAAAGCTACCGGATTGGGGGATCCGGTCCGAACCGGGAGCATTTCACCCCTGCTTTACAGGGGACGCAGCATAAAGAGATTGGTCTGTAATTTTCAACTAGGTTGGGGTCTCCCTTTTTCAAGATAGGGGTGAACTTTGGCTACTGTCCAATGGTTGGGCAAGGAGCTGGTCCTGAAAGATTTTTCAAAGATTATGCTTAGAGGTTCTGCTATTGCAGTGGAAAGCTTTTTTAAGAAGTAGGCACATAGTCCATCAAGTCCAATAGATAGAGATGGTTTTAGACTGCGTAGTTTAAGCTGTTGCTTGGGAGCGGGGCTGGATTAGAAGATCATCTTGAAGTTCCCCTTCAAGCCTTACGATTCCATGAAAGATTCTTTTCACTACCATCAGTTCATTTTTGAACCAGATCTCAAAAGGGCTAAGGCGAATTGATTCCAGATCCCTTCCATCACTGAGCGTTTTCTTCTGTGTGATCTAGTTTTACTGACGTTTGCAGGGCACAACCATTTTCACCAACCTCCATTCTGTTCATCACGATGAATCCCAGTGGAAGTTCCCACATGAGTTCAACCCCTCCAACTTCCTGAATGCAAAGGGAGAGTTTGTGAAGCCGGAAGCCTTTTTGCCATTTTCAGCAGGTAAATTCTCTCTTTCTCTCTGTTTTCCTTTGAATGGGAAGGGCTGTACAGCAGGCAGAACCAGGGATTAGACAACCGTTTGAACTCAGCTCCTGTACTTAAGCCTACTTCAGGGCATCATTGGGCGGAGAAAACTAGGATGCATGCTAAGATCATATGAATGCGGCCAATGGGGAGCAAATGAAAAGCGGATTCACTTTGGGGATATCATCACCCATATTTGTGAAAGCACTCCTTCTCTGATTGAGTATATCCTTCAGCAGGCTAAAATAGAAAATATGCCGTTTCATCAACCCATTCCAGAAACCAGGAAATACATGTTTTCCTTTGCTATTCTCTCCCTCTCCCCCCTTTCCCCCCTCCCTCTCCCTCCCCCCTTCCTCTCCCTTTCCTTTTCCCTGTCCCAGTTCCCTTCCATCTCCTTCTCCCTCTCCCCTCCCTCTCCCTCTCCTTCTCTCTGTCCCACTCCCCTTCCATCTCCTTCTCCCTCTCCCTTTTCCCTTCCTTCTCCTTCTTCCTCTCCCTCTCTCTCACACACAAAGATATAAATCCATTAATCCTAAAGACACTAGTCAGTTTCACATAACATTACAAACCACAAGTCTGAGTTTCAGGGTGCTGTTTTATCATCAAAGTGTGTGCTGCTGTAGATGAATTCATCTTGTCCTTGATTTTTCAGGACCAAGGGGTTGCTTAGGAGAAAATCTGGCTCGGATGGAGCTCTTCCTCTTCCTCACCAGCATCCTGAGAAATTTCCAGCTCTCTTGGCCAGATAAATCCCAGGCACCAGATCTCACACCTAAATTTGGTGTCACACAATTCCCATCAAGCTTTAAAATATTCATGAAAGGCCGCCAGGAGAGTGACTAGATGGTGGGAAGATTTTCCATCACTCCAGGCAAAGTCATCCTCTCCAAAAACACTTGAAAGGCCCAGATGAAATTCATAGGCTAATTGAAATTATGTTCAATATTATAAACTTGATTTAGAAAGATAATGCTATTTTGGGTGTAATGGTATGTGGACCTGACCTTAGGAGACAGGAGGAAGAGCTGCAGACTAGGAAATAGGGAGTTAAGAGGCAGCTGAGCCTGTGGAAAGAACGGAGACAAGGTAAAGATCTTAAAAGGGACCCTCCCTAGTTTCTTGGATTGTAAACATGAGGGGGGGAGGGGAAGTACTTTCAGATTTACAAGATTACTGCCAGCCTTGTGAGGTACTCCAGACAAGTAGCACACTGAGGACTACTAGCTGTATCGGTAGTCCTCGACTTACAACCACCTGCCTACAAAAAGAGGGGGGAAAAAAGAATAGAGAGAGGGAGGGAGGGAGGGAAAGACCATTCAAAACAACAACCAAGAAAAGGAATCATCCATCCATCATCTCTTGCGTGCTTATACTTTAATTGCTAAGCTTTAAAAGAAAGAGGGGGGAAATGGAAAAACAAGTCAAAAACAACAATAAAGGGAAAAAAAAGAAATCATCTACCCATCGTCTCTGGCCTGCTTTGATACTTCAATTGCTAAGCTGTTGTTTTTTTTTTGACTTGCCTTCTGAGGTACTCCAGACAAGTAGCACACCAAGGACTCCTAGCTGTATAGGTAGTCCTTACTTACAACCACAACTGAGCCCAAAATGTCTGCTGCTAAATGGTTATCATAAGGTTATCACCTTATGATTAATGATTGAAACTATGATTTATGATCTTATGACCTATCACGTTGTTGTTGTATATTTATATTCTGCACCAGAGACAAATTCCTTGTGTGTCCAATCAGACTTGGCCAATAAGAGAATTCTATTTTATTCCACTATACTCTATTTCTCTGTATCTGGAAGAACTATTCTCAGGATCATTATCGAGCAGATCTTCTTGGTCATTGAGCAAGAGATTAGTGTACTCACAGGGAAATGATTTCAAAGAACTCAAAAGCACAATGTCTTTTTAACGTACAGTGCATTCAGAAAGTATTCAGACCCCCAACACTTTTGTCAATATTTTGTCCTCATTTTTCAGTAGTTGAAAATGGTTTCCCCCCCTTCCTTAATCTCCACTCAGTACCTCATACATTTCAGTGTTTTCTTTTTAATAAATTTACAGACATGTTTAAAATTCTGTTTTCACTTTGTCATTTTGTGGTACTGATTGTAGATTAGTGAGAAAATAATGGATTTCAACAACTGTAGCATCAGGCTGTAGCATCCCAAAATTGACAAAAGTGAAGGGAGACTGAATACTTTCTGAATGGTGTGGGTTTTCATTCATTGATATTTGTAATCTGTTTTATGTATAACTTGCATCTGCCCAGCCAGTCTGCCTTTCACACTTCTTCCTTTCCTCCACCTCATCCAAATTTAAATCCTGTATTCGTCTAACAATAAATCTTCTGCAGTTATTGCTGTAGTTCACAAAAGCTTATACCTTTTAATAAAATGAAAGAAATAATCAAACTATGCCTGACATTTTTGTCCATACCATAGACCAGGGGTGTGAAACTGGATTTCTTCGAGGGCTGGATCAGCATTGTAGTTCTCCTCCATGGGATGGCTGGGGTGAGGAGATGGAGCAGATGCTCCCGTAGCACTTTGCTAGCCAAAACGAGGTGCGAGGGGGCTCTGTGCAGCCCTCCACAACCTGTTTTGGCCGACAGAGGCATCACGGGCTGGTCTTGGAAAGTTTCCATCTTCAAAGATGGAAACTTTGAACTCCGAGGCTGCTAGGTGCCAAGCGTCTCTATGAAATAATAAAAGGATGCAACAGAGGCTAATACGCTGGCTCTGTAAACCTCTTAGAGAAGGCTGTAAAGCAGCGGTTCTCAACCTGTGGGTCGCGACCCCTTGGGGGGGTCGAACGACCCTTTCACAGGGGTCGCCTAAGACCATCGGAAAACACATATACCTGCGTTTTCGGCTTGGGAACAGCTGTCTTGCCAGGGAACGGGCCGGTAACTGGTTGTCCTCCGATAAGAGGCGCGCCGGCTCTCTTGGAAAAAGTGGGGGTGCATGCATGGAGGGGGCACACATGTGCATTGCTGGTTGCATGTGCACATGCGCAGTGTGAGGCGCATGCGCATTAGGAGCATTGGGGGTCATGCATGCTCAAATAGGGGCGCTCATTGCATTATGGGTGCTGGCACGTGAGAGCGCGCGAGCACTCGCATGCTCGGACTTTGGGCATGCATTTTATGGTGGTTGGGGGTCACCACAACATGAGGAACTGTATTAAAGGGTTGTGGCATTAGGAAGGTTGAGAACCACTGCTGTAAAGCACTGTGAAGCGACCTATAAGTCTAAAGTGCTATTGCTATCATGGCTAAGGTTTTGTATTTTTTGGATATTTTTTACTTGCTCTAGTTGTTATCGAATCACTTCATGATGGGTTGGAGTGTAGTCTAGACATTGGATATCTGTTTTTCCTTGTTTCACAACATCACCATTATGTTCTGTCCCCGTCCCACACACACACACCAACAGTCGTCCAAGAGTTAAAAACCAAACCAGCCGACAAAATCCTTTTCCTTATGATAACGGAACATGGCAGCAACCTAGTGGCTGCCTGCCAAGAGTTTATTACTCATGAAGGGAAGAGATAACTTCTCTCCGCTTTTGGTACATCAAAGTAAAATGTTCAATAATTACAGAGTAAATTAAGTCCAAATATAATCCAGCAAAGCCTATAGCAAAAGCCCGGCAATGCAGAATGGTGTGGAAGCTTTCAGCTTTGTTTGTCACAAGGCTTGACTGGCCACCACGCTCCCTTTTATACCCTGTGGGGTGTGGTCCAGTGACTCAGCCTAATCTCTGGCACGCCTCCTCTTCTGTTGCGTGTGCTTATCTCTCCGACGCTGGCGTGGATCCAGCCAAGACTCATCCCTGTCACTGTCTGACTGCGCCTGCGCAGGGATACCTGGCTCCTGGCCAATCTCTTCTCCGTCAGGAGACACCTGAGGCATTGATAGAGAGGAGGGTCCTGGAGAGGGAGGCCCAGCCAACTCCTCTCCTTCCCTTTCGGAGCCTTCTTCCTCTGATAAGATGGGCTCGGGGGTCAGAGCCACAACATATTATGTCTCACTTTGGCTTTTATTCTTTCTAACCCAGGGCTTGAAACAAACTAGAGAATGACAAATGGTAATAAATTGAGGACAATATGTTGTCAAGTGCCTGGATCTTAATTTTGTGATTCTGTATTTTGCCTCCTTACAAACAGTGCACCCTAAGTACTTCTTGCACTGCTTTGGCATTTGCTGGAGCTTATGTTACCTAACCAGTGGTGAAATTCAATTTTTTTTAGTACTGGTTCTGTGGGCGTGGCTTGGTGACTGTGGTGTGGCTCGGTGGGCATGGCTCGGTGGCTGTGGCAGGTGAACCTCCATTCCCACCCCACTCCAGGGGAAGGATACTGCAAAATCTCGATTCCCACCCCACTCTGGGGCCAGCCAGAGGTGGTATTTGCCGGTTCTCCTAACTACTCAAAATTTCTGCTACCGCTTCTACGAACTACTCAAAATTTCCGCTGCTGCTTCTCCAAAACCTGTCAGAACCTGCTGGATTTCACCCCTGCACCTAACTAGGTCTGGCATCTTCTGCAGCCCTCTGAAACTCTCACCATTCCCTTATGCAACAAATGTACACAATTGTCATGTGTGGGAGCACCCGTACGCATTTGGGCACAACTATTCTCATGCCTTCCTAGAATGTACAGGCCATCCTTCTTAACCCCTCATGCATGAATCCTTCCACCTTTCCTGATGGAGTACTCTCCTCCTGCAAATAGTATTTCATAACCTTGCCAGTCTAACCTGGACACACTCAACAGATTATGATCTAATGCAGGTACATATAGGACATTGTACAATGTTTCTCCTATCTCAGGTACATAAACATTACCTTCCTCTTTTACAGCAGCTCCTTGATCATTGGCCAGACTCACATATGTTTGCATAGCTAGTCTCAAACCAGAAAATGTTTGTAGATTATTCGCAATATGTTGACTCACCCCACTGTCCAACAACCAAATTTTTCCTAACCCTACAGCTTCTTTAAGAAGACAGCTTCTTAAAGTGGCAGTGACCCTGCTGACTCATTCTCATTGCATCATCTCGGTTTACAGTCTTACAGCAGGTGGTCAGCTATTAAATCATCCTTACCCTAACAAAAGGCCACCTGTATGGCACTCCTGTTGATGAAGAGAAAGAGTATTATTTTAATCTCATGTAACTCAAACTTTCCTGTTTGTTAAGTTGCAGTTTGTAAAATCTGGCTTCTGTCCAAAGTTTATCTTTCATCGTGATATTTCATCATGATTAAAATCACAGCAGCAAACAGACACAGAGAGAGGCGTCTTTTCTACCAACATGGCTATTCTCAGCTGGCTGATCGTTCTTTCCCTCCTGTTCCTCTATTTATGGAAGAACCAACGTCCGAAAGGCTTTCCCCCTGGACCATGGGGCCTCCCCCTGATTGGGAACCTGCTTCAGTTCAGGAAGAAGGACCCTCTCAAGGTCCTGGATCAGGTACGGCTTCTTATCCGATCCCTCATTAATCCCCGCTGTGTGAATCAGCCAAAAATGAAGGACATTTCCTTGCAATTATTTAAGCGTCTTGCTGCAACAGAGGAGATCAAAGTAAGATTTAGGGAAAGAAATTTTCAGAATGCTACCTAGATATTAAAGGATTCTGCTCTGTAGAAATATATGTTTGATTCGAAGGAATCCTAATAGTTAATGGGATCAGGCTGCTCTTGAGAGAATCAATAGCTTTTTAAGATGAAATCAATCCTAGAACTATGTTTGACTTTCATGGGCTTTGAAAGAAATTCAGTACTTTGAAGGATGTAAATACAGATCATTTAAGAAGAAAACAGATGTTTTTTCAGTAATTAAAAGGCGGTGGTTATATGCCTGCCACTCCTGGTTATTTAAAGTGAAATTGTTGGTGGAGCTTTGTTGTTTTTGCTGTTGAGTCTTCTTGCTATTCTTGTCCCCTCTTTCAATGGCCTTTCTTCAATCTACATCTGTATTGCATTGTTTTACATTACATTTTCACTCGTTAACTTATTCTTGATTAAAATGCTTTTCAAGGGTGGCTTACAATGTGCTCAGCAATAGCCTTCATCCTTTTTGTATATTTATACAAAGTCAGCTTATTGCCCCCACAACTGGGTCCTCAATTTACCTACCTTAGAAAGGATGGAAGGCTAAGTCAACCTTGAGCCTTGGTGAGATTCGAACCTGCAGTAATTGCAGGCAGCTGGTCTTAATAACCAGCTTAATAACAGGGTGCCTTAGACCACTGTACTACCAAGGCTCTAACTGAGCTTAGTTGAATGCCAATTTCATAACCTTGTGTTCTATTTTTTAGCTATCCTTCTTTCGCTTTTAAGCTAGGTAAGGTTGCAATATTTTTCTAGTGCTTATGAAAGAATAATTTGATCTGATTCATAAACTAGGCTAAATTAAGAAAGTAAATTTGGGTTGTGGGAAAGGAGGGAAGTGAGGCTACTTGATAACTGTGATCATCCTGTGTCTATGGAGATTCTCAAGCATCCAGGTCATACTTTTCCCAAAGGTGCTTTTACCAAAAGGTAAATGGACTTTCTTGATTTTGTTTAGCTTTTCACCCAAGAAGCTTCTTCAGTTATGAAGAGAAGTGAAATATTTTCAAAGGGGAAAAAAAACCCCAAGAAAGTCCAGATAAAGCGCCTTTGAATGACCATACTATATTTTTAACCATCGCATTGAAGATAATTTGGCCTGTCTGCAGATATACCTGAAGAAAATCCAATTTTGGATGGGTCACAATTTATTTTTATTTTATTTTTATTTTATTAAATTTCTATACCGCCCTTCTCCCGAAGGACTCAGGGCGGTGAACAGCCAAAAGATAAAACACAAAGATACAAAATTTAAAATAGATTAAAACAGATTAAACAAGATAGAGGAATATGGAAGAGTCGCAGGGCTTAAAATTAACAAACAAAAAACTAAAATATTAACAAAGAATTTGACAAAGGTACAAGAGACAATACTAGAAGACAAATTAGGAATACAAATTGTAAAGAGAATAAAATATCTAGGAATCTGGCTTACTGCTAAAGCAATAACAATTAGAGAAGACAATTATAATAAATTAATGAAACAAATTAGAAAAGACCTGGAAATGTGGAACAAATTACAACTGTCATTCCTAGGGAAAATTGCATCCATAAAAATGAATATACTCCCTAGATTACTCTACCTCTTTCAAGTAACCCCAATCTGGCCAGGAAAGAACTTTTTTAAGGACCTTAATAAAATAATAACAAAATTTATTTGGAATGGGAAAAGGGCTAGAATCAAAATAAAATGTATGCAAGTTATTCGGGTAAAAGGAGGTTTAGGCCTACCAGACTGGGAGTTATACTATAAAGCAGCGTCGTTGAACTGGATAAGGGACTGGATAGACCTTAAGAATAAAAGAATGCTATCACTAGAGGGCTTTGAATTACAACGCGGATGGCACGCCTTTCTGTGGGAGAGAAAGGACAAGCATCATAGATACTTTCAGCAACACATTATCAGAGAATCATTGTACAAATCATGGCAAGAGATTAGGAAACATTATACTAAGATCCCACGATGGCTATCGACAATGGAAGCACTAATATATCCCAACGCCATGGATATAGAGAAAATGAGGACTTACAAAGAATTACTGAACAGTGAAGGAGAATTACAAACAAGACAAGAATTACAAAATCAGGGTATAGACATTGATTGGTGGCCATACATGCAAATAGAATCAAGATATAAAACTGATCGGGCACAATTCGGATTTCAAAATGAACCAAATGAATTGGATAAAATATTACAAAGTACAGATGAGAAAATGATTACCAAAATTTATAGGTACCTATTAAAATACAAATTAGAAGAGGAAGTTGTCAAAGAGAATATGATAATATGGGCCAAAAATATAGGACATACTATTGAATTGGATAAGTGGGAGAATCTGTGGAAGATAAATTACAAGATGACATTGTCTATACCCTATAAGGAAAACCTTTACAAAATGTTCTACCGATGGCACCTCCCACCGGCGCGCCTAGCCAAGATGTTCCCAAATACATCTCCGATGTGCTGGAAATGTAAATCACAGAAAGGGACATATTATCATCTCTGGTGGCTATGCCGAAGGGCAAAACAATACTGGCAACAAATTAAAACAATGATTGAAGAAATCACGAAACAAAAACTGGAAATGAGGCCGGAAACCTTTTTATTGGGAATAATCACAACACAATATACCAAAGAAATAAAATATTTGATCATCCATATCCTCACAGCAGCACGTATACTCTTTGCCCAACATTGGAAATCTGAACAGTTACCCACAGAAGACAAAATAATAGCTAAAATTACAGAATGTGCAGAATTGGATAAGCTCACAAAAGAAATACAAGAGAAAGATGATACTGATTACTATTTAATATGGCAAAGATGGTACAACTGGCTGGAGGCAAAAATAGGAATATAAAGATGATTTTCGAGTACTCAATAGAAATGTATAGAAGTAAATAAGGAGTCAATTATATATGTACATATATAACTAAGTAATTAGGTGACTGTAAATATTGATACAAATAGAAATATGAAAAATAACCCACCGTTGTAATATCTTCTAAGAATCAGTCATTGGACTGAATTGATGTGTGTTCGTTTTGTATGTTGTTTCAATGTATCTATGTTGGTTTTGTTTTTTTCTTTTTATTATTAATAAAAACTATTAAAAAAAAAAAAGAAATATTTTCAAAGGGAAAAAAACCCCCAAGAAAGTCCAGTTGCCTTTAGAAAAAGCACCTTTGAATGACTATACTGACCACTGCCCAGTGCGCTCACATAGGACTGCCCTCCTCCGGATGCCATCGGCCAGACAATGTCGGCTGGCGGCCCCCAGGATGAGGGCGTTCTCTGTGGTCGCACTGACCCTCTGGAATGGGTTACCCACCGGGCTCCGGACGGCCCCCGACCTCCGCACTTTCCACACCGACCTGAAGACATGGCTTTTTCAGCAAATTCCCTGATCTTCCGCGAGGTTTTAATTGTCTGGGGATTATAAATTGGCTTGTTTTAGTACTATTTTACTGTCAGGTTGTTTCTATTCTGTGAGCCACCCCGAGTCCTATGGGAGAAGGGTGGCATATAAATTTGATAAAATAAATAAATACTATATTTTTAAACATGGCGTTGAAGATAATTTGGCCTGTCTGCAGATATACCTGAAGAAAATCCAATTTTGGATGGGTCACAATTTATTTTTATTTTATTTTTATTTTATTAAATTTCTATACCGCCCTTCTCCCGAAGGACTCAGGGCAGTGAACAGCCAAAAGATAAAACACAAAGATACAAAATTTAAAATAGATTAAAAGAGATTAAACAATTTGGCTAAATTTTAAAAATATCCCATAATTAAACAAATTAAAATTAGTGTTTAAAATTTAAATTTAAAAATTTTTAAAGGGAGAAGATTTACAATGTGCAAAAAAGGCCATTTCATTTAATGGTATAATTCTAATCAAGAGATCCGATTATTCTTCTACGTCTAAGAAGTTATATCTATGCCTGAACAGGAGGGGAAAGGATAGGCTGAAGGTTTTTGAAGGAGATGGCATGTGATGGAGGTTCAGGTAATCTCGCCTCTCCTCCGTGTTGCATCCTTGCAAGTGATTGCTTCCAACCGATCTCCTGATGCTTCTAGATTAACCCTGGTGATTTCATTTCAGCTAGCCCAAAAATATGGTCCCGTCTTCAGTCTCAACATTGGAGGAACGCTTGCCGTCTTCACTCATGGGTTTTCTTCAGCCAAAGAGGTCCTGGTGACAAAAGGCATAGAATTTGCTGGAAGGCCAGATAATCCAATAGTAGATGATATCACTAAGAAAAAAGGTACCAATATATCCTTTCCAAAACTGTTTTTTGTTCTATACTTTTGTTCGCTTTGTTGGATCTTTATGTTACACTGGCAATTATGAGATGGATGAATCCAAGGAATGATTAATTAATTAATCAGGTTTTACGATTAGGTATGCAAAAGATAAATACATGTAGTCCTTAATGTACAACCACAATTCAGCCCAAAATTTCTGTTGCTAAGCAAGGCAGTTGTTAAGTGAGTTTTGCCCCATTTTATCACTTTTCTTGCCGTAGTTGTTAAGTGAATCACTGCCGTTGTTAAGTTAGTAAACACGGTTGTTGTTGGGTTTTTTGTAAAGTTTTTTTTAAACACACAAACAAACATACCATACATCTTTTCTTTTTTTTTAATAAAGTTTTTTTTATTTTTAAGGCAAACAAACATTTAGTACTTCATTCATTTCTTCCATGTAACATTTCGCTGTTATCCTCAAAAATTTCTTCTCTTCTCTGTCTCTTCTGTCTTCAATCTCACCAAATCCATTACAAAGGTTTTCCATTAATATAATATTCTAATTACAACAAAAAAAATTTTTCTTCAATCTCTTTTAAAACTTATTTATATCTCTTTTCTAACCAGCAGTAAAATTTATTCCATATCTTAAAATATTCCGAATCTTCTCTTTCCTTTATCATCATAGTTAATCTATTCATTTCTGCACCACCTTCCTGGTTTATTTGCATTTTTTAATTGCTCTTAATTTATTTGCTAATTGTTCCTGCTCATTTAAATTTATTTCATGTTTTTTCACTTCCATCACTTCTTAATTTTTTTTATTTTGTGTATCTTTTTGTAATTCTTTTTCTAATTTCTTATATTCCTCTTCCAATCTTATCTGTTTTTGTCTTTTCTTTTTATTCTTTTGCCCAAGAAAGTTATTGCCAGTCTTTTAATATAAGCTTTCATAGTGTCCCATACAATCTGAAGTGATATATCCTCTTTTTTATTTAAAGAAAAAATCTAATTCTTTTTCCATAAGCTGTTGAAAGTCTTTTTCATTTAATATTGTTGCATTTAAAGTCCATCTTGTCCTTTTCTTTTGACCTTTCCATGTTATTATCATTGGGTTATGATTTGCCCAGATATTTGAGTCAATATTTGCTTCTTGAATATATCCATAAGTTCTGTTGACATCCATATCATATCTAACCTTGACCATGATAAGTGTCTATTTGAATAAAATGTATATTGCTTACATATTCATAATCCAGTTCTAATATTTTTTGTGTAATCCTCGATAAAATTCTTCTTGTTTTTCATTTGGTGCATATACTGCAATGAGTAATATTTGTTTTAAATCCATATTTATTTCCACCATCAAAAGCCTACCTTTACCATCATAATTTTGGTTCTAATTTTCTTTTGATATACAGTACCACACATCTTTTACTCTGTTGTATCAGTGATGTAAATAAAACTCCTAGCTTTGGATATTGTAACAATTTCACATGTTGTCTTCTAATATGTACTTCTCGTAGACATATAATGTCCATTTCGAACTATTCAATTTAGTTAAGGTTCTACTCCTTTTTATTGCCGCATTTAGTCCATTTACATTGAGTGATATTGCTCTTATTTCTTCTTCCATGTTTTACTTGTTACTAGTTTTTGATTTCATCGCCCTTGTCTCTCTTTGTTCCATTCGGTCTTTTACTCTTGCTCCCTCTCTTAACACTTGTTCTTCTTTTGTTTTTTCATCTTTTTCTTTCTCCTCATCTCTCTGTTTTGTCTTGCCTACTGCACCCTGATCTTCCTCTAACGGTCCACAAAATTGTTGATAAAACAACTTTTTCAATAGAATCAACTCTATGTCTTTGTTCTTGCCATGTCACAATAATTCCTTCAGGTATTAACCATCTGAAACTCACTCCTTTAAATATTAAGACTGGCACTGCAAGTCAACTTTTAACATTAACACAGGCTTTCCCTTCTTTATGGTTTGTTGATTCAAGATCCTACAACAATCATCCCCATTCTGTAATAGTTCATTCAAATGGGATTTCCATCTTCAATTTAATTCAATTCATTGTCCCAATTCTTATTATCAGTTTTTAAAAAGAGTTTAAAATTCCCCAAGTTCTCTTTTTTTTTTCCTGATAGCAAAATAGTAACAAGCGGTTACTATTTCACTTTCCTCGCTGCTAAAATACTGGATGTGAGAGTGGATCCCCACACACTCTCACTCCTCTCTTTCAGCTGATCTTTTCCACCCTGTAAATTTTCCAGCTAGAGTTGAAGATGTACCTTTAGTACAAATAACTCAAAGTACTACATTTTTCTGAACAGAATATTGGCCTGGTCTTAAATTTGTACAAATTTTTGTTCATCTTTAACACAATTATATATGTTCAATTTTTATCATAACATTTATTTTCTCTAATTTTAAGAAAACTATTACCCTTCATTTTAACTTCTATTCTTGATATAATTCAATTTTTCTTTTCCCTCCCTAAAGTTTGAAGCCCTATATTTTAATTCACACAACATAGTACAATCCCCAATTATTTCTTTAAATTCTCTTATTCTAATCACAATTTGTAGAAACCGATTAAGTATAGATCTTAACCCAAATGTTCCAACTACTACAATTTCATATATTAAACTTATTCATATTTCTAAGCCTTATTTCAATTCTTAAACATCCATACATTTTGTCATTTCTTCATATTGACTTAATTAATTCATTATTCCATTTATCATAATTTCCCTAATTAATTAAGAATATTCAATTAAAAAATCAATTAAATATGCCTTAATTCAATACCCCTAAATTTAAATTCATATAACATAATACAGTTCCCAATTATTTGCTTCCATTCTCTTATTCCAATATCAAATAATTTTTTTAATCAACTGTTCCAAATAATACACTTCAACATATTTATAAAAAACAATTAAGTATAAATCTTATCTAATTAACTCATCATCCAATATCATTTCAGCTTTCTTTTTTTTAGTTAAATTCCAGATATGTAGTTAAGAATATTCCAGTTGTTACAATTTCCTTAATTTGAAAATATTCCAATTGTTACATTCATCATACATCCATATGGTTTTAAATTACTTAGTTAATAATACAATTTCATTTTTTTCTAATAGTCATTTCATTTACCATATATTCCTCTTCCATTTCTTTTTTCCTTTCTATTTTAATTTTTTTCTTTTTCTTTCCTCTTATTTCCTCTGTGCTTTGAACTTCTGAACTCTCTTTTCCGCTTTTCTTATCTTTCCATTGTTAATCCCAGTGTAATCATTTTTTTAAAAAAATCATAGGCTCTTCTATTTTGTTGTGCATTTCCCGTTATTTTCCATCCCTTTTCCCTTCCCAGTGTAATCATTTAAGTTTTTTATATTCTTTCTATTCCACCCTCTTTTCCTTCTTTGTTTCTTCCCCCTTTTCCATTGTTAATCCCAATGTAATTTTTAAAGTTCTCCTTTTTATTATTACTACCTACATAATCATTTAATTTTCCATAATCAATCTCCTTGTCTTTGTCTTCTTCTTTATTGTCAGTCTCTCCTTCTTGCTTCTTATTAGTTGTTTCCTTGTCAGCTTGAATATATCCTAAATCAATTTTTTGCTTGTCAAATTTTGGTTTTCCATGCAACATTGTAGTCATTTCCCTTATTTCCATTTTCAATGATAAGTACATCATTTTCATCATTTCCTTAAATTCCTGCACCATTTTGTTCTTTCTAGATTGATATTATTCCAATTTGAAGTTACATTGTAATCCTCTTTTTTTAATCATCAAAGTCAAAGCGCTGACAAACAAAGCCTCCTTAAAAATTCTCACAGATGTTGTTCCTTTCAAAGTTTTTTCCAAAACAAAGATTCAGTTTTGTAGTAACTTTTTTTTCTCCTGAAGATGGCTCTCTACAATCCACAATTGCAATCAGCAGCCTAGACAAATATCCATTTTGTTTGCAATCCACTTTAACAGTCTTTACTTATTTAATTTTTCCTCTTCTTCTGTTTCACCTTTATATGTACCAAATCAATTTAAAATTCAATCCAGATTTGCAAAGTCCAAATTCCAACTTTACATTCCAATTCAATTTCAATTTAGAGTCTTTAACTGGTCCTTTCTATTGTGGGTTTTTCTTCTTTCTTTAATCTTCCTTCCTTTAAAATTCCCAAATTAGAGAAAGACCTTTTCGGGTTTTTAATTCTTCTAGTATTTTAAAGTTCTCCAAATAATTAAATCCCCCCCCCCAAAAAAACAAAACAATTTTCTGATCGGGTTTTGTCACTTTATAACTTCCACTTTAATCTTCTTTTTCCGTCCTTTCCCCATGTGTATTAGCTGCTGTTATACTGCTAGAACATTTATAATTACTTTGAAAATCCTCTTTTTTTCCCTTTTCTCTGCCTATGAGTTAGTTGTCACTCACCTGGCATCAATGTTCTGCTCAGTTCTCCGCTCCTGCAAAATGATTGGTCTCGTTGCCCCAGCTTACTGACGGTCACAATGGCCACCGCCCCTCGCTGCAGAGTCAGGGAGAGTTTCCTCTGACCTCCAAGGAATTTGCCTGTTCCTCTTGGTCTTCCGAGGTGCCTCTCCTTCTTCTTTGTCCCTACAGGACAGATCCAGTCTGAAGACCCCTCTGCAATGGTTCGTCAGTCCAGGATTTCCAAAGGCTCATCAGAGCCCACTAATCTCCGACTGTCTCACTGCGATGCTTCCGGTCGAATCCAGTAAACACGGTTGTTAAGTGTATCTGGCTTCCCCATTGACTATGCTTGTCAGGGGGTCACAAAAGGGGATCACAACACCCTGGGACACTGCAACCATTGTAAATATGAATCAGGTGCCAAGCATCTGAATTTTGATGAGGTGACCATGGGGAGGCTGCAACGGTCATAAGTATGAAAGTCAGTCATGAGTCACTTTTTTCCAGTGCCGTTGTAACTTCAAAGGGTCACTAAATGACATGTTGTAAGGTCTACCTGTACAGGGAAATCACTATAGTTCCATTGCTTCATTTTCCATCTCTCATTTTTACAGGCATAGTCACAGCACCCTACGGCCAAGCGTGGAAAGAGCACCGAAGGTTTTCACTGATGCTTCTCAGGAACTTCGGACTGGGCAAAAAATCAATGGAAGAGAAGATCTTGCAGGAGGCATCATATTTGATTGAAGCAATTGCTGAAAACTCAGGTAAGCTCACCTGGGACAGGACGAGATGGCTGGGAAATCATCACACCAATGTTGCTTCTTTTTTCCCACAGGACAGAATTCAGTTGATCTCACAGTTAGAGCCATGTTTCTTTGTGTTTGTGTGTAAGGGTGTGTGTGTGTGTGTGTTGATGCAGAGTGGGAGGAACTTAGTATTCTGGTTGTATAAAACTTCAAGCAAATTCCAATGGAAGAGAATATTTGTAGATTTCAGGTATTTCATTCCCCTCCTAGGCAATAGGATGATGTTATATAGGTGGGTAATGAAATGTCAGTTGTGGCCCATGAGTGGCCAGCAGAGCTGGCAGCAGATTCGGACAGTGAGGAGGTTGGGGAGGAACATGAGCCAGTCCTGGAGTCTGGGGAATGCTCTGATGAGGGCTCTGCATTGGAGGCAGAGAGAGGACCAGGACTGGATGCCAATTTTCTGCTGCCTTCAGAGTTAGACATCAGTGAGGCAGATGAACAGATGGCGCTTGTTCCCAGTGTGTGCATGCACAGAGTTGCCAGATGAAAGGAACAGCTAAAGAACAAGGGTTGACTTGGAAGTAAGGCCACAGATGGACGATGAATGGCCCCTCCCAGAGGAAATAAAAGAGGAGCGAATGGGGAGTGGAGTTTGCAGGAGACAATTAGTTCACCTAATTGGTTCGTGACTCTCCGAGACTCCTTGCCAAGTTTTGAAGATATCAGCCTGGCAACTCTCCAAGCCAGATAAGGTCTGTGACTGTAAATTCTCCCTTGAAAGACTTTGCTGAGTGTGAATGAGAGAAATTCACAGTAACTTAATAAAAAGGGTTTTTATCGGGATAAGGAGTCTGCTTTGTGGTTTGGGAATGCCTAGGTCAGAACAATGTCTACAAGCAAACGATCAAGCTCAGAGATCATCAAGGACTCCATAGTTAAAGCACATTAAAATAAGATTGTATTTCAATCAATCAGAATAGAGATGGATACCCTATACCCGTGATGGCAAACCTATGGCATGCATGCCACAGGTGGCACGCAGAGTCCTTTCTGAGGGCACGCCAGCCATCGCCCCAGCCCAGCTTCACCGCACATGGTGCACCTCCCGTCAGCCAGCTGGTCTTTGGGTCTCTGCCCCGCGGGGCCTTTCCCGATCTCCGCAGGTTCCACCATCCACAGGTGCCTCTCCATGGCAGGAATGCAGGAGAAAGTTAGAACACGATTGGGTAAAAACTGCAAAGATTGGAGAAGGCAGGAAGGCAGGAGGCAGCTAGGACTAGATTGGGGGAAAAACTCCAGTTCCATGATCTCCAGTTTCTCCCCCCACATCGAGTCCTAGCTTTCTCTTGCCTACTGTGCCTTTTCCAATCTTTGCAGTTTCTCCACCCATCGAGTCCTAGATGCCTCCTGCCTGCCTGCCTTTCCCGACCATGCTGACTCTTTTTCTTTTTCTGGCCTTTGAAAAGAAGCACCCAAACATGGAGCTCCTTCCCATTTTTATTTTTTTAGGAGACACATGACCGATAGGAAAATGAAAAGTGATAGTTCACAAGTACATATAGTTAGTCCTCAACATATGATTACAACCGAGCAGGGGAATTACGGTTGTAAGTCGTGCTTTTGGTTAAGTGGGTCACCATGTGACCGATCAGATTTTATGAACTTTTGTTGGTTAGTAGAGGTGGTTAAACAAATAATCATGGTCGTCCAGTGAATCTTTGGCTTCTGGCAAAATGCGTAAATCGTGGTTGTGTGATCTCAGTATGCTGCAGACAGTTGTAAATGGGGGCTACGAAACCCAAGATGAGATCACATAATTATCTGGGGGAAATGGCCATTGGAACTTCTAATCCCAGTCTAACTACCTTGTTTGTGATCTGTTGTAACTTTGAATGGTTGTAAATCGAGGACTTCTTGGACTCCTCCCATTTTGGATGGGAGGAAGGCCTAAGTGAGGAGCATTCAATCTCACCTCCCCTTGAGTGATTTAGAACCGTCTCTGGTCTTTCCCAGGAGAAAGCTCCCAGTCTAGGGAGATTCTTGTATTACAGGCAGAGAACAATAAAGTAGCTAGCTTGAATTATACACATATGAATCTGTTTGTTCATGCACCACAGGACTATCTCTAATTTCATTTTCTTTTGCTTTATTCTGCAGATTCACCTTTTGATCCTCATCCATTTCTTAAAACTGCAGTCACCAAAATTATGTCTTCCATTCTTTTTGGGAAATGTTTTGAAAACGACAGCTCTTTCAACACTGTGCTGGACTTGATACATCAAAATATTGAAATGATGATGGGACCCTGGGCCATGGTATCCTCAATAGGAGGGCAGGAAAATGGTCACGATTCCTAGAATGCTAGTGGGAATTTTATCCAATTTTCCTTGCATAACTTTATTTATTTTTAAAGGAACATCATAATTTTATGACTGACTTGGAGGAGCCAGTAAGAACCAGAGTAAATTAGGGCATGACACCTCTTTGTTGAAATATTAACTTAGTTTAATATTTGTTGAAATATTAACTTAGTTTAATAAATATTAACTTAGTTTAATAGGTTAAACTAAGTTTAACTTAGTTTAATATTAATTTAGCTCTATCAAAAGGTGAACATGAAATAACATACATGAACATAGATAGCTGAAGGTATTTTTTCTCTCCCAATACACCCTACAGCGTATATTACCTGATGATCATTTTAATTAATTTTGATTTATTTTTTCCTTCTTGGCAGCTTTACAATGCTGTGCCCTTAGTGAGGAGGCTTCCCCTGCCCCATCAGAGAATGGCAAGAAATGCCCGTAAAGTCTTTGCTTTCATTGAAAAGGAAGTGGAAGAACACAAGAGAACCTTGATTCCCGAAGAATGCCGAGATTTCATTGATGCATACCTAGAAGAAATAAAGGAGGTAAAAAATCCACTCCCCTTTGTTTGATTTTACACTCTTTCCCCCGCCCCAGTTTTTTAATTTTATTTTATACACAAACAAACACTTAATACATCAGTCAATTCTTTCGTTTGTCATTTCGGTGTTTCTTCAATGGCTTTGTCTTCTTGTTGTTTCTTCTTTCTTTTCTTAATCTATTACAACCTCTCTTCAAAAATACAATATTTTGACTTCCGCTAGCACCGCCGGCGCCGCTGCAGCTCCTTTGTGAGCACCTACTCCCGGGATCTGTAAAACCGCCAAAACAGCGTAAATCAGCTGTTTTGGCAGCTGGAACTTCCCCCTCGGGCAAAGAGGGGGAGGTGAGTGCTCAGGTGTATAGGGTAAAGCCCCCCAAAACCTCCAGGATTAATCCAGGAGGTGCAGAGGGTGAGGGCTCCCCAAACACCTGGAAAGCAGCTCCAGACTCGGGATTCTGTCTTTGACGGATTAAGGCATCGCGACCATCCCTGCGAAACAAGTGATTTTAAGGATTGATTTTTACGCAGGCAGAACAAAACAGGAGAGCTTCTTGCAAGTATTTTTCTTCCTTTAACTCTGATGAATAATGAGTCCTTTCAGATTCAAGTGAAAGTTTTAAAGAGATCCAAAATGGCGCTGATTGAGAACGGAAGCTTAAGAAGAAAGTGATTGTTAAAGCTTGTTTGCGTTTGTTAAGGTCATTATAGTTGTCAGTACAGCTTTGAAGCTTTGCTGAATGAAGTTTGCAGCATAAGAAAAGATGGCAGAGGCAAAGATTTTTGAAGAGAACGGAGGTTTCTCAGCACATAATTCAGCAAGTGTACAAATACTGACAGTGGATTTTTTGGAAGCATGGCAAAAATCATTTATGGAAAGACTGGATGAGATCTTTGAGAAGTTTATTACTCAAATTGATAACAAAGTTGCAATGTTGAAAGAGGAGGAAGAACAAAAAGCGCCTGAGGAACATGGAAAGGATGTTTTCCAAACTATGAATAAACTGATGGGCTTGAAGGAGGTTAATCCGGAGATATGGAGAGAGATCTATCCAGAGGTTTTGATGCAGATGAGAGGAAAAGTACTGGGAGAAGCTTGGATTTTCAAGATATCAAGAAGGATTAGAAATGGAACATTACAATTTCTTTATAAAAATGGACTTTTAATCCTAATTAAAGAGGTGTGTTGCTTAAAAGGAATTACTTTGCGAGCTGCACAGGATTGGAAGATAAAATTACAGTTGAATACACAAAAGCTTGTAAAAATAAAAGATGGTGGAATAAAGCGGAAGAAGAAGGCTCGGAAAAAAACCAGGGGGAAATGGAAGTGGAAGAATTTTATTCCTCTTTGTTAGGCAGGATAACATGGTGAATGATTGTATTGGTATTCAAGATTTTTATTAAGGATATGATTTGTTTGGTTTTGAAAAAAATTTTTTTTTACTTATGCCTGGGTGTTTCAATTGTTATAAAAACGGATTTTTATGATTTAAAGTTGATCTTAGGTTAAAAAAGAAATTTTCTTTTGGATGTTAAATTGAAGGTTATATACATTAATGTTATTCTGTGGAGGTGATTGTATTGGTATTCAAGACATGATTAATTTTTATTAAGGATATGATTTGTTTGGTTTTGAAATTTTTTTTATTTATGACTGGATGTTTCAACTGTTATATAAACGTGAACAAGGATATGATCTCTATGGTTATGATTGGATGGATTATATCTAAAAATTACTTTAAGTAATGGATTAAAAGAGAAACTTTCTTTTGGATGTTAAATTTAAGGTTATAGATTTTTCAATATATTTTCAAGGGCTTTAAATTGTTTGTTTATTGTTGAATTAATTGGGATTAACTACCTTTAAGCAAGAAAAGTTATATTTTGTTTTGAACAAGGAGAGTTAAAGTACAAGTGATAGATAAATCTATAGATAGTTAGTTTGTGGGGTCTTTTATTAAGGTTTGTTAAATGTTTTTACCCTGCATTTGTTCTGGGAAGTCCGGGTGGGGCTTGGGATAGGAGGGGGGAAGGGAGGGGGGGAAAATATATATATGCTCCTGGAAGCACGAAGCCGAGAACACCAGCCTGAAGATGACGAATGAGACTTCGTCGAAACGTCGCCAAGACACTTCCAATTTTACGTGGGAGAAGACCCGAATAGCCAAAGACCTACATACAAACACCCGCGAAAACTTGAGAAAACAGATATATATATATATAATGTTTTTTTCTTCTAGCCAGGTTTTCCCTACGTAACCTAGGTTTTTTTGTAGCTCCAGCTCAGTAGAATCACATCTACTCGGTTCTGGGCTTTTTTCCTTTCTAACAGCTAGCAAGCTCTAACTGCTAGGTGGGAGACCTAAATAGATCCATTTCTAGCTCGTTTGCTTTCATCAGTAGGCCACACCCATATCTTATGTATCCTCCCTGTAAAGGTACAGTATCTGGAGCTACAAAAAAACCTTGGTTACGTAGGGAAAACCTGGCTAGAAGAAAAAAACACACATAAACCCTACGAAGAAGTAAGTATATATATATATATATATATATATATATATATGATTGATTTTTTGTTTAAGATGTATGTTGACTATGAAATAAAAGTTTTTTAAAAAAATAAAAAAAAACCCAAAAATACAATATTTTAATTATACCATTTTCTCGCATTTATTTATTTTATTTTTGAATTTGTATACCGCCCTTCTCCCTGAGGACTCAGGGCGGTGAACAGCCAAATAAAAACATCAAATACAAATATTAAAATACAGTTAAAATATATATATATAAATTTGGCCCCATTAATTAAAACAATAAACCAAACAATTAAAAACACTTAAAAAGAATTAGGCCAGCCCGGCTTGTTGGAAAAGGAAGGTTTTAAGGGCACGGCGGAAGGCACTGAGGTCATGGATTCTCCTTATCTCAGGGGGCAACTGATTCCAGAGGGTGGGAGCCCCCACAGAGAAGGCCCTCCCCCTGGGGGTCACCAGCCTGCATTGTTTGGCTGATGGCACCCCGAGGAGGCCCTCTCTGTGGGAGCGCACGGGTCGATGGGAGGTCGTCGGTGGCAGCAGGCGGTCTCGGAGATAGCTAGGCCCTATGCCATGGAGCGCTTTAAAGGTGATAACCAACACCTTGAAGTGCACCCAGAAGACCACTGGGAGCCAGTGCAGCTCGCGCAGGAGCGGTGTTACATGGGAGCGCCATGCTGCTCCCGTCACTACCCGCGCTGCTGCGTTCTGGACCAGTTGGAGCCTCCGGGTGCTCTTCAAGGGGAGCCCCATGTAGAGAGCGTTACAGTAATCAAGGCGAGAGGTCACGAGGGCATGAGTGACTGTGCACAGGGAATCCCGATCAAGAAAGGGCCGCAACTGGCAGATCAGGCGAACCTGATAAAAGGTCCCCCTGGTTACAGCCGTCAGATGTTCCTCCAAGGACAGCTGTGTATCCAGGAGGACTCCAAGATTGCGAACCCTCTCTGTGGGGGCCAAAGACTCGCCCCCAATAGTCAGTGATGGAGTCAACTGACTATATCGGGATGCCGGGAACCACAGCCACTCAGTCTTGGAAGGGTTGAGCTTGAGCCTGTTCCTCCCCATCCAGATCCGTACAGCCTCCAGGCACTGGGACATCACTTCAAGGGCATCATTGGGGTGGCCTGGGGTGGAGATGTACAGCTGAGTATCATCAGCGTACTGATGGTATCTCACCCCAAAGCCACGGATGATCTCGCCCAGCGGCTTCACATAAATGTTGAACAGGAGGGGCGAGAGGACCGACCCCTGAGGCACTCCACATATAAGAGGCCTCGAGGTCGACCTCTGCCCCCCCTGTCAACACGAACTGCGACCGGTCGGAGAGAAAGGAGGAGAACCACCGTAACACGGTGCCCCCCATCCCCAACTCTTCCAACCGGTGCAGCATGATACCATGGTCGAGGTATCTAGAGGTCTAACAGGACCAGAACAGAGGAGCAACCCCTGTCCCGAGCCCTCCAGAGATCATCAACCAACGCGACCAATGCCGTTTCCGTGCTGTGCCCAGGCCTGAAACCAGACTGGAACGGATCCAGATAGGATGTTTCCTCCAGGAATTGCGGAAACTGTCGCGCGACCACACTCTCAACAACCTTCGCCAGAAAGCGAAGGTTGGAGACAGGACGATAGTTGGCCAATATTGCCGGATCCAGGGACGGCTTCTTGAGGAGAGGCCTCACCACCGCCTCTTTCAAGGCCGCAGGGAAGTAACCCTCACTCAATGAAGCGTTGATAACACCCTGGAGCCAGCCTCGTGTAACCTCCCGGGAGGCCAGTACCAACCAGGAGGGACACGGGTCCAGTAAACATGTGGCCGCACTAAGTCTCCCCAAAATCCTGTCCACATCATCGGGAGTCACAGCATCAAACTCCTCCCAGATAACATTCTCAAGACTATTCCTCGTCACCCTGCCCTGATCTACCCAGTCAGAGTCCAAGTCCCCCCGGATCTGAGCGATTTTGTCATACAGGTATTGTCCGAAATCCTCCGCCCTGCCTTCCAAGGGATCCTCCCGCGCTCCCAGATGGAGCAGGGAGCGGGTTACCCTGAACAGGGCTGCCGGACGATTCCCTGATGACGCAATAGAGGCGGAAAAGTAATTACACTTTGCCGTCTTTATCGCCACTAGGTAGGTCTTAATATGCGACCTTACCAGTGTTCGGTCAGATTCAGCGCGACTGGCCCTCCAACCGCTCTCTAGGCGTCTTTTCCGGCGTTTCATCTCCCTCAGCTCCTCGGTGAACCAAGGAGCCGCAAGGGATCGACAGCGGGTCAGAGGCCGCAAAGGCACGACTCGATCCAAGGCCCCACCAGCCGCCCGATCCCAGGCAGCTACCAGGTCCTCGGCCGAGTCGTGTGCCAGATCATCAGGAATTGGCCCAAGCTCCATCTGGAACCTATCAGGATCCATCAGGCGCCTGGGGCGGACCCATCTAATTGGGACCGCCTCCCTGCGGCGGGGTGTAGCGGTACGAAGGTCCAGATGAAGGAGTGAGTGATCTGACCATGACAAGGGTTCCATGTCTATATCCCCTATAACAAGATCACTCAACCACTGGCCAGAGACAAAAATCAAGTCTAGAGTGTGTCCCCCCCCCGTGAGTGGGGCATAACTATTAATTTATTTATCTATATCTCTTTTGCTAGCCAATGGTAAAATTGACGTCATACTTTAAAATATTCTGAATCCTCTCTTTCTTTAATTATCAAAGTCAATCTATTATTTTCTGCACAGTCTAACGTTTTCTTAATTACTTCCTCTTCCAGAGGTATTTTCTCTGCTTTCCAATTTTGTGCAAATACAATCCTCGCTGCTGTTATTACATGAATAATCAAATATATCTTTTCTTTACTAATTTTCTCTGGAAGGATACCCAATAGGAACAGCTCCGGTTTTAAGTCAATATGTTGTTGCATCATTTCTTCTAGCCATATCTTAATTTTACTCCAATAATTTTTAGCTTCTGAGCATGTCCACCACATATGACAATAAGGTCCTGGTAACTGATGACATTTCCAACATTTAGCTGATTTGTGTTTAAACATTTTTGCCAATTTTTCAGGAGGCATATGCCATCTGTAGAACAGTTTATATTGATTTTCTTTATATGCAGTGGACATTGTTAATTTATAGTTCCTCTCCCATAACTGTTGCCATCTATCTAGATCAATATAATATCCAAAATTCTTTGCCTACGCTATCATTGTTCTTCCTCTAATTCAATGCCAAGTAAGAAATTATAATTTTTTTGATTATTTTATCCTCTGTTCCTGTGAGTATCGTATCCAACTCTGTCATCTCTAAGTAAAAACCATATAGTTTACATCTTTTTCATATCTTGTTTGTATTTTCCTTATATATACCAATCCATCTCAATCCCCTGTTCTTCCAATTCTCGTTTCCCTTTCAATTCCTCTTTATCTATTAGTAAATCTTTATATCTAACAATATTTCTAAGATTAATAATATTTGGGTATATTATTGTTGATAACCAAATTGGTATTTTCAAATAGTATTTATCTCTAACCTTCTCCCACACTAATAACAATGCATTTCTTATATAATGTCTATGAAAGTACATATGCATCTTACTTCTACCATACCATAAAAATGCATGCCATCCCAATTGTAAATCGTGTCCTTCCAAAGTTAATAATCTCGTGTTTCTTAATCCATTCCCTCATCCAAGTCAATACTGCTGCTTCGTAATATAGTTCTCAATTCGGCAGTCCAAATCCTCCACATAATCTTGCATCTTGTAGCATTTTTATACTTATTCTTGCTTTTCTCCCTTGCCATATAAATTTCCTTATTATCTTGCTAAGATTTTGGAAATAAGTCTTTTCAATTTTTATTGGTACTGTCTGGAATAAGAACAATAATCGATTTTACACTCTTATATAGTTGTTCTCATCTTGTATCTGTGGCTACCACATTACAGTTGTGTGACTATGAAAAAGAGGTCTCTGGTGGATGGCCCTCACCTCGTTTGATAATCTAAATGCATACATAATTCATTGCTTGGTCAGTTAAACAACTTCCACACAAAGTCGTTTGAAATTTGTGTGAATTAGAGTTTTGTCCTAAAGAAAGAAACAAGCTATTGTGTTATCTGAACTCATCTATGGGACTTTGCTTAGCCTGTTGCATAAACCCTGCCAACCCATTGCTCTAAATTAGAACATGAATGAATATGAACTTCATTCAACAGATGTGATTGGAAAATATTCTAGAATAATACAAATGGCCCTCAACCTTTAACCTCAGTTGGGACTGGAGCTTCCATCACTAAGCAAGGCACTTGTTAAGTGATTAACACCTTATTTCACAACCTTGTTTCCTGTAGTGTTAAGTAAATCACCAGAATTGTTAACTGAATCGCATGGTTATTAAGCAAATCCAGCTTCTCCCATGGACTTTGTTTGTCAGAAAGTGACTGGGAACCTTGTAAATGGTGATCAACATGGCCCTGTTGATGCTGCAACTGTCATAAATGCATGCTGGTTTCCAAGTGCCCGAATTTTGATCGTGTGAATGCAGGATACTGTGATGGTCATAAGTATGAGAAAAGTCCCTAAGTCATAAGAGATTGGACAGCCATTTGTCTGAAATGGTATAGGGTTTCCTGCCTAAGCAGAGGGTTGAACTTGAAGATGTCCAAGGTCTCTTCTCTTCTCTTCTCTTCTCTTCTCTTCTCTTCTCTTCTCTTCCCTTCCCTTCCCTTCTCTTCTCTTCTCTTCCCTTCCCTTCCCTTCCCTTCCCTTCCCTTCTCTTCTAGTCTATTCTTCATCTCAGCACTGTCATAACCTCAAACTATCAGTGTACAAATGGTTTAGAACTATATGTTGAGGACTATTTTCTCTTTCTTTGTTTGTTTTAATTAATAAAAGGCAGAGAGGAAAGTTTCAAGTTTTGGAGAAGAACAATTACTAGTTTTACTGACGGACCTTTTAACTGCTGGATCAGAGACAACGACTTCAACACTTTGGTGGGCATTGCTGTATTTGGTAGCCTTTCCAGAGGTCCAAGGTACGGAAATAGCAAATGACGAAGGTCTTCTATTAACCATGCAAAATCAGGATGGGTCTTGAAGGTGTGATTCCAGACCTTTCTAAAAGCTTCATTTGGATTTCGACAGATTCATCCCTTCTGGTATGTTTAGAACTGTAACACCTAGAAGAATTCCCAGATAGAGATGCATTGTTCTCCCACAACTCAAAGAGAGCACCAAGTTGAGAAGGACACAAAACATGGGGAATCAGTGTGAAGTTTTAAAAATTTATGTAGCAGATGACATGGCTGAGCCTGAAGGAAGAGTCAAGTGCATCATCAGTCTCGAGTCCCTTCATGCCCACAAGAGATCTAAGTCCTGCCCACTTTGAATTCCCTTGACTCTTATCTCTCTCCAATTTGCTTTGACCAGAAGAGTCAAAGACCTCCAAGGTCTCTTCCAACTCTATTGTGATTGATTGATTGATTGATTGATCTTGCACATCTCATTTGGCTGGATATCCTCCCCTTCTTATAATCCAGTGAATTAGGGAGCTGTCTTCCAGATACTCTTCTGAATGTTGCCTCGTTGTTCTAGACTTAAAGATGCTTCAGCCCTTTTTCGCAGGGAGCACTTTCTGCATAATTGTGTTGAGGTCTCCTTTCTTACCCTCCTCAGTAACTGATTTATTTGCACTGCAGAAAAATGCCAGAAGGAAATAGACGCTATTCTGGGAAGTAATTCAAACCTGCAATATGAAGATCGGGAAAAGCTGCCCTACACAAATGCCGTCATTCATGAAATCCAGCGCTGTACAACTATTGGTCCTCTCGGAGTAGCTCACGCACCCATCCAAAATGCAAAGCTTTGTGGCTATCAAATTCCCAAGGTAAAACTGGGAACTTTCACAGGTGGGCCATGGGCCTGGAGCAGGGGTAAAATCTAAATTTTTTTGCTACTGGTTCTGTGGGCGGGGCTTAATTAGTGGGCGGGCCTTGGTGGTAAGGTGACTGGGTGGGCGTGGCTTGTTGGTCAGGTGGGTGTAGCCAAGTCAATGTCACTTCTTTGCCCTTTTTTAACCTACAAAACACAACACAACACAACTGGCTCATCCACAATGTAAAAGCAGCTGTGCTAGACCCAAAATGGCCCCTGCAACAAGCAGGAACCTCACACAGCCACAAGAAGCCCAAAAAAACAACTTTCACACTTTACACACACAAAATTCCACATACAGCTTTGTGAGATTTTGTGTGTTTGTGTACTTAGAGTGAAACAGTACAGAAACACACTAAATCTGAGAAAGCTGCACAAATATTATTTTATTTTAATTTATTTTTATATAAAAGCAGCTAAATTTAAAACTTCCTAAACTTTAAATGGCTAGGTCTAAAAAAAGAACAACTAAAAAAACCCCCAATTAACTATTTTTTTTAAAGCTCCCAAAGGGGGAAAAACCTTATCCAATAGAACAGGGGTCTCCAACCTTGGCAATTTTAAGACTTGTGGACTTCAACTCCCAGAATTCCTCAGCCAGGAATTCTGGGAGTTGAAGTCCACAAGTCTTAAAGTTGCCAAGGTTGGAGACCCCTGCAATAGAAGGTACAAGGCAGGCAGGCAGGCAGGCAGGCAGGCAGGCAGGCAGGCAGGCAGGCAGATAGAGCTGCTCACCGATGAGCTTGATTGCAGGCAGGGATATTCAGTTGCTTGCTGATGCAATGGATTGCAGGGATTACAGCAAGGCGTTGCGACCATCAGCTAAGGTAAGCAAGCTGCAGGCTGGAGGGGGCGGGGGTGGGGGGATTTTTGCTACCGGTTAGCAGGCAACTCAGCTAGGATCGTCAGAGCTTGGCTCGTCAGAGCCATTTAAAAGAAAGAAAAGGCTCTGATGATCGCGCAGCTCAGCTGGGCATGGGGCCGGGGGCAGGGATTTTTGCTACCAGTTCTCCGAACTGCCTGCTGCCATCGCTACCTACTCGCCCGAGCTGGTCCGAACTGAGAGCATTTCACCCTTGGTCTGGAGGCTAGGGAGAACTAGCCTCCAGTTCTCCCTAGAGAACTATGCATATTTAGCCAAATGAAGGGAAGGATTAGGGGAGGCATGACATCATAGCAGTCTTCCAATACTTAAAGGGCTGCCAGAGAAAAGAAGGGGTCAATTTATTCTCCAAAGCACCTGGGTGAAAACACATCACAGGGAGCTCCAGAAATAAGGGGGAATTTCTGGAAAGTGAGAATGGTTAATCAGTGGGAAAGCTAGACTCACCATTGCTGGAGAAAAAGTTGGAGAGCCAACCCTTCAAGCCTTACGATTCCATGAACGATTCTTTTCACTACCATCAGTTCATTTTTGAACCAAATCTCAAAAGGGCTAAGCCAAATTGATGGTTGTGCCCTGATATTTGCAGGGCACGACCATTTTCACCAACCTCCATTCTGTTCATCACGATGAATCCCAGTGGAAGTTCCCACACGAGTTCAACCCCTCCAACTTCCTGAATGCAAAGGGAGAGTTTGTGAAGCCGGAAGCCTTTTTGGCATTTTCAGCAGGTAAATTCTCTCTTTCTCTCTGTTTCCCTTTGAATGGGAAGGGATGCACAACAGGCAGAACCAGGGATTAGACAACCCTTTGAAATCAGCTCCTGTACTTAAGCCTACTTCAGGGCATCATTGGGCGGAGAAAACTAGGATGCATGCTAATATCCTGTGAATGTGGCCAAGAGAGAGCAACTGAAAAGCATATTCACTTTGGGGATATCATCACCCATATTTGTGAAAGCACTCCTTCTCTGCATGAGTGTATCCTTCAGCAGGCTAAAATATCCCATTTCATCAACCCATTCCAGAAACCAGGAAATACATCTTTTCCTTTGCTATTCTCTCCCTATCCCGCTCCATCTCCGTTTCCCTCTCCCTCTCCCCCTCCTTCTCCCTCTCCCCCTCCCTCTCCCTTTCCTTCTCCCTCCTCCTTCCCTCTCCTATTACCTCATCCTTCCCTCTCCCTTTCCTTCTCCCTCTTCCTCAACCTACCCCTTTCCTCTCCTTCCCCCTTCCCTCTCCTTCTGCCTCTCCTCTCCCTCCCTCTTTCTCATACACAAAGATATAAATCCATTAATCCTAAGGACACTAGTCAGTTTCACATGACATTACAAAACCACAAGTCTGAGTTTCAGGGGTGCTGTTTTATCATCAAAGTGTGTGCTGCTCTAGATGAATAGCCCTGATCGTTCATCTTGTCTTTGACTTTTCAGGACCAAGGGTCTGCTTAGGAGAAAATCTGGCTCGGATGGAGCTCTTCCTCTTCCTCACCACCATCCTGAGAAACTTCCGGCTATCTTGGCCAGATAAATCCCAGGCACCAGATCTCACACCTAACTTTGGTCTCACACAATACCCGTCAAGCTTTAAAATATCCATGAAAGGCCTCCAGGAGAGTGACTAGATCGAGGGAAGGTTTTTCCATCACTCAAAGCAAAGTCATCCTCTCCAAAGACACTTGAAAGACCCAGATGAAATTCATAGGCTACGTGGCTTAAACCAATTACATGAACAAAAGATTTATCCTAGATGATACGAAAAAATTATCTTCAATGGTATAAACTTGATTTAGAAAAACCAGTCTGCCTTTCACATTCCTTCCTTCCCTCCACCTCATCCAAATTTAAATCCTGTATCAGTCTAACAATTCGTCTTCTTCAGTTATTGCTGTAGTTCACAAAAGCTTATATCATTTAATAAAATTAAAGAAACAATCAAAATATGCCTGACATTTTTGTCTATACCATAGACCAGGGGTGTGAAACTGGATTTCTTTGAGGGCTGGATCAGCATTGTAGTTTTCCTCCACGGGATGGCTGGGGTGAGGAGATGGATCAGATGCTCCCGTAGCACTTTGCTAGCCAAAATGAGGTGCGAGGGGGCTCTGTGCAGCTCCTCACACCCTGTTTTGGCCGACAGAGGCATCACAGGCTGGTCCTTTGCTATTTCCAAGCCGCCCCATGGGCCAGATTTAAGCACCCTGCAGGCTGAATCTGGCCTGCAGTTTGACACCCCTGCCAGGAGTTTGACACCCCTGCCAGAGACTAAGATGTCTTCCTTCCTACAATGTTTATTCCTTGAAGAGATTCTGCTGTAGAGAACGGAGTTTTTCTGAACATAAAATACTAATTCCTCAAATTAGCATGTAAGGAACATCCAGTCAAAAACTAGCAATTTGAAACTTTGAACTCTGAGGCTGCTAGATGCCAGGTGTTTCTATGAAATAATAAAAGAATGCAACGGAGGCTAAATGTGGAGCAGGGAAAAAGCATGCAAATTTGGCTTACAAGCAGTGTTGCACAACCAGGCTTTGTAAATCATAGGCTTGCTTCTTGTAGCCTGGGAGAGGAAGAGGCAGAACTGGAGAGTGGAGTTAAATATGTCATCAGTTTAGAGTGCTTGCATTGCCACAAACAATCCAAGTTGAGTCCCTCTTGAAATCCATTGATTCTTATCTAGCACCAATTTAATGCTAACCATTAGTTGAATAGATTCTGTCAGGTTCCAAACAGAAGGAAATAAAAGGAGACAAACCTGGATGGCTGCTACCTTAGTTTAATCATTTCTTGGCACTCGCTGAGTCTCAGATGAAAATCTTTTTAGGGCTATTTCCCTGTGCTTCCCACCACCATTTATCCATTAGTTATCACCACCCAACCAATTACGCGTGCTGCTTCCTCCCATGTGATCCGGAAGGTGGCTTATGTTTAATTCTTGAGTATTTACAACCAGCATCCAAGCAATTAATCCACTTGAGTATTTGCAACCAGCGTCTAAACAGTTAATCCCCTTGTTATTTTCGGCTGGCCAAGATAATGTCATCCCCCAGCTATTCCCTCCCATCAATGCTGTCAGTTCCTGGGAGGGTCAACGAAGCAGATACTGGGCTGAAATGAGGTTTGTGCATTCCTCCCACCACGAATGGCAGCTCCATGCTGACAGCACACTGGAGCTGACAGATTCTTGTGTTTAAGTTACTTTCTCTTTTTTTCTTTTTTAAGTTTTTTATTTTTTATAAAAGTGTCAAATCAATGTGTGAGAAGTGGGGCACCTGAGTGCCATACATTCCAATACAAGCAAAACTGATCAAATTGAACATTATTATTACATTCAATCGATTTATGTAATTCCCATAACAATACACACCTATATTAGCTTACAGTCTATCATTAGTCAATTATTTCAGCTTTTTCTCGTTATTACTTTCATTTTATCAAATAAAAATATAATACATTAATATTACCTTTATTTCTATCACTTATTCTAGCTTTTAATCATATCATCCTATATTAAAAAACTTTTTCTTTCTGGTCTGGTGTTATTCTTTGTATTTGGGATTCGTTTGTCAATAAGGGTGGGTTTCCAAATGGCTGGTAGGCAGGAGGTATCATCTCTTTTATTCATGCTGTGGGGACGTTTTTCTATCTCGATGGCTTCTCTGATTATTCTGTTGTTAAAATGTTCAGTTTTGGCGATAGTTCTGGTTTTTTTAAAATCAATTTCATGTCCTGTGGCTTTAAGGTGTTGGACTTGGGAAGAAGTTGGTTCCTCTTTTCTGATTGAGTTTTTGTGTTCTTCAATGCATGCATTTATTCTTCTGTTGGTTTGTCTGATGTATGAGGTGGGGCAGGTGGGGCATGGGATTTCATATACTCCTTGATTTTCTAACTCAATTTTGTCTTTGGGGTTTCTTAGGATGGTGGATATTTTTCGGTTTGTGCAGAATGCTGTCTTGATATTGTGTTTGTGGAGGATCTTGCTGATTCTGTCTGTGGTGCCTTTTATGTATGGGAGGAGGGCTTTGCCGTTTTCTTGTTCTCTGTCTTGGATTTTAGTGGGTGTCTCTTTTTGGATTAGGTTGTTAATCTTGTTTCTTTGGAATCAGTTGGATGTTAGTACGTTAGTGAGAGTATGTAGTTTAATTTTTAGGTGTTGTTCATCAGCTAAGCGTCTTGTTCTGGAGATGAGTGTCTTGGCTACGGAGTTGATCTGTGCTGGGTGGTGGTGTGAGAGAGTGCGTGCAGATAGCGATTTGTGTGTGTTTTCTTCTGGTAGATGGTGTGTCCTAGGGAGCCATTGGATTTCTTGTAGACTAAGACATCCAGGAAGGGAAGTTGGTTGTTAGCTTCTGTTTCCATGGTGAACTTTATTTTGGGGTGTAGGCTGTTGAGGTGTGTGAGGAAGTTGTCCAGTTTTTCTTTCCCATGTGGCCAGATTATGAAGGTGTCGTCTATGTATCTGAGCCAGAGTTTGGGTTTGTGATCAGATTGTTCAAGGGCTTAGGTTTCAAAATGTTCCATGTAGAGGTTTGCGATGACAGGTGAGAGAGGTGATCCCATGGGTGCTCCTTCTATTGGTTTGTATTTTTGTCCTTTATAGATGAAGTATGTGTTGGATAGGCAGTGGTTGGTCAGATCTAGGATGTGCTTAGGGGGGTTATATTTGTTTTGGATAGCTGTCAAGACTTCTTTGATTGGCACTTGGGTGAAGAGGGATACAACATCGAAGTTCACGAGTAGGTCACTGGGCTGTAAGTTTTGTTTCTTTATGATCTCTATGAACTGGAATGAGTTTTTTACGTGTGAGGTGATGGAGCACAGCCAACCCCCCTCCCAATCAGAACACACCTCCACCCAATTAGAACACCCATGCTCCCACCCAATCAGTTCATACCTCCACTGGCAGTTGAAAAGAAGAAACAACCACGATCACACATTGCTCCTAGAAGCACAAGGCCGAAGACACCAGCCTGAAGATGACGAATGAGACTTTGTCGAAACGTCGCCAAGGTACTTCCAATTTTACGCGGGACAAAACCCGAATGCTTTCTTCTCTTATCGTAGGTTTTTGTATGTATTTTTCTTCAAATAGGAAAATACCCTGTTGAAGAAAAATACATACATACATACATACATACATACATACATACATACGCAAGTCTTGGTATATTCGGGTTTTTTCCCGTGTAAGATTGAGAGTATCTTGGCAACGTTTTGACGAGGTCCCACTTGTCATCTTCAGGCTGGTTTCTTCGGCTTCGTGCATGTGCGAGCAAATGCAGGAAGCCAAAGACACCAGCCTGAAGATGACGAGTGGGACCTCATCGAAACGTCGCCAAGATACTCTCAATCTTACACGGGAAAAGACCCGAATACACCAAGACTTGCAAACCTGTACCCGTGAAAATCTACGAAAACATATATACTGTATATATATGAAAACCATAAAAAAGAGTTAGTGGCATCTGACTATATATACTCAGCAAGTACAGGGAAGCTTCACTCCCTCTCTGGAATATGGAGTGAGTTTCCATCCCCTGCCGTCACCCTTACCTTCTCAGGTCAGGCGAGGAGTGACTGGGAGGGGAGGGTGAGGGGCAGGGCCAGCCAGTGGTGGGTTCAGCCAACAGGAAGCCACAGCAGGGGGCCAAAAGAGCCACATGCGGCTCCAGAGCTGCAGGTTGCTGACACCCGAGCTAAACCAAAGGGAAGAATGTGGTATGGACCACAAGAAGGAAAGAGTGAATAGAAAGGAATCTTCAGAATTGCTCCAATTGGAGTAGTATTATTTATGCCGTTATTTTAATGCTCCATTCTTCTGTTATAGCTTGGCCCTCTTCCCTTTATGATATGTTGTTGTTCAGGAAAGATGGATTTTTTTTAGCCTAGTGTACTCTGTCCAACTCAGTGACCCCAGATTTAGACTTTTAGAGATCTTTGCAACGACTGTATTCTATCCGGAACAGTGGTGGTTTCAAAATTTTTTACTACTGATTCTGTGGGTGTGGCTTGGTGGGCATGGCATGGCTTGGTGGGCGTGGCTTGGTGGGTGTGGCTTGGGGAAGGATACTGTAAAATCTCCATTCCCTCCCCACTCCAGGGGAAGGTTACTGCAAAATCCCCATTTGTCCCAATCAGCTGGGACTTGGGAGGCAGAGAATAGATGGAGGCTGGGCTAGTCAGAGGTGGTATTTACCAGTTTTCCAAACCACTCAAAATTTCCACTACCGGTTCTCCAGAATTGGTCAGAACCTGCTGAAATCCACCTCTGGTCCAGAATATTGATGCTTGGGAATAGATTCCAAACCAACAGGCTGTCCATTTCAATACAGATTATATAGCAGCCTGTGTTTTAACCAACAGTGGGAAGTCTCTCAATGAAAGTTAAAACTCACAAAACCATATTAATACTATAAAACTGAACAGATTTGTAATGTCCCAGAAGTTTCCCCGAGCCGCTGAGATGCCAAAGAGAGTGACATTCGAGACGAGGCTTGTAAAAATAACAGCTTTTTTATCCTTTGGCCAAAGCAAAAAAGAGCTGGGTGATACTATTTCCAAAACACAGACAAAAGCATGTAAGGAATAGCCACACCCTGTGAGAGTGTCTCAGAGGATTATATACATTTTACGCCAATAGAAACAAAGTTTATCCAATCATAAACAAAGGTTCATCACCAATGTGATGTAAAGTGTTCTTTGTTCAGGCCCCTGTCTCTGTCCATGCTTTGCTATCTTACAGAGTATCCCTTGTCCTGGCGGGTTTGTGCTCCTAGGCAGCTCCCCTTATCTATGGAGCAGGATGTTCCTGGGAACTGTCTCCAAGGATGGTGCCTAGCTCTGAAGCAAACAACAGAAGTGAGAAACCAGATAGAAAAGGATACAAGTCTCTTACAGAATGAATTGCTAACAAAGGCTTCCTAACCATAGCAAAATACCGTGTTTTCCCGAAAATAAGACTGGGTCTTATATTAATTTTTGCTCCAAAATACGCATTAGGGCTTATTTTCTGGTTAGGTCTTATTTGGGGGGAAATACTGTACTAAATGTATCCATCTGGCTGACAATCTTAACTGGGGCTTATTTTGGGGGTAGAGTTATATTACGAGCATCCTGAAAAGTCATGCTAGGGCTTATTTTCCGGTTAGGTCTTATTTTGGGGGAAATACGGTACTAAATGAATCCATCTGGCTGACAATCTTAACTGGGGCTTATTTTGGGGGTAGAGCTTATATTACGAGCATCCTGAAAAGTCATGCTAGGGCTTATTTTCCGGTTAGGTCTTATTTTGGGGGAAATACGGTACTAAATGAATCCATCTGGCTGACAATCTTAACTGGGGCTTATTTTGGGGGTAGAGCTTATATTACGAGCATCCTGAAAAGTCATGCTAGGGCTTATTTTCCGGTTAGGTCTTATTTTGGGGAAAATACGGTACTAAATGAATCCATCTGGCTGACAATCTTAACTGGGGCTTATTTTGGGGATAGGGCTTATATTACGAGCATCCTGAAAAGTCATGCTAGGATTTATTTTCCGGTTAGGTCTTATTTTGGGGAAAATACGGTACTAAATGAATCCATCTGGCTGACAATCTTAACTGGGGCTTATTTTGGGGATAGGGCTTATATTACGAGCATCCTGAAAAGTCATGCTAGGGCTTATTTTCTGGTTAGGTCTTATTTTGGGGAAAATACGGTACTAAATGAATCCATCTGGCTGACAATCTTAACTGGGGCTTATTTTGGGGGTAGAGGCTTATATTACGAGCATTCTGAAAAGTCATGCTAGGATTTATTTTCCGGTTAGGTCTTATTTTGGGGAAAATACGGTACTAAATGCATCCATCTGGCTGACAATCTTAACTGGGGCTTATTTTGGGAGTAGGGATTTTATTACAAGCATCCTGAAAAATCATGCTAGGACTTATTTTTGGGTTGGGTCTTATTTTCGGGGAAACAGCTTCTACAAGCAACTTCTTTAACAGAAGCAAAGAGCAAAGGTTAGATTGATTTGTGTCAATATGTCCTTTCAGATTAAAACATGAAAAACAACAAAGTCCCGGTCCAGCTGCAGCTTTGAATGTGTAATTATCTAATCTGATCCCAGTATTGAGGGAGTACACTTCCTCTTTGGCTTTTTGCCAGCAGAGAAATACAGCAGCAGAGAAAGGAGGAAGGGAGCATATTCTCTGCTTTGAATATGGCTGTTTTCAGCTGGCTGAGCATTCTCCTTTCCCTCTTATTCTTCTGGCTTTGGAAAAACAAACGTCCCAAAGGTTTTCCTCCCGGGCCATGGAGGCTGCCTCTGTTTGGGAATCTACTTCAGTTCAATATGACGGACCCTCTGAAGCGCTTTGATCAGGTAAGGCTCCTTAATTGCTCTTATATTAAACTCCACGGAGTCACTTTGCAGAAAAGAAAGAGTTTTTTAAAAGGAGGCTGGCTCAGCGGCAGAGGTGAAATGCTGCCGGTTCGGACCGGATCACCCGATCCGGTAGTGATGGGGGTGGGTGGTTCGGAGAACCGGTAGCAAAAATCCCTGCCCCCCCCTCCCATGCCCAGCTGAGCCTCACAATCATCAGAGGCTTTTTTTTTACTTTTAAAAGCATTTTTTCTACAACCTCTTCGGCTGAAAAAATGCTTTTAAAAGTAAAAAAAAAAGCCTCTGATGATCGCGTGGCTCAGCTGGGATCATCAAAGGTTTTTTTTTTTTTTTTAAAAAACCCTTTTTTCTTTTAAATGTCTCTGACGATCCAAGCTGAATTGCCTGATCGTCAGAGGCATTTAAAAGAAAAAAAGTCTCTGCCGATCAGGCAACTCAGCTGGGATCGTCAGAGCCTTTTGAAAGCAATTTTTTACAACCTCTTTGCCGAAGAGGTTGTAGAAAAAATGGTTTTAAAAGTAAAAAAAAAAAATGGCCACGCCCACCCAGTCACATTACCCCACACACACACCAAGCCACACCCACAGGTAGTAACAAATTTTAGATTTCACCCCTGCTCAGCAGTGCTGCGTCTGTTAAAAGTTTCTGCGTGGGATTGAAAATACAGTCTGCAGCCGATTGAGGAGAAATGTTGAGAACGTTATATGCAGATGATGAAATCCCAGCTACCTTTGACTCCGAGCAATTCCTTAACCCCTAATGGCATTTTGCTGCTTCCAAAAGATTGGTCAGGGTTTATTTGCATTGCGTGGCAGGTTCATGAATGTTTGAGCTGAATTCCAAGAGTCGGCTCTGACCCTTTTCCAAAGCAACGCTTGGAATTGCCTAGGACACAACCAGAAATCTTTCTACACCATCTTAAATACCCCCACCTCACCAATTCTTTGGAGAAGGGAGAAAAGGCCCTGCAGCTGCTGGAAGTCACTGCTTTCACTTTCTTGTAAACATTACAATTCCATTCTGTCCAGGGGTGGGTTCTACTAATTTTACTACTGGTTCGCAACGGGATGGTGCGCGTGTGTGCTTCTGCTTCGCTCAGCTTCTGCGCATGCACCGATTCCCAATGACGACATCTGGGGCTGTGGGCGGGGCTTCCTGCCAGTATTACTACTGGTTCTTGTGAACCGGTCCGAACCGGGAGCAAACCACCACTGAGTCTGTCACTTTGATGCGAAATTTCTATTATGCAATTAGGGGAACTTCAGGGATGAAATCCAGCAGGTTCTAACCTGTTCTGGAGAACTGGTAGCAGAAACTTTGAGCAGTTAGGAGAACCGGCAAATGCCACCTCTGGCTGGCCCCAGAGAGGGATGGGAATGGAGATTTTGCAATATCTTTCCCCCAGGAGTGGGGAGGGAATGGGGATTTTGCAGTATCCTTCCCCTGGAGTGGGGTGGGAATGGAGATTTTGCAGTATCCTTCTCCTGGAATGGGGTGGGAATGGGGATTTTGCAGTGTCCTTCCCCTGGAGTGGGGAGGGAATGGGGATTTTGCAATATCCTTCCGCTGCCACGCCCACCAGGCCACGCCCACAGAACCGGTAGTAAAAAAAATTTGGATTTCACCACTGTCAGGAACTTGTTTTTAAACAAACACCAATGTGTAGCAATTTCCCTGTAGAAAAAGCCCACCGCTCTTAATTTTGGATTTTAACAAGGAGACTTCTGATGAAAGGCTTCCAATAATTGTTGCTAGAGTTTGCACTTTGTCTTTGCCCCAAGGAGGTGTGTGAATTCTCACAAATGGTGAAAGTTAGAGAAGGGAACACATTGTTATTCCTGTATGTTTCTGGCCTGTTCTTAGCCCAGAATGAGTCCAAGGGCACCACCCTCTTGGAAAACATGATGTGCCAGGCATCGTTCTTTGAGGTGAATTAAACTCTACACATTTCTCGTTGCTATTTGAAGGATTAGCACAAAGTACTGCCCAATAGCAAAAGTTAAAAGGTTATTTAGACACTGAAGTGGAATCATGTGGTAAACGAAGTATTAGAATGAGGTTGCTGGAAAACCATGCTCATATTTACTGTATCACTTATAGCTTTTCGGTACAATGAGAGCTTATACACCGAAGACAAATTCCTTATGTGTTCAATCGCACTTGGCCAATAAAAAATTCTATTCTATTCTATTCTATTCTAGTCTAGTCTAGTCTAGTCTAGTCTAGTCTAGTCTAGTCTAGTCTAGTCTAGTCTTTATTATTACGCTACTTCTATTCTATTCTATTCTATTCTATTCTATTCTATTCTATTCTATTCTATTCTATTCTAATTATTATTCTACTCTACTCTACTCTACTCTTCTCAACTTCTCTTCTCTTCTCGTCTCGTCTCTTCTCTTCTCTCTTCTCTTCTCTTCTTTATTATTACTCTATTCTATTCTATTCTATTCTATTCTATTCTATTCTATTCTACTCTACTCTACTCTACTCTACTCTACTCTACTCTACTCTACTCTAAATCTATTCTATTCTATTCTATTCTATTCTATTCTATTCTATTCTTTCTAATAGTATGGCCCTTTGATATTCACATTCAAATGAGTCTTTTGCCAACTCACAATGTACATTTATACATCCGAACTAGGCTGCATTGTTTCTCTGTGTCATATAATATATGCGGGTATGTGGGTATATGTATGTTTATTTATTTATTGCATTTATTTATTTATTGTCATGTTTATGAAGTGTATATTGGAGGCAGTGACCCTTTGAGAGCTGTATGCAATGAAATTTAATTTTAATGTATGCCGATTAGTGTACATTTAAAGTGACAATAAAGTGATTCCAAGTCTAAGTGGGTCTACGTTAAGAGGTACCATGCCAAAAAGCAGGAAGAAGAGCTATATTATTATCTATAAATAAATCCTTTCCCCTCTAGAATATGGTATACAATATTCCTACTAAGTAGTCCAGTGAACATTCTGCGTACAACATGCTTACAAGTTGAGTAGGGAGGGGGGTAACAGCCGATCACTTTGAAGAATGGAGCATGGTGGAGCTACAGGTCACGGTTCAACTTGGTGAGGCTACGTCGAATCATTGCAGTGATTGGTTCTCAGTGATTTCCTAGTAACTCTTTGCTCATCCTGTTGTTTCGTTTCAGTTTGGGAAAAAATATGGCCCTGTCTTCTCTCTTTATCTGGGAAGCAAACCTGTAGTTTTAACTCACGGATTTCCTTCCGCAAAAGAGGTCTTTGTGACAAAAGGCACAGAATTTGCTGGGAGATCAGACTTTTACATTATGGATATTATCACTAAGAAAAAAGGTAACGATATAATTTTCAAGCCGTTGTATTACCCCTTCAAGTTATTTGTTTTGTTACCTAATGTCCTCTCTCTCTTTTCCTCTGAATGCTAGCATTAAATACTTACTCATTATGTGAGGACCAGCTTCTCACCCCCCACCCGCCTTTCAAGAAAGTACAAACTCTTAAGAATTTTGTATTTCAAAAGGAACCTATACTGAAAGGGATGAAAGCGAGTCAAAACTCAAAGCAAGCTAAGGGGTCCCTCAGGGCATGCAGTTCAGGATAAAGGAAATTAGGAACCCCCTCCCCACCTTCCGATGTGGATTCCAACCAATCCACCAGTGTGAATACGAATTGCACCAGCCTCTCTGAGAAACAGATACAAAGAGCTTCTCAGGGTCATCTTACAATCCACTCGTTCCCCCCCCTCTCCTTTCATTTCCTGAGGTGTGAGAATTCTCCAGGCATTCCTGGCACCAGGCAATGGTTATAAATCAGGGTAAAGTTTATACAAAGAGGATCAGGCAAGAAATTGGATACTTAGGACACATAGGAAAAGAACTAAATATGACAACTCCAACCCCCCCCCTTTCTTCCACGAAGAATGGCAGATACACAGATCTGGCACATTACTTACTTTCAAGTAAGAGAAGAAGTGATCAGTTGAAATTTTAGAATCGGTTAATCAGAAGGACATTTCAAAAGGAATGTTTGTTTGTTTGCTAATTTTTCATTACAGGTAGTCCTTGATTTACAACCATTCGTTTAGTGATCAACGGCAGTGAAAAAAGTAACTTACGATGGTTTTTCACACTTACAACCATTGCACATGACATTGCGGTCACATGTTCAACATTTGGATGCTTGGCAACTGACTCATACTTATGACAGTTGCAGTGTCCCAGAGTTGTGTGATCATCTTTTGCAACCTTCTGACAAGCAAAAACAATGGGGGAAGCTTTTGCTTGACAGCTGCGTGATTCACTTAGATCTGCTGCGATCCTGTGGCAAGGAAAGTTGTAAAATAGAGCAAAACTCATTTACCCACTGTCTCACTTAGTGACCGAAATGTTGGGCTCAATTTGTGGTTGCAAGCCGAGGACTACCTGTATGCATCTTTGACTTGACAGGCATAATCGCACAGCCTTATGGTGAAGCGTGGAAGGAGCAAAGGAGGTTTTCGCTGATGCTTTTCAGAAACTTTGGCGTGGGAAAAAATCTGATGGAGGAAAGGATCGTGGAGGAAGCATCTTATTTGATTCAGGCTTTTACCGAGAACATGAGTAAGCTCTCCCGGGAGAGGATGGGACGGTTGAGAATTGTCACTCTGGGGCTGCTCCCTTTTCCAGAGGACATAGTTGGCCTCAGAGTTGGCCATTGAATTGGTGCACTGATGCAGAATGGGAGAAAGGTAGAAGTACGATTACATAAAATTCAAAGCCCTAGCTATAATTGGCCAAAATGCGACCTACCTTTAGTTTTTTTTTTTTTAAATTTGATTTATATGCCGCCTTTCTCCGGAGACTCAGGGCGGCTTACAATGTGCTCAGCAATAGCCTTCATCCTTTTGTATATTTTATACAAAGTCAGCTTATTGCCCCCACAAACTGGGTCCTCATTTCACCTACCTTAGAAAGGATGGAAGGCTGAGTCAACCTTGAGCCTTGGTGGGATTCGAATCCTGCAGTAATTGCAGGCAGCTGTTCTTAATAACCAGCTTAATAACAGGGTGCCTTAAACCCCTGTACTACCAAGGCTCTTTTTAATTGTAATGTTTCTAAGTCCTTAGTTCTTGGTTGGCAGAATGCCTTGAATGTTCATAGACATAGACATTCAAGGTGTTGGTTACCATCTTTAAAGCGCTCCATGGCTTAGGACCTGGGTACTTACGAGATCGCCTTCTGCCACCGATAGCCTCCCACTGGCCACTACGCTCCCACAGAGAGAGACTCCTCAGGGTGCCGTTGGTCAAACAATGTCGACTGGCGACCCCCAGGGGGAGAGCCTTCTCTGTGGGGGCACCCACCCTCTGGAATGATTTGCCCCCGGAGATACGGATGATCCCTGACCTACGCACCTTTCACCGTGCCCTCAAGACGTTGTTATTCCAACAAACTGGGCTGGCCTAAACATTAATTTTAATGGGTTGTTTTAGTTTTTTTAATGATATCGGGGCCAAATTATTTAATATGTTTTTTAAATTGCTTTTAATTTTATATATGTGTTTGTTTTATTTCTTGGCTGTGCACCGCCCTGAGTCCTTTGGGAGAAGGGCGGTATAAAAATTAGATAATGAATAAACAAACAAACAAACAAACAAACAAATAAATAAATAAATAAATAAATAAATAAATAAATAAATAAATAAATTTGGGGATAAGTGGGAAGTTTCACCCTCTATAAAATCCTAGAAAATATAACTAGTCACCAACTTCTAATTTCATGGAATACTCTTTGCCAGCATTTATTGGGTCTGCAATAATAAAACTGCAAAGACGACCGTCTCCATTGTCATTGTGGGAGATTAACACACACACAGCCAGAGAGAGAGGGAGAGAGGAGAAAGAGAGAGAGAAGGAGGGAGGGAGGGAGAGAGGGAGAGAGAAAGGTTGTTTATTAGAAAATGGTCAAAAATAGGAGTACTCACTTCTGTGATATACTGGAGACAGAGGGAGGGAGGGAGGGGGACAGAGAGAGAGAGAGAGAGAGGGAGAGAGAGAGATTAGACAATGGTCGAAAATAGATATTTTTTCATCCTGGTGACTCAGGTATGGCAAATTCATTGTGAGCATTAGACTCCATAGTGGATTTACTTTGTGTTCCTCTGATGATCTCTCTGCAACTCATACACTGGCTTAACGGATATCTTATTGCAACTATTTGAAGGGAAAATGCAGGAGAGTGAATCTATAGCAGATCTGGGTGTTATACTGTCCCCAGGCGACATCCAGCCCTTTAGCTGTCCCCGTCTAGCCTGTGTGGTTGCTTTTATTTTGAAGGCAACTGTTATTTTTTCCCCGTTTATATATATGCGTGCATGTACACTTACGCACCTTCACAGCAGTGGTGGGTTGCTTCCGGTTCGGCCTGGTTCGGGCAAGCCGGTAGTGGTGATGATGTGACATCAGTGAATCGGTTCTCTATGACTGTGAGCTGGGCCCTCCCACCCGCCCCCATGTTATACCTACCTTTATTTGTCGTTTTTTAGCCCAGCTGATAGGCACGGCAGAGTGGATTGCTGCCTCTCAGCTGGGCAGAAATCTAACGCGCTTGCGCAGAGCACAAATCTGGCGCGCGTTCGAGCAAAGCAAGCAGACATGCGGTGATCGCGCGCAAAGCGCGTGTGCGAAGAGAGCCGGTTGGAACCCACCACTGCTTCACAGCCCTATTGGTTCAGCCCTTCACAACCATCCCGGGTTCCCATGTGGCCTCTTGCAAAAATTAATCTGATCTGTCCCCGTCCACACACACACACAAACACAGCCAGCCGAGGGTTAAGGAATCACTTGGAACACACCCAGGTCTTTATCTCCAACTTGGCAGCGATATACACACCGTCTGCCAAGTGCTTTTATTTCCACAGAAAACAGAAAGATAATATACTCAGCGTACAAGAGTCCAACAGAATTAATATTCCTCTCAGCAGTTTCGGATGAGGCTTTAGTGACTATCCAAGGTTTACTTTTGTTCGTCACAGGGATCACTGGCCACCACCCTCTATTATATAGTCTCTGGGGTGTGGTCCAGTGACTCAGTTCTAATCCCTAGCACGCCTCCTGAGCTGCTGCAATCATTTATCACGCCTTCGGAGGCGTGCGTCCAGGAATGACGTCTCTCCCTCACTCTCATCCGAGACACCTGTCTCTCGGCTAATCTCCTCTCCCTCGGCCGGCTCCTGAGACAGTGCCAGAGGGGAGGGGTCTGGAGAGGGAGGCCTGGCTGACTCCTCTTCCTCATGCTCGGAGCTTTCTTCCTCCGATGGGACATGCTCAGAGGGCGGGGCCACAACATAATCCCTTATCCCTGACATAAAGCGATCTCTTTCGTTTCATTCTGCAGGGCTGCCTTTTGATCCTTATGAGTTCATCGACAGTGCCGTCGCCAACATACTTTCCACCATACTATTTGGGAAACATTTCAAATATGACAGCAACTTCCTGAGAAGCCTGCTGGACCTGATCCATCAAAACATCAGACTGCCAGCAGGACCCTGGGCCTTGGTATCCTAATTGAGAATCCAGAAAACCATTTAAAATTAAAGCACAACTGGTGGGAATTTGAAATTCTGTGTTCTTGATGTTACCGTCGCCAGACCTTGAATGAGAAAAGTCTCGCCCATTTGGGAAACTGATTTTCCTTGCAATTAGAAGCCTCTTGTTTTATGGAACTGTCTCATCAGAGTGCCAGGAAGAGTGGGTGAAGGCTCTCTTGAATAACAGCAGTTATCCACATTTAATGGGGTATAATTCTTCCTCTTCTAGTGTCTTCCCCACAAGTTCAGGCTCCACTTTTTTCAGATCAACTGAACCTTGATCCATTGGTTCCTGATGTGGGTTGTGAGAAACTGACTGGCTCAAAGTCACCCAGCTGACTTTCATGCCTAAAATGGGACTAGATTTCGCAACCTCTTGTTTTTTAGACCAACTCCTTCACCATTACCCAACGTGGCTCTGAATTGGGTATAATAGTTCTATAGTTAAACTTCAGTTTATTTAAACATTGGACTCCCTTTCAAATTGTGGGAGATATTTATACGAACCCTTTAGGGCAGTGGTGAAATCCTCTGCAGTTTGCCACCAGTTCGCTGCCTGCGCATGCATGGTTCATGCCAGATGCATGCTGCACGCATGCATGCATGGTGTGCCACAAATGCCTGCTGTGCGTGCGTGCACATCCGCAGTGCTGTGTGCATGCATAGTGCACTCCAAATGAGTGCTTCACGTGGAAAAAGGCTTAAGAAGGTAAGTAAAACAGTGAAGGGGGGGGAAACAGCTGTGCCGCAAGATTTAGATTTGATAGAAAGTACGATTTCCTGCTTTCTAGTGAATATAAATCGCGTGGCACAGCTGATCGTCGGAAATACCAGTTTGGATGAACTGATGGCTTTTTTTCCCTACTGGTTTGCCCAAACCGATAGCTTTTATCACTACCGGGTTGCCCGAACCGGTGCACACCAGTAGCATTTCACCCCTGCTTTAGGGATTTTCTTTTCTCCTTCAATATATCCTGCAAAGAAGACTCCGTCTTGATCCAATTAACCAATGTTGGCTTTTCTTCTGTTTGTTGGCAGCTTTTCAATGCCGTGCCCTTGGTGAGAAGGCTTCCTCTGCCCCATCAGAAAATACTAACAAATGCCCAACAAATGTTTGCTTTGCTTGAAAAAGAAATGGAGGAACACAAGGCAACATTGATGCCTGGAGAACCCCGGGATTTCATTGATGCATATTTAGAAGAAATTCAGAAGGTAGATTTCTTAGTCTCCTTTTTGATTTGTATATATTTTTGTCTCATCCCGCGTCTCTTTCTCTAACATTACAAGTTGTACAAGTACAACAGTTCTTTGGCATATGGCTGTAATTTAAAATACCACAAAGATCTATCTATCTATCTATCTATCTATCTATCTATCTATCTATCTATCTATCTCTATCTATCTATCTATCTATCTATCTATCTATCTATCACTATATCTATCTCTATCTATCTATCTATCTATCTATCTATCTATCATCTATCTATCTCTATCTATCTATCTATCTATCTATCTATCTATCTATCTATCACTATATCTATCTATCTATCTATCTATCTATCTATCTATCTATCTATCTATCAAGTGTTTTTCTATCGAAGCACCTGGTCTACCCCAATACACACACACACACACACACACACACACACACACACATCTATTTATATATATATATAATATTTGGATTCTGCTATGGGTCTTTGCTTAGCTTGTTCTGTAAATGTAGCAAAGTGAACATCCTCTGTTAAAATCAAACTCTTTGAATCTGAATTCCAGACAATACACAGCTATAAATACTATGCTAGAAATATTATAAATATACAGCTATAAACCCACTGAAAGGAACTCAAAGCCAGAAATCCACATTGGCTCTTCTGCAATATGTGAACCGGCTCACTCATATTTTTCAAGACTTTTCTATCTATCTTGCAGTATCTCTCTTGTGTTGGTCCCCCCGAAAATGAAATCAAATCAGTTTATTTCAGCCATAAAGCCAGAAACGACAAAAATATCTAATTGAAGATTGTTACATGCATTATCCATTCATCAACTGTCTATCTATATATCTAGCATTTATCTAGCATCTAGCATCTATCCATCCGTATCCATCTATCATCCCTCTATCAACCACCTATCATCCATTCATCCATCATCTCTCTCTTTCTCTCTCTCTTTCTCTCCCTCTTTCTCTCCCTCCCTCTCCCTCTCTCTCCTACCCAACCATATAAATCCCCCCTCTCAGAAAAACTATGAGTTTAAACTCTACGTATAAATAAGAACTATTAGAATATAACTGAAAATAGTGTAAAAAGTGAAATAAGTATCCAAACTTAGTTAATGGTGCAATAGATGATAGTGCAAAATGGGACAACCTGGGAGGAGATTTTTGTCTGAAAGAAGTAACAGTAAGCAGAAATTCCACTCCCTGCCTGGAAATTTCTTCAAGATCAATTAAATGAAGATCTGTCTAGAGTCCTCATAGAGCAGAGTTTCTTAACCTTGGCAACTTTGAGACAAATGGACTTCAACTCCCAGAACTCCCCAGCCAGTAAGCTGTGGGAAAACCTCCTTTTCATCATTAAATTCCTGAACTGTTTTCTCCCTGATGAATTGTTAGAGAAACTTGGGCATTTGAAGATTTGTTGCTTCTTTGCTTGCTTGCTTGCTTGCTTCACCACCTCCTCCTCCTCCTTCCTTTTCCTTTTCCTTTTTAGTGATACTTTTCAGAATAAAGTCTTCAGGACAAAGCTTCCTTTCCTTTCCTTTCCTTTCCTTTCCTTTCCTTTCCTTTCCTTTCCTTTCCTTTCCTTTCCTTTCCTTTCCTTTCCTTTCCTTTCCTTTCCTTTTCCCTTCCCTTCCCTTCCCTTTCCTCCCCACCCCTCCACTTCCAATGAATATATAGGTGGTAAAAATCCTGTTTCCATTCTTTGTTTTAACTATCAACAGCCAGAGAGGAAAGGTTCAAGTTTTGAAGAAGAGCAACTACGAGTCTTATTGTTTGACTTACTCATTGCTGGAACAGAGACAACATCAGGAACACTGCAGTGGGCCTTTCTCTATTTGGTGGCCTTTCCAGAGATCCAAGGTACAGAATCGTGAAACAGTGCCCTTTAGTAGAAATAGTAATATATTCACCAATTACATAAAACGGGAAAGAAGGGAGTTAGTATCATGGCAGGAAATTCAGTAATGTGTATACAGTACTTGGTTGGGAAGCAAACTGATGTCTACTTAAAGTCAATGAAATGTTCTCCAGAAGGTAACTGAGATATTTGTTCCTCAGAGAAATGCTGGAAGGAAATAGACACAGTTCTGGGAAACAAGGCAAGGCTGAAATGTGAGGATCGTGTAAGATTGCCCTACACAAATGCCGTCATTCATGAAATCCAACGCATATCAAGTATAGTTCCTCTTGGAGTAGCTCGTAAAACCATTAATGATGTGCAACTTTATGGATACAAAATTCCCAAGGTAAAGGCAGAAACCTTTGAGTGGGAACGGTGTAGTGTTGGTGATTCGCCAGGCAAAATTGTAGTTGTCTGATGTGAGAGATCTCTGTCTGTCTGTCTGTCTGTCTACATATATATATGTCTTCTAAAGTTTTTGTGGATGTGCATATGCAAAAAATTAAAATCTCGGGTGTTTTCCCGCGTCATTATAAATAAGTTGGTTAAAATATTTAAAATCCTGGTTAAAATCCCATTTTAAGCTGGGATTTTAACCAGGATTTTAAATATTTTAACCAACTTATTTGTAATGACGCGGGAAAACACCCGAGATTTTAATTTTTTGCATATACACGTGTGTTTGTATGTCTCTATTTTTATCTCTATATACTGTATTTATCTCTATATCATCTGTCTACAACATCTCTAGCTCCATCTAAGTACGGTATCTATATCTGTCTTTATCATCTCTAGACTATAACATTACCTATCTCTATGTCTATCTGTCTGTCTGTCTGTCTGTCTGTCTGTCTCTCTCTCTCTCTCTCTCTCTCTCACTCTCAGAGTAAGAAATTGAGAGACATCCTGACATTTGATGTAGAAAGAAGACGCTTTCTGGGGAGGGTATCTTTCCATAAAGATTTTTCAACAAGACCAGTTCCTGACCTTTGAACCATTCTTAGTTAGGATTGGTGTGGAGTAGCTCATGGTGACAACAACATCTCCTGCCTTGCTCTCTCACTCCTCGTTTTCTAATACCAAGTTCAGCAACGTTCAGATCTTCTCCCTGCTCCTTCTCACCTTCATCTGCTGTCCTTCAACCACATCTCAATGGGGTCGTTCCGGAAGTTCATCCAGAGCCATGTCTGACAATGAGGGTTTTCTTCAAGAGGACCTTATTTGTTTTGACTTGTGCAGGACACCATGGTTTTTGTTAATATCCAGTCTGCCCATCGTGATGAATCTCAGTGGAAGTTCCCCAATGAGTTCAACCCTTCCAACTTCCTGAATGAAGAAGGAGACTTTGTGAAGCCGGAAGCCTTCATGCCATTTTCAGCAGGTGAATTATTCTCTCCCTATTTCTCCATCTCTTACTGTCTGTTGTGCGATCTCTCTCTCTCTCCCCCTCCCTCCCTCTCTCCCCCCTCTCTCTTCCCCTCTCCCTCTCCCCTTCTCCCTCTCCCCCCCCTCTCTCACACACACACTTTTAACTTTCAACCCCTCCAACTTCCTGAATGAAGCCGGAACCTTTCTTGCAATTTTCTTTTTCTTTTTTTTTTAAATAGTTTTTATTGAATATAAATATTAAAAAAGACATACGTAACATATACACAGCAAACATTTATACAACATATACACAAAAAGAGTGTAATTTCTTCTTAAGTATTTTTTCAGAGTGACGTTCTACAATTCTACTTATAATATATTCCTTCACCTCTCTTTAATCTAATAATATTTTTTATTACACATATATGTATCAATCGGTAATATATCCCCTATATTTTTTGTATATTTCTAATTTTTAACCAATTATACCAATTATTCCATATTTTATAATAGTCTGATTCTTCTTTTTCTTGTAATTCTTTGGTTAACCTATCCATTTCAGCGCATTCTAAAATTTTCCCTATTACTTCTGTTTCACTTGGTATTTTTTCTTGTTTCCAATTTCTTGCGTAGGTTATTCTTGCAGCAGTTAATATGTGGATTGTAAGATATTTGATATCCTTTCTTGCCATTTTCAGCAGGTGAACTCTTATTCCCCCTCCCTCCCTCCCTCCCTCCCTCTCACACACACACACACTCTTGTTCTCTCTCTCTCTCTCTCTGACATGCACACTTTTACTGACAATTCTTGCACCATGCAATGATCCCAAGCAACCCAACCTTTCTTTAGAGACTTTGATTATACTTCAATGTCCCATAGCAAAAGGGAGCCGAAAATATTAAACTTGATCGTAATCATTGAGCATTTCAATTCTGGAACTGTCATGAGATTTGGGATCATACGGTAGAAAACCAAATAAGTCTAGGAATTGCAACAGGTTGCCACCTTTCAACTGTCTGGCTTCCCTCTTTCTCCTTCACTTTATCTTTTCAGGACCGAGAATCTGCTTAGGGGAAATCCTGGCAAGGATGGAGCTCTTCCTCCTCTTCACCAGCATTGTCAGAAATTTCCAGCTATTGTGGCCAGATAAATCCCAAGCTCCGGATTTCACACCGCACTTTGCAGTTACACAATCCCCATCCTGCTTCAAGGTGTTGCTGAAATGCCGCCAGCCAAGTGCGTAGATCAAAGTGAGGATCTGCAAGGCAACCGATTCAAGACCATCCCATTCTCTCCAATAGCCGGAGGTCTTCCATACTTCAAATTCACCACGAGATCATTTTTTAAAAAAACGGAAATAAAGGGTTATCTTACGCCACATTTTCTAGTGGATGATCATTCTTGTTTATTGGTATTTCTAGACGCACAAAAAGCATTTGACAATGTGAATTGGCGATTTATGATGTTACAAATGGAAGAGATGGGCTTTGGAAGGAAATTTATTCAGGCAGTTGAAGCTATATATACAAAACAGACGGCAAAGGTAATGATTAATGGAGAATTGACTGATGTTATTGAAATAGAAAAAGGTACTCGACAAGGATGTCCCTTATCCCCATTGCTGTTTATATTGACTTTGGAAGTGTTGAATAGAAATGTTAGAGAAGAAAAAGAGATAACAGGAATGAAAATTAGAAAGGAAGAATATAAATTACAAGCTTTTGCTGATGACCTGGTTTTTATTATTGAAGAACCATTAACATTAATAAATAAATTGACAGAAAAAATAGGTGAATTTGGGGAGGTTGCTGGTTTGAAAATTAATAAAGAAAAGACGAAGATAATGACCAAAAATATGTTAAAAAAACAAAAAGAATAATTGAGGGAGATTTCAAAGATGCAGGTCACAAATAAGGTAAAATACTTGGGGATTCAACTAACAGCAAGATGTAGTTCTCTTAAAGAAAATAATTACAATAAGCTTAAGCAACAGATAGGATAGGATTTGGTGAAATGGGGAAACTTGCAGTTATCTTTGATTGGTAGAATTGCAACTATTAAGATGAATATTTTACCTAGAATCTTGTATCTTTTTCAGACAATTCCTGTAAAGCTGGGTAAGGAATTTTTTGCAGACTTAAATAAAATGGTTTTGAAATATGTTTGGCAGGGAAAGAAGGCAAGGATAAAACTCAAACTGTTACAAGATGCTAAAATGAGGGGTGATTTGGGATTACCAAATTTTGAATTATACTACCAAATGGTTTGTTTAATGTGGATTAAAGAATGGGTAACATTGAAAAACACTAGATTATTAAATTTGGAGGGACATGATTTGCTGATGGGATGGCACGCTTTCTTATGGTATAAAGGAACTAAAATTCAGGGGTATTTTAGAAGACATCAGATACGTGAAGCTTTGTTTTTGACATGGGAGAAGATCAAAAAATACCATTATTTGAAAATTCCAGTCTGGGTATCTACAACTGAAGCTTTTTCTTATCCAGTGGTATTTAGAGGGGAACGAATTGTTAGATATAGTGAATTATTGGATGAAAAGGGTGAACTTAAATTGAAACAAAACTTAGAAGACCAGGGAATTAAGATAGATTGGTTTTCATACATGCAAATACTTTCCAGATATCGAGAAGACTTCAAACAAGAAGGTATTTATAATGTTTCGACTGGTTTAGACAAGATATTAATGGATTCGGATGACCATGTAATTAAAAAGTTATATGGATATTTACTTGAAGTAAAATTGGAAGAAGAACAAGTCAAAGAATCAATGATAGCATGGGAGAAAAATTTTGGTTATAGTATTGATTTAGAGAAATGGCAAAAATTGTGGTCACATAATTATAAAATGACAATGTTGACAGCATATAAAGAGAATTTGTATAAGATGTTTTACAGGTGTCATTTACCCCCGACGAGGATAGCCAGAATGTTTAAGAATAAATCGGAGAAATGTTGGAAGTGTCATCAAACTCCAGGATCGTATTACCATATGTGGTGGACATGCGTGAAAGCAAGGAGATTTGGGACTAAGATACATACGTGGTTAGAAAAAATGACAAAGAGACATATTGACTTTAAACCAGAGATATTTTTATTAGGAATTTTACCAGAGACATTTAATAAAGAATTACAATACTTAATTGTGAACATTTTAACAGCGGTCAGAATTGTATTTGCCAAAAACTGGAAAGGAGAGAAGATAATTACCGATGAAGAAATTATTATGAAAATGTTGGACTGTACTGAAATGAGTAGATTGACATTTGAAATAAGAGAGCAGGAAGATAAACAATATTATTTGATATGGGAGATATTTTATCAATGGTTTGACAAAAAAGTATGGAGATGAGATAGCCTATATGAAATGTTTAAATATTTATCTTCAGTTCAAGTAAAGAATAATTGTTATATGATGAGATTTGGAAAATTGTAAGCATGAAATAATTTTAACCGATTGAGATTCTGTCCATAATTGTTTGTAAGGATGATATTTTTATGTTGTCTTTTTTTTTATTTTAATCTAAAATAAAACTTTTTTCAAAAAAAAATAGTTAATTGGGGTTTTTTTTAGTTGTTCTTTTTTTAGACCTAGCCATTTAAAGTTTAGGAAGTTTTAAATTTAGCTGCTTTTATATAAAAATAAAAATAAATTAAAATAAAATAATATTTGTGCAGTTTTCTGAGATTTAGTGTGTTTCTGCAGTGTTTCACTCTAACTAACTTCACTCTAAACACACAAAATCTCACAAAGCTGTATGTGGAATTTTGTGTAAAGTGTGAAAGTTGTTTTTTTGGGCTTTTTGTGGCTGTGTGAGATTCCTGCTTGTTGCAGGGGCCATTTTGGGTCTAGCACAGCTGCTTTTATATTGTGGGTGAGCCAGTTGTGTTGTGTTGTGTTTTGTAGGTTAAAAAAGGGCAAAGCAGTGACATTGACTTGGCCATGCCCACCTGACCAACAAGCCACGCCCTCCCAGTCACCTTACCACCAAGCCACGCTCACTAATTAAGCCACGCCCACAGAACCGGTAACAAAAAAAATTAGATTTCACCCCTGCTCCAGATCCTCTCTATGCATCTGGGGAGGGCAAAAACAGCCTTCCCCACCACCTCGGAGGCCCTCCGGAGGCCCAAAACGGCCCATTTTCCAACTTCCAGTTGGCCAGGAAGTGATATTTTTTGCTGTCCCCAGACTCCAGAGACTCCTGGAGCTAAGCTGGCGTGCCAGGTGACATGGCTCCACGTGTCACCTGTGGCACGTGTGCCATAGGTTCGCCATCACGGCTATAGGGTCTCCTGCCTTCAAGTTCCCTTCCAAGTCTGTTATTCTGTATTCAATGGAAAGGCTTGCCTCCAGAAGTTGTGAATGCTCCAACACTGGAGGTTTTCAAGCAGAGATTGGACAACCATTTGTCTGAAATGATAGAAGGTCTCCTGCCTTCTGAGTGGACGGTTGGACTAGAAGACCTCCAAGATCCCTTCCGTTATTCTGTATTCAGTGGAATGGCTTGCCTCCAGAAGTTGTGGGTGCTCCATCATTGGAGGCTTTCAAAAAAAAAAGGCTGGACGACCATTTGTCTGAAATGGTATAGGGCAAGGCTGTCAAACTCCCGGCCCATGGGCCGGATGCGTCACGCGCTGGCCATGCCCATGCTCGGTTTAGTGAAGGGGAGAAAAGTCCCTATACATCACGTGATGCCGCTGTGACGATGTGAGTGTGACACCCCTGGTATAGGGTCTCCTGCTTGAGCAGGGGATTGGATTAGAAGACCTTCAAGGTCCCTTCCAATTCTATTATCCTAGGTTCATGATGGCGAACCTATGGCACGCATGCCACAGGTGGCATGCAAGCGTTGCCCTAGCTCAGTTCTAGTGTGCATACACACACCGGCCAGCTGAATTTTGGGCCTTCCAGGCCCACCGGAAGTCAGGAAACGAGCCATTTCCAGCCTCCAGAGGCCCTCTGAGGGGGGAGGCCATTTTCGCCCATCCCCAGGCTCCTAGAAAGCCTTTGGATCTTGGGAGGGCAAAAAATGGCTTTTTGCATCGCGTGCCAAAAGGAGGGGGAGCACGGGGGGGGGGTCGTGTGCGCATGCGTGTGAGGGCATTGAATTATGGGTGTGGGCACACGTGCACGCGACCCCCGTGCTCCCCCCTCCGCTTTTGGCACGTGACAGCAAAAAGGTTAGCCATCACTGTCCTAGGTTTTACGCTTGAGTGAGACAAAGGCAGTTGTTCTTCGTGGCTTCCCTTTTCTTGCCTTCCAACAATAGTTCGTAGCATGTCTTCTGCTGGAAACTGTCAGTGTTGTGTTGGAATTATAAGCCTGTTAAATAGTAAAAGGTTAAGGATCTCCTTGTCCACTTGTGTTTGATTTCAGGGGCTGAGGCTCATCTCCGTTTCCTAGCCAAGAGAGCCAGAGTTGTCTGAAGATGCCACCATGATCATATGGTTGGCAAGACTATATGCTGAGGCACACGGAACACTTTAAATAGTAGAGAGAGAGCTCGTTTTGAGGTCCATACCGGCTTTGTCAAATCATAACTACAGATCTTGTCACCACGGTGGTGCAGTGCAGTGGTGGGTTTCCTACTGGTTCACCCCGATTCGGCCAAACCAGTAACAGTGGCAGCAGGAGGCTCCGCCCACCCACCTGGACGTCATCAAATACGCTCTGCGCATGCACAGAAGTGATGTGCACATGAGAGAGAGAACCAGTAGCAAAGGTGAGGGAAACCCACCCCTGGCCCAGTGGTTACAGTGCAGTACTGCAGGCTACTTCTGCTGATCACCGGCTGCCAGCAGTTTGGCAGATCGAATCTCACCAGGCTCAAGGCCTTCCATCCTTCCAAGGTGGGTAAAATGAGGACCCAGATTGTTGGGGGCAAGAGACTGACTCTGTAAACATCTCAGAGATGCTGTAAACACTATGAGATGGTATATAAGTCTAAGTGCTACTGCTATGTAAGAGCCATGGTGGCGCAGTGGTTAGAATGCAGTCATTGCAGGCAACTCTGCCTCCAGCCTGGAGTTCAATCTTGACTGGCTCCAGTTTGATTCAGCCTTCCATCCTTCCGAGGTTGTTAAAATGAGGACCCAGATTGTTGGGGACAATATGCTGACTCTGTAAACTGCTTAGAGAGTGTTGTAATACACTGTGAAGTGGTATATAAGTCTAAGTGCTATTGCTATTAAGGGTATAGTATTACTATGGCTTAAGGGCACACTATTACTCAAGGTTAGATGCTAGTGGAGCTCTTGGATAAGGGTGCTGTTGTTCTCCAAGAATCCACCAGGTGTCTCAGAGCACATCGTAGGCACTGTAGTCAATCTGATGCCAGTAGCACAATTATAATTTGATTTAATTGCGGCCTCCACTTCGCCCTGCAGTAGATTCTTCCTGTTGGCATGAGTAGAAGTTGGTAACAATCCACAAGTCTGTTTTCTTGAATGAAGACTTTTCACCGGAGCAGGATTGGGAAATGATCGCTGTCAAATTTAGGCATGACTGCAAGGATTTTGGCATAAGTGAGACGATCCCTAGGGATAATCACAATAATTTAAGATTCTGTAAGTATTATCTCCTCTAGTTAAATACTGATTAATATATTGCTACAATCTTAATTCCTAATCCTTGCGAAACAAGCCCTCCCAAAAATTAGGTAAAGGTAAAGGTTTCCCTTGCACATGTGTGCTACTCGTTCCCGACTCTAGGGGGCGGTGCTCATCTCCGTTTCAAAGCCGAAGAGCCAGTGCTGTCCCAAGACGTCTCTGTGGTCATGTGGCATAAAATTATATATCAATGGAAAGATAATTTAATCAAGAATGTAATGCAATAACTTCTATGAAGAATTTGCTATTAGAATAGCAGTTACAGTATAAAGGAGAAAAGTGAAACACGTAGAAAAAACAAGATATACAAAAATGACCACCGTGTCAGTTAATCCTTAGTTGGGTAACCTTTAGCCTGAATTATGGCTTTACAACGTCTCCCATGGAGTGAACCGAGTCTTTTAGTTCTGCAGCTGTTCTAATGTGAAACCAAGATTGAAGGATTGCTTCTATTAACTGGGTTTTATTGCTGACTAACAAGTTTCTTTATTGCTGACTAAGCTTCTGACTAACAAGTTTCTTTAGTCCGCTCCATACATTTTCTTTTCTTTTTTTTATAATAATTTTTATTAAACAGTTTTTAAAAACAAACAAAAAAAACCCCAAATATACAAAAACAGATATTTACATCTTCTTTTCAACATCTTCGCATCAGTAATCCATATTTATACATTTTCTCTTTCTTATCTTAATATATCTTTTATACATATCTTTTCCTGAGGATTTGATTTCAATTTTCTGCTTACCAAAAGGGCAAACTTGTGAAATATGGCTTCTGATCAAAGTTTACTTTGAAAGATTTAATCTTTGGCTGATTTGCCTGGGACACGGAAGCAACGGAGGAACACGTGAGACTTCCCTGCTTTCAGCATGTCTGTTTTCGGCTGTCTGATAGTTCTTTTCCTCCTGTTCCTCTATTTATGGAAGAACGAACGTCCCAGAGGTTTTCCCCCTGGACCATGGAGGCTCCCCCTGCTTGGGAACCTGCTTTATTTCAGTAAGAAGGACCCTCTCAAGGAGTTGGATCAGGTAAAACTTTTTATCTGCTCTCATGTTAACGCAGGTTTTTTTTGCCATTGCAGAAAGAACTGAAAGGGAATGGGTGTGTCTGTTAATTTTTCTACACGAGAGCCAATTTTTGCTGGCCACAAGATTTGGACTAAAACTTTTAGATGTTTTGTGAAAATCACTGCCATTTGAGCAGTAGTGGGTTTCAATTTTGTTTGATACCAGTTTGCTCGCATGCGCAGAGATGTCCAGACGGGTGGGGCGGAGCTTCCCGCCACCGCCGCTACCAGTTTGCCCGATCTGGAGCGAACCGGTAGCAACCCACCACTGCTTTTGAGGCAGAGGAATCCTAATTCCTAATGGAATCAAACTTCTGAAAGATTCATTAGCTCTTTAAGGGGAATTAGGTTCACCTTCAAGGTTTTCAAATGAAACACCCACTTTCCAAAACCTACTGGAGAAATTTGATCGTCTAGAACACAGGTCCCCAACCCCTGGTTCATGGACCAGCACCAGTCTGCGGCATACAGAAACTGGACCATGCAAACAAGTGAAGCCCCATCCGTGGGATACAGGCAGCGCATGAAACCACACCTCCTCTGGTCCATGGAAAAAACCTCTCTTCACCAAACCGGTCCATGGTGCCCAAAATATTGAGGGCTGCTGGTTTAGAAAATTCAAAAACCACTTGTTAGCGCTGGTGGTTAGAATGCAGTGTTGCAGGCAAATTCTTTTCCACAGCCTTGATTTCGATCCTTGCCGGTGCAAGATTGACTGAGCTTTCCTTCCAAGATCTGTAAAATGAGGACTCAGATTGTTGGGGGCAATAGGCTGACAGTGTAAACTGCCCAAAGAATGTTTATTATTATTGGTTCAATTTATATGCCGCCCTTCTCCGGAGACTCAGGGTGGCTTACAATGCGTTAAGCAATAACCTTCATACTTTTGTATATACCTGCTTAGTAGGGCTTTCGGCCCCCACTAAGCGGTGTTCTTTTTTTGGCAGTTCAAATCTCACCAAGCTCAAGGTTGACTCAGCCTTCCATCCTTCCAAGGTGGGTAAAATGAGGACCCAGATTGTTGCGGGCAATAGGCTGTAAACCGCTTAGAGAGGGCTGTAAAGCACTGTAAAGCGGTATATAAATCTAAGTGCTATTGCTATTTATAGCTTTTTCATACACTCCACCTATCAAGGTTGGCACATAAGAGATACAGGAATCACCCAGAAAGTCTGGCACACAGTAGATAAGTTATCAAGATGTCCTTAATATATACGGAGGTTCTTTAGGGACACTGGGTGGTCCCTGGCATCTTAGGACATGGGGTGTTTCCCTGCGGACTTTCCACAGCCCTGCAGGTGTCTAGAGATAATGGTGCCCTCTGTATAAACATGCCTTCCAGGCTCTCCCCAGATTCTGAGTCAACAAAAGAAAGTCCAGTTGAAAACTGGAAAGGAGAGAAGATAATTACTGATGAAGAAATTATTAAGAAAATGTTGGATTGTGCCGAAATGAGTAGATTGACATTTGAAATAAGAGAACAGGAAGATAAACAATATTATTTGATATGGGAGCTATTTTATCAATGGATAGATAATAAAGCATGGAGATGAAATATTATATATGAAATGAAATTTGGATAAAATGTTTAAGCACTTGTTTTTTGTTAGAGGTAAGAACAGCTGTCATATAATGAGAGTTTGAAAATTTTGAGAGCACGAAATGATTTTCACCGATCAAAATACTGTCTGTGAGTGTTTGGAAGGTTGATGTTTTTATGTTGTTTTTGTTTAAAAAATAAAAAACTTTTTGCAAAAAAAAAAGAAAGAAAGTCCAGTTGAAAAAACACTTGGGACCACTTTTGGAACCATTTTTGGGGCAACTTTGGAAGCACGAAGAAAAAGGAGAAATGCCAAAATTTGAGAGTGGTGCTCAGTGGAGCTATAATCTCTCAGTCGCTCCTTCCTTGCTGTGGCACCACTAGAGAGCACATTTTGAAGTCTTCTTTTAAGAAATATGTTTGCCCAAGAACAACCTTCTGCATTCTGGCCAGACGGGATAAAAATCACTCTCTTCTTTAGTGGTCCCATTAAACCTTTTCATGTAGAATGTTTACAGTTACACCTCTGAATCGGAGTAGAATAGAATAGAATAGAATAGAATAGAATAGAATAGAATAGAATAGAATAGAATAGAATTATTTATTGGCCAAGTGTGATTGGACACACAAGGAATTTGTCTTTGGTGCATACGCTCTCAGTGTACATAAAAGGAAAAAAAGGAAAAATACATTCATCAAGAATCGTAAGATACAACACTTAGTGATAGTCATAGGTTACTAATAAGCAATCAAATCATACTAGGAAACAAACAGAACAATATAAATTGTAAAAATACAAGCAACATGGTTATAGTCATAAATGGGAGGAGATCGGTACTAGGAAGGACGAGAAGAATAATAGTAACACAGTCTTAGTAAATAATTTGACAGTGTTGTGTGAATTAGTGGTTTATCAGAGTGATGGCATGGGGAAAAAAACTGTCCTTGTGTCTTGTTGATCTGGTGTACAGTGCCCTATAGCATCGTAGAAGTTGAAACAATTTATATCCAGGATGTGAAGGGCCTGTAGATATTTTCTCAGCCCTCTTTTTGACTCGTGCAGTATACAGGAAGGAGCATTTGCCAAACACTTTGGGGAATGGAGTTTGATGGAGCTCAGATAGATTCCTCAGGTAGATCCTTGATGACATATTACGTTGCAACATTGCAGTGATTGGTCCCCACTAATTTCCTGATGCCTCTATGCTAACAATTCTGGCTACTTCGTTTCAGGTACGAAAAAAATACGGTCCTGTCTTCAGTCTTTATTTTGGAAGAACTCCTGTGGTCTTCACTCATGGATTTCCTTCGGCAAAAGAGGTCCTTGTGACAAAAGGCACAGAATTTGCTGGGAGGGCAGAAATTCCTATAATAGATGCCATCACTAACAAAAAAAGGTAACTGAATATAATTTCCAATCCTCTCCCCACCCCATTTTGGTTAACTCTTGGTATCCAAATTTTCCATTCTGTTATCCAGCTACCAATAATCCTTTTCCTCTGCAGTCTAGAGTGTTGATCAAAGTTTCCAGCAAGAGAAAGAAGAATCTCTTGAAAAGTTGGAATTAGCTCGCTTCTCCTTTCTTTTGTAACATTTATGAATAATAATATAGCGGTGAATAATAATTCAGCTGTGAAAAAAAATTTTTTACAGCGTAGAAAGTACTATTTTGCTTGGCACGGTTATCTTTTATTAATTTTGCATTGAGTGCATAGCTATTGTAATTCTCTGTTCATTTACTAAATTTGTCATATTTGAAAATAAACCTTTACTTTAAATATAAATAAGAAGATAAATCACGTGAATGATTGTCGTCCCAAAAGTGCTTTTTCAAGAGGCAACTGGACTTTCTGGTTTTTCTTTGAAAACGTTTTGCTTCTCAGGCATGAAGCTTCTTTAGCTTTCACTGGATGGTGGGGAATGGAAGGGTTTATACTCTTTGCAGACAGCTGCTCATTTTTGGGAATATAAATCCTTCCACTCTCTACCATCCAGTCAGAGCTGAAGAAGCTTCTTGGATGAGAAGTGAAACGTCTTCAAAGAAAAAACAGAAAGTCCAGTTGCCTCTTGAAAAAATGCACCTTTGTGTCAGCCTCCACTTTTACTGCTTTGGCTGCCATAAGAAACGGGAGGGGGGAGAGCTAGGGGGCCTGGGGGTGGGGGGAAGCGTGCTGGAGGACTTTGGAAGAAACGAAACTGAATCTTTGAAGTTGTTATCGGGTCAACCGTCGTGGCATTCCTGATTGATGACGCTGCCAGACGTGCTTCCACCTGACCCCTGGGAGACCTTTGGATCGGATGATTTACGATGGACAGTGGGAGGGGATGCTTTCTATATGCAATTTTCGCGCTTATTGCCTTTAATTTCAGCTTTCCTTGGTTGCGTTCACTTCATTTTCTAGTAAAAGTACCTTTCTCTATAAATCATGGAGTTTGGGTCATTCTTTCCTGGACTTTGAAGGAAGCACACCTGACACTTTGGGACAATGATGACCTGGATGACTGAGAATCTCCATAGACATTTGAATGATTGTCCGGTGTTTTTTTTCAGGTATCCTGACATTAAGATATGGTGAAATATGGAAAGAGCAAAGAAGGTTTTCATTGATGCTTCTCAGAAACTTTGGAATGGGCAAAAAATCAATGGAAGAGAAGATCCTGGAGGAGGCATCATATTTGATTCAAGTGTTTATGGAAAACATAAGTAAGTTCTCCTGGGACAAGTTGGGATCGTTGGAGAATTATCATTTCAATGTTCCTGATAGACAATCATTTAAATTTGAGTCAACAGTGTGTGGTAGCAGTCAAAAAAATCCAATGCGATCCTAGGCTGCATTAACAGAAGGATAGAATTAAGATCACATGAAGCATTACTTCCGCTTTATAAAACCTTAGCAAGACCACATCTGGAGTGCTGCATCTAGTTTTGGTCACCACATTATAAAAAAAGATGTTGACAGTTTGGAAAATGGGTGGAGAAGAGCAACAAAGATAATTAGGGGCCTGGAAACTAAAACATATGATGGACAGTTACAGGAATTGGGTATGGCTACCCTGTTTCCCCTAAAATAAGACATCCCCTGATAAGAAGCCCAATCGGGCTTTTGAGTGCATGCACTAAAATACCCCCCCCTGAAAATAACCCCTCCCTGAAAATATTTAAACGCATGTGCAGCTAGTCCCCGCCATTTCCTCTGGTTTCCTCCATGCACCCCAAAATAATAAGACCTCCCCGAAAATAAGGCCAAGCGCTTATTTCGGAGTTCAAAAAAATGTAAGATAGGGTCTTATTTTCAGGGAAACACGGTAGTCTAGTGGAAAGATAGACCAGAGGTGATGCCATATGTTGAGAAGAAATTTCGGAGTAGGGCAGGGGTGGGTTCTACTTACCTTTACTACCGGTTCGCAACGGGGCTGCGAACTGCACAGAAGCATTTTGATGACGTTGGGGTTGGTGGGCGGAGCCTCCCGCCGGTTTTACTACCAGTTCTATAGAACCGGTGTGAACCGGGGGCAACCCACCACTGCAGCAGGGGACCGATTCATAAAATGTCTACCCTAGGAAACATAACTAGTTGCCATTCTCTATTTTCTTGCAATAACATATTTACCAGGATAAGTTTGGGATGGAGTTCGGACTAACAAAGTAACAAATTGAGACTGGACTATGAATACATATTTTGCAGTTCATAATGCAAAGTAGGATTCTCAAGGATTACTCACATTCTATATCGCAACATTTTCTTCAAGAGAAATGTAATTTGTTGACTGTTCATTCACCATGTCCTTCAATGTATAGAGCAGTGATGGTTAACCTTTTTGTCCTCAGGTGCCAAAAGCATGTCTGTGCACACGGTAGCACACATGCGCATGCTCACACCCATAATGCAATGCCCCCCCATGCACGCCCCCCCCTGCACATGCACGCACAAACCCCCCTGTGCTGCCCCACCCCCCTGTGCATGCATGTACAACCCCCCCCCATGGTCCCCACTTTCCTGCACATCCATGCGCAAACCCCCTGTGCCCTATTTTGGCCTTAGCAGGCCTGCCTGAATCCTCCAGAGGCCTGAAATGGCCCGTTTCTAGACTTCTGGTAGGCCCATTTTTCGCCTTCCCAAGCCTCCAGAAGCTTTCCCAGTGCCTCCAGGAGGGCGAAAACGGCCTCCCCCAGCCCTCCAGAGGCCCTCCAAAGGCCAGAAATGGCCCATTTTCGGACTTCCGGTAGGCCCGTTTTTCGCTCTCCCAGAGCCTCCATGCAAGCCCTGTACTTACCTGGCACCCAAAACCGGCCATGTGGAGACTCCTGGGAGGGGCAGGGTGGCATGGGCATGCACACTCATCTCCTGCATGCACGGCAGAGAGCTGAAAATCAGCTGGCGGGTGGGAGGGCATGCAAATGCCCAATGGAGCTGATCTAGGGCGACTGCTTACGTGCCTGCAGAAATGGCTGTGCATGCCACCTGTGGCACATGTGCCATAGGTTTGCCATCACGGGTATAGAGCCTGTCTCCTAATTTTTGTTTAGCTGCCCCAAAACATGCATCTATGATAATTTCATTTTCTTCTCTTTCACAGGTATGCCTTTTGATCCTTATGAGTTTGTGAACACTGCAGTCATCAATATAATTTCTACTATACTCTTTGGGAAACGTTTTGAATATGACAACAGCTTCCTCACGACTCTCCTGGATGAGATACATCGAGGTTCCAAAGTGACAGCAGGACCCTGGGGTTTGGTAGGCTTAACAAGAATCCTGAAGATTGTTTGAAATCAATCCACAACTCATTGCAATTTATTTTTCCATATCTCACTCATTCTGGAATGCTTTGGTTTTCAATTGCAATTACAGCAGTATCTCACCAGGGTGTAAGGAAAAGTGGGCCAGAGGTGGTATTCACTTACTGTACTGTTACTACCAGTTCACCCAGCACCGGAAATGCGTGTGTGCGCATGCACTTTATTTATTTATTTATTTATTTATTTATTTATTTATTTATTTATTTATTTATTTATTTATTAAATTTTTATACCACCCCCTCTCCCGAAGGACTCGGGGCGGTGAACAGCCAAAATTAAAAAACACACTATACAAACATTAAAATACTATAAAACGAAATTAAATTTATCTTTGGCTTCCCCAATTTAAAACCCCTTACCCATAAAATTCCCCAATTAAAAGATTTTTAACCCAGCCCGGCTTGCTGAAATAAAAAAGTCTTCAGAGCCCGGCGAAAGGTCCGGAGGTCCGGGATCAGTCATATCCCTGGGGGTAGCTCATTCCAGAGGGTGGGTGCCCCCACAGAGAAGGCTCTTCCCCGGGGGGTCGCCAGCTGACATTGCCTGACCGACGGCACCCTGAGGAGGCCCTCTCTGTGGGAGCGTATTGGCCGGTGGGAGGTTATCGGTGGCAGAAGGTGGTCTCGTAAATAACCGGGCCCTAAACCATGAAGCGCTTTGAAGATGAGAACCAATACCTTGAAGTGCACCCGGAAGACCACCGGAAGCCAATGCAGCTCGCGCAGAAGAGGTGTCACGTGGGAGCGCCATGTCGCCCCCATAAGTACCTGCGCTTGCTTCGCTCACACATCCGTGCATGCGTGCAGCATCACAAAACATGGCAATTTGCTCGCGGGTATCATCCACACATGTGTGTGACATCAAAAACACAGCAATATAGGACGGGATTGCCTCCGGGCAGGTGGGCCAGCCCACTCACACCTCACCACTACCGGTTCGCCTGAACTGGTCTGAACTGTCTGAATACCACCTCTGTAGTGGGTGAAGTAATTTGGTCCCAATTTGCAGTTATTCCAATTTAATAGGGGTTGTTTCAGTACTGAAATTTAATCTTATTGGGCCACTTGATTGCCAATCAAATTGTGAATGGTGAATACCAATATTACAAGATATTTCTTTTCCTGTTCCATATACTACAAAGAAGACTCCATCGTGATCAAACTAGTCAATCTTTCTGTACCGAAATCTAACCTGTTGGGATATTTTACATCCCATCAACTTGAGAATAAGAGATATTTACAGGAACCCTGTACAACCAAGATTTTTTTTCCTGCCAATATATACTCCATCAAAATAAAATTAGTCAACGTTCACATTTTCTTCTTCTGTTTGCTGGCAGCTTTACAATGAGATGCCCTTGCTGAGAAGTCTTCCCCTGCCTCACCAGACAGTACTAGCAACTGCAAAGAAAGTAGATGTTTTTATTAAAAAGGAGGTGGAAGAGCACAAGGCGACCATGATTCCAGGAGAACCTCGAGATTTCGCCGATGCGTATTTAGAAGAAATGCAGAAGGTAGATTCCCTCAGACTCTTCTGCTTGAATTTGTGGTGATTTTCTTTGCCTGCCATCTTGGAACCGTTTTCCTGACATTACAGGTAGTGAGAAGAGACGAGAAACATCGATACAGGGACTTTTTTAAGATGTTGAGGCATACCTGTGAAAGTCTGTAGAGATTCTCAGTCCTCCAGGTCATGGTTGTCCTAAAGATGCTTTTTTTCAGGAGGCAATTAGACTTTTTTGTTTTTTTCTTTTGAAGATGTTTCGCTTCTCATCCAAGAAGCTTCTTCAGCTCTGACTGGATCGTGGGGAATGGAAGGATTTATATTCCTTGCACACAGCTGGTCATTTGCATCCTTTTAGAGGGTCATTGAAGCCCTTGGAGGTTTATCTGTGTCCTCAGGGTCCAGGGGCGGGTTCTAATTTTTTTTACTACCGGTTCTGTGGGTGTGGATATTTTGTGGGCGTGAGGGCAGAACCGGTTTGGTGACGTCATATTGTCACCGCTACCGGCTCGGCCGAACTGGGCTGAACCAGGAGGAACCCACCACTGTCAGGGGCACTTGAGTGATGCTCCTGGTTCCTGTTGGCTGCAATTTTTCCTCTGGAAATCCATTCCTACTCACACACCATTCAAAGGGGGTTCATCCCAAATTGTATAGCTGTTATAATTGTATAGAAAAAAATAGTAAGGAAAATGTATATTTGATCATACATGTAGTAGCAGCTGCAAGAATTGTGTATGCTCAAAATTGGAAATCAGAGAAAATACCTTTGGAAGAAGAAGTAATACAATTTTTTTTAGATTGTGCAGAAATGAATAGATTAACCCTGATGATTAAAGATAAGGAGGAATCAGAATATTTTAAAACATGGAATTATTTTTATATTTGGTTGGAAAAGAGATATAAATGACTGATACCATAATTATGTATAAATGATGATTACAATATTGATTTAGCAATGAAATGTTAGAATGGTTTGGATGAAGATGAAGATAGAAGAAACTTATGGAAAATAGAGAAGAAGCCTAGAAGATTACACTGAGATGTCACAGGGAAGGGAGGACTGATCTATTTAAAGGTTTGTTTATCTTAAAAAAAAATTACTAAAAAAAAAGAAAAGAAAAAATTGCAACTACAGGAACCAGGAGCCCTACTTAGGTGATCCTGAGGACAGAGATCAATGGTGGGATGCCCCCGGTTTGCACCGGTTCTATAGAACCGGTAGTAAAACTGGCAGGAGGCTACGCCCACTGACCCTGATGTCATCAGAACACTTCTGCGCATGTGCGCATGTGTGAGCAAAGCAAGCGCATGTGTGCAGCCCCATTGCGAACCGGTAGTAAAGGTAAGTAGAACCCACCCCTGACACAGATGAACCTCAACAACTCTCTAAAAGGATGCAAATGACCAGCTGTCTGCCAGGAATATAAATCCTTCCATTCCCCACTATCCTGTCAGAGCTGAAGAAGCTTCTTGGATGGCAAGTGAAACGTCTTCAAAAGAAAAAACAAAAAAGACCAGTTGCCTCCTGAAAAAGCACCTTTGGGACATACCTGTGGGGGAAAAAAATCAAAATGAAATTATCATAGATGCATGTTTTGGGGCAGCTAAAAAAAATCAGGAGACAGGCCCCATACATTGAAGGACATGGTGAAGAAACAGTCAACAAACTAAATTTCTCTTAAAGAAAAAGTTCTACCTGGGACACCCAGAGTGTGAATGTAGCAGTGTCCCTATGCTTTGCATGTTGTGTAGACACAACCAAATAGGATAGAAATTTCCATCAGCACTGAGAAGAAAAGCCCCTTTGCCAGATCTGGAGAGGACCTTCCGGGGCAATGGTCCCCAACCTGTGGGCTGTGATGGGTTTGCAATTGGGCCATCAAAACTTGCACAAGCAGTGGGTGAGCACATGTGCGCGCACTCCATTTGTGTGAGTGGCAGCCACACATGCAAATGGAGCTGTGCACACCAGTGGTGAGTTCCTCCTGGTTCCGCCTGGTTCTGCTGAGCCGGTAGCGGTGACAATATGATGTCACTGAACCGGTTCTGCCCCCCCCAACCCCCTGCCCCCCTGCCCCCCCGCGTTATTCTTACCTTTTATTTGGCCCCACCCCCAATCTATTGCTGCCTCCTGAGTCCCAGCTGATCAGCTAGAAGGAAAAAAACTGTTTAAACTCTTGCCACAGGGCTTCAAAGGGCCGCCCTACAGCTGATCAGTGTTAAAAGGCAGTGTGGTGGTAGACCGGTTCCTCCAAAAACAAATGAGTAGACCGGTGCCTCCAAAAACAAATGGGTAGACAGGTACAGCTCTGCAAGCAGTTAAAAGCCTGGTAGACCAGTACCTCTGCTAAATCCTAAAGAATTGTCACATGACCATAAGCCATGTGCCACACCCACAAAATAAGCCATGCCCACAGAACCAGTAGTAAAAAAATTTAGAACCCACCCCTGGTGCACACGTGTGCGCTAGCTGGCTGCTTGCACGAACCATCCCCTCCCCCCCTTCCCGACCAGTCCACAAAGCTGGAAACATTGGGGGGACTCTGCTCTGTGGGACCTTCCTTTTCTCCCTGAACTCTATTTATCATGGTGGGTTGTCACTAGGAGAAGTTGATTGTTCCTCTTGTCCCTGTTTCCTTTTCCTTTTTTAGTCATGTTACTCAGAATGAATTCCCCTTTTTTAAAATTGATCATGTCAACTCTGTTAAAAAGTACATGTGAGTTGGAGGAGAAGAACCTTTCTCAATTTTGTTTTTCTTTGTTTTAACTAACAAAAGCCAGAGAAGAATGGTTCAAGCTTTGAAGAAGGACAACTGGAAATCTTACTGTCTGACCAACTTGTGGCTGGAACAGAGACCACGTCAGCAACACTGCAGTGGGGATTTCTCTATTTGGTGGCCTTTCCAGAGATCCAAGGTAAAGAATTATGAAACGGGTGTCAGGGTTCCGACGGATGCCCTAATTAAACCATGAACCTCGATCCAAGTTTCAAAAGAAATCCAGTTATTTATTAGGAGCAACATGTCAGCACGTACCCAAGTGAAGTCAGCTCTGCCCCACATAATTTACAGCCCAGTTATGATCCTGTTTCCCCTCTCCTCCCAGGGTGTGTCATAAATCACATTCTCCAACGAAGCACTTTTGCAGGCTGTAGAAATCACGCCTCTCCGGCTGTTGCCAGTAACCTGGGATACAGCCTTGAGAAAGGTATGTATGGAACGTGCTTCTGGTTGTGGCTGCCGGGCTGCTCCGTCAGTTTTTCCCCCTCCTGCCTATGGCAACTCGAGAGCGGGCCAGGGATGCTTTGCAAGTTGACAACGGGGTTCTTTGCCTGTAATAGTAACATTTCACTTATATAAAATGAAGAAGGGTCCTGAAAGGTCAGATTCAAGGCTGGAAATTTTGTAATGGCACTCTCATTGCATCTGGTGGGCACCTGGTTGGGAAGTATATCAGATATGTCTACACAGAGCCAGTAAATGTTTTTCAGAGAGTAACAGACCTATTTGTTCCTCAGAGAAATGCTGGAAAGAAATAGACACAGTTCTGGGAAACAAAGCAAGTCTGAAGTACAAAGACAGAGAAAAATTGCCCTACACAAATGCCGTCATTCATGAAATCCAGCGTGTTTCAAATGTTGTTCCTCTTGGACTACCTCATGCACCCATTAAAGATGTGCAGCTTTTTGGATATAAAATTCCCAAGGTAAAAAACAAACAAACCCGTAATTGTTTCCCATAAAGTGAAGTGTGGGGGAATCTGCAGGTGTCCACCTGTGTCTTCCTGACCTGTGTCGGTGTAAGAGCAAGAGAAAGCAAGAATTGAGATCAATCCTGTTCTCTCTTTCTTTTTATCAGAGTTTCTTGCAGAAATTAAATCCAGAGAGCACACACAGGCAGACTGATACAGCAGGATTCATTAACTTCTTTATATACATAATAATACATGAAGATAAAATGTACAATACCAATATAGAAGATTCTTCCAATGTAGCAGTTACAACACAAGACAGGAAAAAACAGTTAGTTTCATTTCAGCAGAGCACACTAGTTTCAGTTTCTCTGCACAGACTCAGAAGCTGCAGACTAAGACATGCCCTGGCTCCAGTCTGTCTCAGCTCCCAAACAGCCCTCATTGGCTGACTTAATTACTATGCCTATACATTGGCTGACCTTGTTACCATGTCCTATTGCAGTTGATGAATATACTCTGACACTTTTGAACTCCCCTTTATTAAAGTAGTATAGACCTATTGACCTTTTTTTCTGTGGGGTGCTTTGCAAGATGACATAATTTCAAGGTTTTCTAAAGTCCTTGTAGCAAAGATGTTTCTTAAATCTCAGGCATTCTCATTTAGGAATGGTATACTTGGGAATAGAAATATGTTTTCCTACTTCTGAGTTCCACTCTGCTTGATTCCGTCAGTCCCTCTTGTACTTTTTCACCTGCATCTGCCATTCTCCAACCACATCTCAATGAGGTCTATCTGGATGCTCATTCAGAGCCATGTCTGACAACGAGGGCTTTCCTCAATGTGACATACCTCTCTTGGCTTCTGCAGGACACCACGGTTTTCGTCAACATCCAGTCTGCCCATCGTGATGAATCGCAGTGGAAGTTTCCCAATGAGTTCAACCCCTCCAACTTCCTGAATGAAGAGGGAGAGTTTGTGAAGCCGGAAGCCTTTTTGGCATTTTCAGCAGGTGAATTTCTCAGTCTTACTCTCTGTCTCTGTCTCAGTCTCAGTCTCAGTCTCAGTCTCAGTCTCAGTCTCTGTCTCTGTCTCTGTCTCTGTCTCTGTCTCTGTCTCTGTCTCTGTCTCTGTCTCTGTCTCTGTCTCTCTCTCTCTCTCTCTCTCTCTCTCTCTCTCTCTCTCTCTTTCTCTTTCTGTGATGGAGAAAGAATTAGACAGGTAAGTACCTGATCTCTAAGGTCAGAATCAGAGACGAAAAGAGGAACTGAAGCGAGAGAGGAAAAAAGTGAAGATTGATTTGAGAAGGTGAGTCTTTTAAAGAATAAAGCATGCCCCCCACCAAAAAAAACCAACCCTCACCAACTTTGGCAATTTAGTGAAATTTAGGATCATTTTGGGAAGGGCCAAGATGGCTCCAGTGGTTGGAATAATTTGTCAGCCTTCAGCTGTCTGAATGGCTTCTCTTTCACTTTGCCTTTTCAGGACCGAGAGTCTGCATAGGGGAAAATCTGGCCCGGATGGAGCTCTTCCTCTTCTTCACCAACATTCTCAGAAATTTCCAATTATCATGGCCAGATAAATCCCAAACTCCAGATTTTACACCACACTTTGCGGTTACACAATCCCCATCTCACTTCAAGGTGTTGCTGAAATGTCGCCAGCCCTGTGAATAGAATTCTTCATTCTTCATTGCCCAAGTGTGATTGGACACACACAAGGAATTTGTCTTCGGTGCATAAACTCTCAGTTTACATAAAAGTTAAACGTGATCAATCATGATCATAGTCATCATAAAAATACATTCATCATAATCATGAGATACAGCACTTAGTGATAGACATAGAGGACCTACAAAACAACTGATTCAAGATGATCTCATTCTCTCCAATAGCTACTTCAAATTCACTACAAGATCATTTTTTGAAGCATAAATAAAGTGCTGTCTTATGCAAAAATCATCCAGTGGGGGAGGAACAATCTTACTTTGTATGATGAATTTTATTTTCCAAGTCTCTGCTCTCCTTCGAGGTTACTGAAGGGAATGTGTACAACTTGTCTGTCAAATGCTTCTTCTCACATGATTTGATTCAAACTACTCCCACATATGGGTTGCCTGTTTTGAGTCCTATACCGCCTCAAAAGAAAGATGGAAAATGCCCACCACCAAGAATTTGTTGTTTGTTAGTCGTGAAGTTGTGTCCAACGCATCGTGACCCCATGGACAATGTTCCTCCAGGCCTTCCTGTCCTCTTCCATCCTCTGGAGTCCATTTAAGCTCACGCCTACTGCTTCAGTGACTCCATCCAGCCACCTCGTTCTTTGTCGTCCCCTTCTTCTTTTGCCTTCAATCGTTCCCAGCATTAGATTCTTCTCCAGTGAGTCCTTCCTTCTCATTAGATGGCCAAAGTATTTAAGTTTCATCTTCAGGATTTGGCCTTCTAAAGAGCAGTCAGGGTTGATCTCCTCTAGGACTGACCGGTTTGATCGCCTTGCAGTCCAAGGGACTCACAGGAATCTTCTCCAGCATCAGAGTTCAAAGGCCTCAATTCTTTGGTGCTCAGCCTTCCTTACGGTCCAACTTTCACAGCCATACATTGCAACTGGGAAAACCATCGCCTTGACTATACACATTTTTGTTAGCAGGGTGATGTCTCTGCTTTTTAGTATGCTTTCTAGATTTGCCATAGCTTTCCTCCCCAGGAGCAAGCATCTTTTAATTTCTTGGTTGCAGTCCCCATCTGCGGTGATCTTGGAGCCCAGGAAAATAAAATCTGTCACTATCTCAATTTGTTCACATCTATTTGCCAGGAATTGAGAGAATACCTGAGAATATCACCAAGAATACCTGAGGATTATTGACAACTCTCAGCTACCAATATTGAGTGAGGTCTCCTTCCTTGAGTGGAACAGGTTGAGATCTAGATATCCAGCTATTTCTACTGCTAAAGGACTTATAGAAGAAGATTTTAACATACACAATATATGGAAATGATATTGGGTAGAAAATTGCTCCCCTCCCCCAAAATGTCAAAATTTGCCTTGCATTTTGGAATAACTACCTGGATTCGACCAGCCCTGGGTGATATGTGTAACACTGAACCAAAATTGCACTGACTGTGGTAGATGCCTCAGTGGCGCAGTGGTTAGAGTGCAGTACTGCAGGCCACTTTTGCTGACTACCTGCTGCCTGCAATTTGGCAGTTCAAATCTCACCAGGCTCAAGGTTGACTCAGCCTTTCATCCTTCCAAGGTGGGTAAAATGAGGACCCTAGATTGTTCAGGGCAAGAGGCTGACTCTGTAAAAGTGCTTAGAGAGGGCTGGAAAGCACTATAAAGCGGTATATAAGTCTAAGTGCTATTGCTATGCACAGATGCTCTCTATACATGGGGCAAAATACCATCACTGAATTGGGACTGTGGGGTAGAAAAACAAACTATCCAACATACAATGTGTCAGAGTGCCCAAATAGAGCCTGGGGTCTGATTTCCTGGCTTTGACAAATGAAGGGAAAAATTAATTATACCTGTAAGTAGCTGGATACCCATACTTCGCTACTTATGACCATTTTCACACTTACGACCATTGTAGCATCCCCATGGTCTTGACAGACTCTCATTGCCATCATCACCAACAAAGTATATCTGGAGAAATGAAGGCTGCTGCTGAGGCCCCAACATAGTATTCCCTATCCCAGGGGGTCTGCAACCTTAAGCATTCAAAGAGCCATTTGGACCCGTTTCCCACAGAAAAGGGAACACCGGGAGCCACAAAACCTGAGTGGGCGTGGCCAACTCGATGTCACTCACTTCCACCAGTCACATGACCCACCCACCCCCAGCCATGCTTACCAAGCTGGTCATTAGGGCAGAGAACCAGTTGTTAAAAAACACCATAAAAACATAAAACCCTTTTGACATTTCTCTCTCTCCTCTCCCTCCCCCCCTCTCTCCCTGTCTCTCTGTATCTCTTTATGTCTCACTCTCTCCCCCTCTCTCTGCATCTCTCTCGCTCTGCCCTGCCCACTTCTCCATCCCCTGCTGTCGCCCTTACCTTCTCAGGCCAGTGGTGAGGAGTGACTGGGAGGGGAGGGCGAGGGGCGGGGCCAGCCAGTGATGGGATCACCTGACAGGGAGCCACAGCAGAGGGCCCAAAGAGCCGCATGTGACTCCTGAGCCACAGGTTGCTGACCTCTGCCCTATCCTATCTTGTGGTAGACCAGCTCCTACATTTTGAATGTTGGCATAAAATTTCCCTCCTTTACCTCTCTGGCTCCAAAAGACATCATTTTGAAGCATCCATTGTACTTCCGGGCAGCAGAAAGACAGTCTTTTCCCTTTAACTTTAACAGATTTAACAGATTAACAGAGTTGGAAGGGACCTTGTAGGTCATCTAGTCCAACCTCCCCACCCAAACAGGAGACCCTACACCATTTCTGACAGATGGCAGTCCAATCTCTTCTTGAAAGCCTCCAGTTGATGAAACTCCCACAACTTCCGAAGGCAACTTCTGTTCCATGGGTTGATTGTTCTCACTGTCAGAAAATTTCTCCTTATTTCTAGGTTGAATATCTCCTTATTCAGTTTCCATCCATTGCTTCTTTTCTGGCCTTCAGGTGCTTTGGAAAATAGCTTGATTCCCTAATTTAATTATAGATTGAGGATTTAGTGCACTTGTTTTTTCCCTGAGCATCCTGATCTTCTACTTGCCAAACTGAAGCTAATGAAATCTGGCGTCTGAACACCAGGTACCCGTCATCCTTTAAAGATTTAATCTTTGGCTAAATTGCCTAAATCACCACAGCAGAGAAACATCGAGTGAGATTTTCTAGCTAAACAAAATGGCTGCTTTGGGCTGATTGATTATTTTTTCCATCGTATTTCTCTATTTTCAAAACAACCACCAACCCAAAGTTTTCTTTCCTGGATCATGGAGGCTGCCTGTGCTTGGGAATCTACTAGAATTGCATATTGGGAATCCTCTGAGTGACTTAGATCAGGTATGGCTCCTTCTCCACTCCTGCATGAAATTCCAGAGGGTGAACCTGCCAATCTTTTCAGTGCTGCAGAAAGAACTGAAATGGGATTGGTGTGTTTGTTAACTTTTCTACACAATGCATAATTTTTTGCTTGGTGCAAGATTGAGAGAAAAGCATTTACAATCTTACGGAGAAATAATATTACTTCTCCGAAGATTTAAGTAATATTACTTAAACTTACCTGTGTGGGTAGCAAGGTTTAAAGCTCTCATTATAATAAAACAAGGGTATTAATTATGCTCGGGTGGAGTTCTTTCACCCTAGCAAAATGTTCAGCTGATGCCCTTAAGCTCATCTGCAGTGAATAGGTGTGTCCCCTTCCATGATCTCCTTCATCTTCTTGTATAATCTTCTCAATCCTTTCAAAGGTGTTTCAGTAATCCTGTCCCTGGCGTGAATGACATGTTTTCGACTCCTAAAATTCATCCTGATTCACCAGTCATCTCATAACTCTCCCCTTTCTGCAAGAACATCATTATAGTCGATCAGCATCATAGTTGTTTACAGATTAACAGAGTTGGAAGGGACCTTGTAGGTCATCTAGTCCAACCCCTCCCTGCCCAAGCAGATCCTACACCATTTTTGACAATGGCAGTCCAGTCTCTTCATGAAAACATCCAGTGATGAAACTCCCACAACTTCCGAAGGCAGCTTCTGTTCCATTGGCTGATTGTTCTGTCAGAAAATTCCTCCTTATTTCCAGGTTGAATCTCTCCTTGTTCAGTTTCCATCCATTATTCCTTGTCTGGCCTTCAGGTGCTTTGGAAAATAGCTTGACCCACTCCTCTCTGTGGCAGCCCCTCAAATATTGGAAGACTGCTATCATGTGTCCCCTGGTGCTTCTCTTCACTAGACTAACCAGGCCCAGTTCTATCAGTAAAGGAGAATATTTGTAGCTCAGGGTTGAAATGAAGGGTCCTTGGTGTTCTCTGAGCTTGGTTGTTTTCTTGCATGTTTCATTAGTCAATTAGATAACATAATTAGTGCTAAGTGGTGCTAGGCTAGCACTGATGATGTTACTTACTTGGGTAATTAAACGTCTGCAAGAAAACAACCAAGCTCAGAGAGCACCAAGGACCCCACAGTCTTCCTCCTCCTCCTCCTCTCTAGCACTGATGATGTTAACTAGTTGGATAATGAAATGTCTGAAAGAAGATAACCAAGGACTCCTCATTATAGTTCTACATATAGATTGCCTAGAATTGCCTTCTGCATGAAGAAAAGTGGGGCTATGGGTATAAGCTTGACTTCAACTGAGGACAGCTTCCGAATGGTAGTGTCAGCTTTGGAAGCCATATTAGGCCGGAAGCTTCCATGCTGTCACCTTCTCATGTGTGGGAAAGTAGGAGGGGCAATTTAGTAGAGGGGTTGTCTTTAGACATAATAGCATTCTTCCTGTCGGTCAAGGTCAGGGCGATCCTGCATCTGGAGAAGGAGTGGTCAGAGTGCACGGATGGTGATTGAAGCATGTGATTGACTGAGGATTGAGGGGATGGTTTGGGGGGTTTTGATTTACTGAGGGAAAACCTGGACCTCTCAGATTCGGGTTTTCCCAGATGTGCCAGTTTACCTATTCTAGTAAATAGAACTTTGAAAAATGCTTGCGTTAGAATTTTTACTTGGAGTTGGGATTTCTCTGGAACACTGACAGGTAGTTTAGGAGCAGGCTGTAAAGAACTGCATTAAATTGAGAAAATCCAGCATTTAAGCGGTCCAGGGAAAGGATTCCATGTGATTGTAACATTTATTTATTTATAGATCACCCATTTTACCTCAAGGTAATAGAGCAGCAGTGGTGCAGTGGTTAGAATGCAGTATTGCAGGCTACGTCTGCTGATCACCTGCTGCCAACACTTTGGCAGTTTGGGTCTCACTGGCTCAAGGTTGACTCAGCCTTCCAAGATGGGTAAAATGAGGACCCAGATTGTTGGGGCAATAGGCTAACTCTGTAAATGGCTTAGAGAGAGTTGTAAACAGTGGTGGGATTCAAATAATTTAACAACTGGTTCTCTATCCTAATGACCAACTGGGTAGGTGTGGCTGGGTGATCATATGACTGGGTGGGCATGGCCAACTCAATATCACTCACATCGAGGGACACTTCATCTCACCTGGTCTCTTGTGACCTCTTATAATAGCTATAGAAAAGAAAACAGAATTGACTGAAGAAAAATTAGAATCTCTAGATTTAAAAATGATGGGACTACATAAAGAATTAGAAAACACTGTGGTGCAATTAGAGATGGAAAGAGCTGCATTTTATTTACGTTTCCAAAACATGATTGAAGACAGAGAGGAGGATCTAACATTAGTAATGGCGGAGATGATAGCAGATGCCCCCCAAAGAGAGAAGGATGAAATAATAAATGAATTGGACGAAGTATACAGAATCCACACAAATTATGCTCAACAAAACAAATATTAAATAATTTCTGCCCACAATTTAAAACAACCCAATTAAAACCAATTTCAAATTAAAACCAAAAGGATGGGATCAAGCCAGCCTAGCTAGATGAAATAAATGAGTTTTCAGGGCCCGACAAAAAGTCCAAAAGTCTGGTATCGTGCGTATCTCTGGGGGTAGGTCATTCCAGAGGGCAGGTGCTGCCACAGAGAAGGCTCTCCCCCTGGGGGTCACCAGCTGACATTGTCTGGCCGACGGCACCCTGTGGAGGCATTCTCTGTGCGAGCGTACTGGCTAGAGGGAGGCTATTGGCGGCAGAAGGCAGTCTCGTAGATACCCCAGCCCTAAGCCATGGAGCGCTTTAAAGGTGGTCACTAACACCTTTAAGCGCACCCGGAAAACCACCGGGAGCCAGTGCAGCTCATGCAGGAGAGGTGTCACATGGGAGCGCCCCGTTGCTCCCATAATCCCCCGCGCGGCCGCATTCTGGACCAGCTGGAGCCTCCGGGTGCACCCCAAGGGGAGCCCCATGTAGAGAGCATTGCAGTAGTCCAGGCGGGAAGTGATGAGTGCCTGAGTGACCGTGCGTAGGGAGTCCCAATCCAGAAAGCGACGCAACTGGCGTATCAGTTGAACCTGATAAAAAGCCTCCCTGGCCACGGCCGTCACATGGAATAGATGGTACAAGTGGATAAATCAAAGGAAAAAAGGGTAAAGACAAAAATTAGGGGAAATTAATGTAACAAAGAAGCACCGTCAGATAGATAGAATAGGTAATAAGTCACTGTTTGTATATATGTGTATATATAATTGCATGTATTTAGTTTGTTTGTGGTGTTGTGTATTGATTATGTAATTTTATGATTGAGAAAATTTGTATATATTTTTTAAAATATTTTTAAATTTAATAAAGTTTGTTTTTAAAATTAAAAAGAAAAAGAAAAAGATGGCTTCCAGGCCTGACAAGTATTGCATTTCATTTACTTAATTGTGGGGCCATCTTCTCCAGATTCACAGATGAAATGTTTTCTGTGGTTTTAGACAAATGCATAATGCTGTATTTTTCCTGAGGCTCCTGAGGCCGCCCTGAGTCTTCGGAGAGGGGCGGCATATAAATTAAATTAATTAACTTAAATTAAATTAATTAAATTTAATTAATTAATGCTAATGTTTTGCTTGCCAAACTACAAAATCTGGCTTCAGAACACCGTGTACCCTCATCTTAGCTTTAGAGAGCTAATCTTTGGCTCAGGAGAGCAACGCAGAAAGAGGCGTTCCTTCTTATCAACATGGCTGTTTTTGGCTGGCTGATTGTTTTTTCTCTCCTATTCCTCTATCTCTGGAAGAGCCAACGTCCCAAAGGTTTCCCCTGAAGAAGAACAGCAGACATGGTTGAGAAATATACGTTGGCCAACTAGCCTCTGTGTCTGCTAGTGCTTCGTTCATCTGTACATTTGTTAGGATAGGGCTGCTTTGATCCTCCTTCTCAGAAGGCTTTAGATCCTTGGGAAATGATTAGACGACAACAACAACAGTCTAAAGCACCCTGTTATTAAGAACAGCTGCCTGCAATTACTGCAGGTTCGAATCTTGCCAAGGCTCAAGGTTGACTCAGCCTTCCATCCTTTCTAAGGTAGGTAAATTGAGGACCCAGTTGTGGGGGCAATAAGCTGATTTTGTATAAATATACAAAAGAATGAAGGCTATTGCTTAGCGCATTGTAAGCCGCCCTGAATCTCCGGAGAAGGGCGGCATATAAATCAAATTAAAAAAAAAAAAAAACACAACCATCAACTTCTGATTATATTTTTCCTTTCCCCCCAATACATTACATAGGAAAAGTCCAGTTGTGCTTTTAGATGTGCAAGGCTCGTTTTAAAAAAAACACTCAGCAAAGGCATTTATCTCTGTTCCCCCCCATCCCTCTTTTTTTATATTCACCTTCAACAAGCATCAAAGAAAAAGCAAAACAAGCTGATTTATTGTTTTCAAGCATTACTCATTTGACAAATGCTTTAAAGTAAGGTTTTAATTAAGTCAATCAGATAAATTCATCCAATTATAGCCAATCTTCTCACCAAAAGAACTCAGAGGAAAGAAAGAACAAAGAAAGAGTCGGTGGGCAGTGCACACCAATGAAATGAAGCAACAATTACTATTTTAAACTCCCTCATTCTGTAAAGTAAGACTCTTTTCTAAAGTCAGAATATTTACTTAAACTCCCATATGTGTGTAGCGTGGCTCAAAGCCTTCCCTTTCATTGGAGTTAAACAAGGGTATTAATTATGCTTGGCTGGAACTTTCTCACGTTAGCAGAATGTTCCCATCTTCAGAAGATGCCCTTAGGTCCATCTGCAGTGAATAGGTGTGTCTCTTTCCAGGATTCTCCTCCACCTCCCTCCTTTTATGACCTTCTATCAATCCACTCAAGAGTATTTCAGTAACCCTCTCCCTATAACCTCTGGAAATGACATGTTTTCAGCAGATAAAATCCCTCCTGGTTCACCCATCTTCTCCTAACTCTCTATTGCTCTATTGCTAAGTTCTATCGCTAAGTGAGACACTGGTTAAGTGAATTCGGCCCCATTTTATGACCTTTCTTGCCACGGTCGTAAAGTGAATCACCGCAGTTGTTTAAGTTAGTAACACCATTGTTAGGTGGCTTCCCCATCGACTTTGCTTCTCAGAAGGGGGCAAAAGATGATCACATGACCCCGGGACACTGCAGCTGTCATAAATAGGAATCAGTTGCCAAGCATCCAAATTGTGATCACAGCACCATGGGGACACTGCAAATTTTGTGTGAAACATGGTCATAAGTCACTTTTTCAGTGCTGCTGTAACTTTGAGTGGTCACTAACTGAACTATTATAAGTCGAGAACTATCTGTAATCCTTCCAGTTCTAGACCTAGAGGAGGAGCTACAGATCCTCTCTGAGTGCCGTCCCCGATATTGTGTCACTGCAGTGTTAGTTTCCAACCTTCTTCGAAGAAAAATGCTTGGCCAAAATGAAACCTTCTCCACTTCTGCCAGACAGGATCAAAATCCCTCTCTTGTTCAGTGCTTCCATTAAAACTTTACATATAAACATGTTTACCTGTAGACCTATGTATGAATTCAGAAGGAGCAATAGACCTTTGGGGAATGGAGCTGGATGGAGCTCAGGTAGATTCCTCAGGGTCATCCTTGATGACACAATATATTGCAACATTGCAGTGTTTGGTCCCAACTGATTTCCTGATGCCTCTATGCTGACAATCCTGGCAACTGAGCCACAATGGCATAGTGGTTAGAATGCAGTATTGCAGGCTAATTCTTCCAACTGTCAGCAGTTCGATCCTGACCGGCTCAAGGTTGACTCAGCCTTCCATCCTTTGGAGGTGGGTAAAATGAGGACCCAGATTATTGAGGGCAATAGGCTGACTCTGTAAACCGCTTAGAGAGGGCTGTAAAGCACTATGAAGCGGTATATAAGTCTAAGTGCTATTGCTTCTTCATTTCAGCTGACCAAAAAATATGGTCCCCTCTTCAGTCTTTATGTTGGAAGAACACCTATAGTCTTGACTCATGGGTTTCCTTCAGCAAAGGAGGTTCTCATGATAAAAGGCACAGAATTTGCTGGGAGACCACATCACCATGGGGACGCTGCAATTTTTGTGTGAAACATGGTCATAAGTCACTTTTTTCAGTGCTGCTGTAACTTTGAGTGGTCACTAACTGAACTATTGTAAATTGAGAACTATCTGTAATCCCTCCTGTTCTAGAGCTATAGGAGGAGCTACAGATCCTCTCTTATTGCCGTCCTCGATATTGTGTCACTGCAGTGTTTGTTTCCAACCTTCTTTGAAGAAAAATGCTTGGCCAAAATGAAACCTTCTGCACTTCTGCCAGACAGGATCAAAATCCCTCTCTTGTTCAGTGGTTCCATTAAAACTTTACATACAAACATGTTTACATGTAAACCTATATATGAATTCAGAAGGAGCAATAGACCTTTGGGGAATGGAGCTGGATGGAGCTCAGGGAGATTCCTCAGGATCATCCTTGATGACACATTATATTGCAACATTGCAGTGTTTGGTCCCAACTGATTTTCTGATGCCTCTATGCTGACAATCCTGGCAACTGAGCCACAGTGGCATAGTGGTTAGAATGCAGTATTGCAGGCTAATTCTTCCAACTGCCAGCAGTTCGATCCTGACCGGCACAAGGTTGACTCATTCTGTCCTTCCGAGGTGGGTAAAATGAGGACCCAGATTATTGGAGGCAATAGGCTGACTCTGTGAATCACTTAGAGAGGGCTATGAAAGCACCGTGAAGCGGTATATACTATTGCCCTTCCTTCCTTCCTTCCTTCTTTCCTCCCTCCCTCCTTCCCTCCTTCCCTCTTTCCCACCCTTGTCCATCCATATCCATATCCATCCATCCATCCATCCATCCATCCATCCATCCATCCATCCATCCATCCATCTATGATGCACAGTGGTTAGAATGCAGTATTGCAGGCTAATTCTGCCGACTGCTAGCAATTAAATCCTGACCTGCTCAAGGTTGACTCAGCCTTCCATCCTTCCGAGGTCAGTAAAATGAGGACCCAGATTGTTGGGGGCCATAGGCTGACTCTGTAAACCACTTAGAGAGGGCTGTAAAACACTGTGAAGCGGTATATAAGTCTAAGTGCTATTGCTTTTTCATTTCAGCTGGCCAAAAAATACGGTCCCCTCTTCAGTCTTTATCTTGGAAGAACACCTATGGTCTTGACTCATGGGTTTCCTTCAGCAAAGGAGGTTCTCATGATAAAAGGTGCAGAATTTGCTGGGAGACCACCAATTCCTGTAATGGATATCAGCAATAAGAGGAAAGGTAATTGTATATAATTTAATTATATAATTCAAATGCCTGTTTATTCTTGCTAGGGCTTCAAGTTACCCATTCTGTGACTCAGCTGTATATGATCTTTTTTCTCTACATTCTGGATTTCTGACCCAAGGTTTCTAGGAAGAGAAGGAATCATTTCTTTAAATGTTGGAATTCGCTCCCTTCTTCTTCTTTTTTCTTTGCAACATTTATGAATAACAATACAGTAGAAATTTTGGTATTCAGCTGAAAAAAAATCCTTCCCCCCCTCACCCTTATATTGTAATAAAACCTACTCAATGTATTTTCCTTGGTATAGTTCCTATGTTCCTATGCTTCCCAGTTACACCCTCCAGGTGTAGTGCATGTTGACTTTCTGAGACAAGAATGAATATATATCATCCTGGCTACATACAATCCCCCCCTCCCAGTTTCCCACAGCTGTAAATGGGGCAGGCCTGAAGATCCAAAGTAAAAGATGACTTCCAGACCTGACAGGCTATAAAGTCTTGGATGATTTTCCCTTTTTTAGGTTTACTGTCATCAACATATGGTGAAGCATGGAAGGAGCAAAAAAGGTTTTCAGGGATGCTTTTCAGAAACTTTGGAATGGGCAGAAAATCAATGGAAGAAAAGATCCTAGAGGAAGCCATTTGTTTGATTCAAGCATTCACTGAAAACATGAGTAAGCTCTCCTGGGACATGATGGGATGGTTGGGATGATTGTCGTTCCAGAGATGGTTTTGGTTTCCATAAACACAATTGAGTTGGTCTCAAGGTTGACCACTCAGTCAATCTTGTATTGAAGCAGAGTGAGAGGAGCTTAGAATTCTGGTTGCATAAATTCCAAGTCCTACTGACCAACATAAGACATATTGTTCCTTTTGTTTCTGTGCTTGTAATGTATGTAGAACAACAATCAACCCATGGAACAGAAGTTGCCTTCAGAAGTTGTGGGAGCTTCACCACTGGAAGCTTTCAAGAAGAGACTGGACTTTCATTTGTTTGAGGCTTTTTTAAAAAGCCTTACAACTCAACTTGGATCGTCAGAGGCATTTAAAAGAAAAAAAAGCCTCTGATGATCACGCAGCTCAGCTGGGGATGAGGGGGGCAGGGATTTTTGCTACCATTTATCAGAAATGGTGTAGGGTCTCCTGCTTGGGCAGGGATGTGTGTGTGTGTGTTGGACTTGATGACCTACAAAGGCCCAACTCTGCTCATATGTTAATATCTGTTTGGTCACCACAATGTAAAGATGTTGAGATGCTAGAAAGAGTACAGAGTACAAAGATGATTAGGGGACTGGAGGCTAAAACATATAAAGAATGGTTGCTGGAATTGGGAATGTCTAGTTTAATGGAAAGAAGGACTAGGGGTGACATGATAGCAGTGTTCCAATATTTGAGGGGTTACTGAAAAGAAGAAGGAGTCTATTCTCCAAAGCACCTGAGTGCAGGACAAGTAGCAATGAATGCAAATTAATCCAAGACAGAAGCAACCTAGAACTAAGAAGAAATTTCCAGTTAGAACAATTAATCTGCACAACAACTTGCCTCCCAAAGTTGTGAATGTCCCAACCCTGGAAGTTCTTAAGAAGAGATTGGACAACATTTGTCTGAAATGGTTTTCCTGCCTGAGCAGGGGGTTGGACTACAAGAGCTCCAAGGTCCTTTCCAACTCTATTATTCTGGTAGGAGATTAGAATTTGGGGTATTGGATGTTAGTAGAGAATTGGGGAGAAGTGGGGTGAAGATTCACCTATATAAAATGGGTAGTCTAGATAAGAATGGAATGGAATGGAATGGAATGGAATAGAATAGAATAGAATAGAATAGAATAGAATAGAATAGAATAACAGAGTTGGAAAGGACCTTGGTCCACTTCTAGTCCAACCCCATGCCTCGGCAGGAAACCCTACACCACTTCAGACAAATGGTTATCCAATTTCTTCTTAAAAACTTCCAGTGTTGGAACATTCACAACTTCTGGAGGCAAGTTGTTCCACTGATGGATTGTTCTAACGGTCAGGAAATTCCTCCTTAGTTCTAAATTGCTTCTCTCCTTGATTACTTTCCATTCATTGCTTCTTGTCCTGCCCTCAGGTGCTTTGGAGAATAGCTTGACTCCCTCTTCTTTGTGGCAGCCCCTGAGATATTGGAAGACTGCTATCATGTCTCCCCTAATTCTTCTTTTCATCAGATTAGATATACCCAGTTCCTGAAACCGTTCTTTGTAAGTTTTAGCCTCCAGTCCCCTAATCATCTTCGTTGCTTTTCTCTGCACTCTTTCGAGAGTCTCCACGTCTTTTTTACATCGTATTGGATGTTAATAGAGAATTTTGGAGAAGTGGGGGGAGATTCACCTATATAAAATGGCTAGTCTAGATAAGAATAGACTAGACTAGACTAGACTAGACTACTGGACTGGACTGGACTGGACTGGACTGGACTGGACTGGACTGGACTGGACTGGACTGGACTGGACTGGAATGGAATGGAATGGAATGGAATGGAATGGAATGAGCTGGTCTCCAAACGTTTTAGACTAAAAGGTAATCATCCCCTGGAGGCAAAATCTTACCAAGAAATGCTTGTAACAGAGTTAGGGCTACACTCTCCAAAATCAGAAGAACACCAACACTGACATTCCCTAAATTCAGCTGAAGATTTTACCTAGCCTGGTAATGAAACATTCGGAAACCAACCCACAAGTTTGGAGAAGGAACTTCCACTCTCACTGTCTGAAATTGTATGCTGTCCAGAGTCGTTGGCTTATAAGATGGACAGGTCCATAAATTAGATAGATGATGGTGATCATTAGACTGATAGATAATGGATAATAGAAGATAGATAGATAGATAGATAGATAGATAGATAGATAGATAGATAGATAGCGTGTTTTCCTGAAAATAAGACCCTGTCCTATATTTTTTTGAACCCTAGGCCTTATTGCCATGCTTGGCCTTACTGCCATGCACTCAAAAGTGCAATTGGGCTTATTATCATGGGATGTCTTATTTTGGGGGAAACAGGGTAGGTAGGTAGGTAGGTAGGTAGTGATAGATAGATAGATAGATAGATAGATAGATAGATAGATAGATAGATAGATAGATAGATAGAGATAGATAGATAGATAGATAGATAGATAGATAGATAGATAGATAGATGTAGGTAGGTAGGTAGGTAGGTAGGTAGGTAGAGATAGAAAGACAGACAGCAGACAGACAGACAGATAGATGATAGATAGGCAGTCAGACAGAGTTTCCTTGTAGTTATAGAAAGGGTTCATTACATAGACATTATGACTCCTATAAAGAAACATGACGGCAGATGAATTGATAGGGATCTAATTTCCTTTCTTTGACAGGTGCCTTTTGATCCTTTTGGGTTTCTGGACACTGCAGTTGCCAACATAATGTCTACCATATTATATGGAAAACATTTTGAATATGATAACGGCTTCCTCAAAACTCTGCTGGATATGATACATCAAGCTTCCCGAATAATAGCAGGACCCTGGGCCTTGGTATCCTACAAGAATCCAAAAGAATATTCGAAATAAATGTGCAATTAGGTGGTGGGAATTTGAGTTTTCATGTCTCACCTATTTTGGAAACTGTCTGGTTTTCTTAGCAACTAGAACAGCCAATTTTCCTTATAATTGGAATACTTTCTCATCAGAGTTACGGGAAGTGTGGGTGAAGCTTCTGTGTGAGTTAATTGTCAAAAACAGCAGCTATCCAAATTTAATCAGGGCAAATTTTACCTCACTGGGACATTTTTTGAAATTTTATCTGATTGGGGCATTTGAGTCCCTATCAAATTGTAAATAAGAGATGTTACAAGGGGTTTCTTTTCCTGCTCCATTTATCCTACAAAGGAGGGTATATTGATCTTGATCAAGTTAATCAATGTTGGCTTTTCTTCTCTTTGATGGTAGCTTTACAATGAGGTGCCCTTAGTGAGAAGCCTCCCCCTGCCCCATCAGGAATTACTCACAGTTACAAAGAAAATGGACGCTTTCCATCAAGAAGAGATAGAAGAACACAAGGCGACCTTGACTCCAGGAGAACCTCGAGATTTCATTGATGCATATTTAGAAGAAATGCAGAAGGTAGATTCCTCAGTCTCTTCTCATTGAAATTGCAGTGATTTCTTTTCCTCTACCCTTGGATCTATTTTTCACATCCTGAAAATATCACAAAGACCTTGATAGTAATTTTTCTAGATGTTGTGTCAAGTCCACTTACTGCCTGGGTGACACATTGTGTGAATGAAGCGATGTCCTTTTCCTTTGCATGTTGTGGAGACCCAACCACCTTAGGGTAGATCTTTCCATCAGGACTGGGAGGAAAGGACCTTTTGCCAGCTCAGGGTGACTCTCTAGGGCAGGGGTCCCCGATTCTTGGACTGTGAACTGGCAGCAGGCCGCAGTATGCCAGAAACCAGGCCTTGCAAACAAGCAAAGCCCCATCTGTGGGATGCAGGCAGGACGTGAAACCTCACCTCCTCTATTCCACAGAGAAACCTCTCTCTACAGAACCAATCCCTGGTGCCCAAAAGATTGGGGGCCCCTGCTCTAGGGAACCCCCATCCTCTCCCCAAACTCTATTATGATGTTTTATCACCAGAACATGCTTGTTTCCCATCTCCCTACTTCCTTTCCATTTTGAGTCCTATTTTTCAGAATGAATTCCTGCTTTTAAATTAAAGTAATCAACTGAATTAAAGAGTGGGAGAAGATTTTTTTTCCATTTGATTTTAATAACATTCTTTCTTTAACTAACAAAAGCCAGAGAGGAAAGGTTCAAGTTTTGAGGAAGAGCAACTACTAATCTTACTGTCTAACCTGCTTGTGGCTGGAACAGAGACGATGGCATCAACACTGCAGTGGACGTTGCTCTATTTGATGGCCTTTCCAGAGATCCAAGGTAAAGAATTGTGAAATAAGCTTCTTCACCTATAAAAATAACAACTTCACTTAATATGCAAAATGAGGTAGGTTCCTGAATTATCATGGCTGGAAACTCAATCAGCTTCATTCTCCTCACTTCTGGTGGGTACCTGCTTGGAAAACAAACGGTTGATTGTCTACTTAAAGTCAATGAAATATTTCCCAGAAGGTAACCAAGCTATTTGTCCCTCAGAGAAATGCTGGAAGGAAATAGACATGGTGGTGGGAAACAAGGCAATCTTGAAATATGAAGACAGAGAAAAATTGCCCTACACAAACGCCGTCATTCATGAAATCCAACGCGTTTCAAGTGTTGCTTCTTTGGGAGTACCTCATGCATCCATAAAAGATGTGCAACTTTTTGGATATAAAATTCCCAAGGTGAAAGCAGAAACCTTTATATGAAGTGAAGGTTTGGTGAATCGGCATATGTCCACCTGTGCCTTCCTCACCTGAGGCGGCTGTGTTAGTATCTAAGAGGAAGAGATTGAGATCAATGGGAGCCTTTCTTTTGAATCTCATTTTATGGGAGTGCCATAAACGTATAGTCCAATGCCTTTGTTGTGTGCTTCTGGTTTGAAGGATACCATCGTTTTGGTCAATATCCAGTCTGTGCATCATGATGAATCCCAGTGGAAGTTTCCCAATGAGTTCAACCCTTCCAACTTCCTGAATGAAAAGGGAGAGTTTGTGAAGCCGGAAGCCTTTTTGGCATTTTCAGCAGGTGAATTATTCCTCTGTCTCTGTCTCTCTGTCTCTCTCGGTCTCTCTCTCACTCACTCTCTCACCCACACACCCACACTCTCTCTCACACACAGATATACTTTTAGTGGAAAGCTTTCTTTAGAGACTTGTGTAAGTCAGCTCTTGGGCTCAGTTTATAATTCAGCATCCTATAGGAAAATTGGGTTTACCCACAACTTCTGAAGGCAAACCGTTCCATTTCTTAAATCTCCTCACTGTTAGGAAATTTCTTCTTAGTTCCAGATTGCTTCTCTCCTTGATTAGTTTCCATCCATTGCTTCTTTTCCTGACTTCAGGTGCTTTGGAATATAGTTTGACCCCTTCTTTTTTGTGGCAGCCCTTCAAAATTTGGAACATTGCTATCATGTCCCTGCAGTCCTTTTTTCCACTGGACTAAAAGGTAAAGGTAAATTTCCCCTCACACATATGTGCTAGTCATTCCCGACTCTAGGAAGCCGTACTCATTTCTGTTTCAAAGCCGAAGAGCCAGCGCTGTCTGAAGACGTCTCCGTAGTCAGGTGGCCAGCATGACTAAATGCCAAAGGCACACGGAATGCTGTTACCTTCCCACCAAAGGTGGTCCCTATTTTTCTTTCTTTTTTTAAATAGTTTTTATTAAATGTTTTCCAACTTTAAAAAACACATGTACAAAAGAAAAGAGAAAAAAGAAAAAGAAAAAAACCAAACAAATACAAATACAAACAAGTAAAAAACAAACAACACAACAATGTAATATAATTTTACAGCTTTCTGTATCAGTATGAATATTCTGCTTATGTAATTCAATATTTAATATTTGCCTTATCATAAATGTTAACAATTTTAGTAAGAGTATGAAACGTCGCCAAGACACTTCCAATTTTACGTGGGAGAAGACCCGAATAACCAAAGACCTACATACAAACACCCGCGAAAACCTTAAAAAACAAATCTATAAGTGTATGTATATATATATATATATATACACACACACACACACACACAATAGTTTAGAACTCTCATTTTTTGTTTTGGCTTCTATTCTCTAGCCACTTGTACAGTCTACTCCAAATTTTATAATAGTCCAACTCTTCTTTTTCTTTTAATTCCATACTCATCCTGTCCATTTCAGCACATTCCAGTTTCTTCCTAATTACAATTTCATCTGAGAGGGTATTTATTTGTTTCCAATTTTGTGCAAAAGCGATCCTAGCAGTGGTTAGTATATGTAATATTATGTATTGATTTTTCTTATCCATTTTCAGATCCAGTATGCCTAATAAACATAATTCTGGTTTCAATTCCATCCTATGTTCTGTATTTTTTTCCAGCCATTTCTTAATTTTGAACCAATATTTTCTGGCATTGGGACAAGTCCACCACATATGATAGAACGTTCCAGATTTATGTCTACATCTCCAACATTCAGGGGATAAGTTTGGGAACATTTTGGCCAATCTCGCTGGTGGTAAATGCCATTGATAGAACATTTTATATAGATTCTCCTTATAGGCTACCACCATCATAAGCTTATAATTTCTTTCCCACAATTTGTCCCAATGTTCTAACTCAATATTATAAACAAAATTCCTGGCCCACCTTATCATTTCCTTTACTGTCTCTTCCTCCATTTTATATCTTAAAAGAAAATTGTATATTTTGGTAATCATTTTTCCTCCCGTTCCTTGCATTATTTTGTCCAATTCCAATTGTTTCTCATAAATACCGCATTGTTCCTGTTCTTTTTTGAATCTTGTCTTAATTTCTAAGTAGGGCCATCTGTCCATAGCAATTCCTTGTTTTTTCAAGTCCTGGGCTGATTTTAACTCTCCTTCGTCATCTAAAAGTTCTGCATAGCTCACCATTTTATTAAGATTTGTACTATTTGGATAAATCATTGCTTTGCCTTTTTTAGGCTCCCAAATGTGAAAAATCCAGCAAAGAAGAATGAGGCTATTCCTCCGTGCAGCACCACTGTGACGTCACCCCAGACGTTTGGTGATCCCTATTTTTCTACTTGCATTTTTTATGTGCTTTCGAACTGCTAGTTGGTAGAAGCTGAGACAAGTAACAGGAGGTCACCCCATTACCCAACACTAGGGATTCAAACCGCTGAATTGCTGACTTTTCGATCGATAAGCTCAGCATCTTAGCCACTGAGCCACCGCATCCCTAGACTAGACATACCCAATACCTGCAACCCTTCTTCATATATTTTAGCCTCCAGGCCCTTAATCATCTTTGTTGCTCTTTTCTGCACTCTTTCCAGAGTCTCAACTTCTTTTTAAACTCTAAATCATATAAGGTGTGCTTCATAGAGGCCTAGAAGATAAATCTTTTAGAGAAGGAAAGAATGCAAAAGAACTGTTACCAGCTTTGGAAATCTCATGAGATTTGGGATCATAGTTTCGAGAAACAAACAGGTTTGGCAGTTGCAATTGGTTGCCAGACTTCAGCGATTGGATTGACTTCTCTCTTTGTTCTTCACTTTGCCTTTTCAGGACCGAGAGTCTGCTTAGGGGAAAACTTGGCTCGGATGGAGCTCTTCCTCTTCTTTACCAGCATTCTCAGAAACTTCCAGCTATTGTGGCCAGACAAATCCCAAGCTCCGGATTTCACACCACACTTTGGGGTTACACGATCCCCATCTCGCTTTAAGGTGTTGCTGAAATGTTGCCAGCCAAGTGGGTAGATCGAAGTGAGGATCTGCAAGGCAACTGATTCAAGACCATTCCATTCTCTCCAACAGCCAGAGGTCTTCTCTACTTCAAATTCACCACAAGATCATTTTAAAACAACATAAATAAAGGGTTATCATACACCATATTTTCCAGTGGATGATCAGTCTTGTTTATGATGGAGATGAAATTCATTTTCTTTGTCTCTTTTCTCTTTCTTTAAGGTTACTGGAAGGAAGAATGGGGAAGAGCAGAGTCCATAGCTTCTTTATCGAATGGCTCTTCCTGTCAAGAAAATCAAGTTTCTGTACAGGGTGGGGGAGATATGCAGGGGAGGTGTCAAAGGGACTCTTCTCTTCTGGGGGCTAACTTGCCTTGATCTTTGCCAGGCAGCCAGAAAAGCAAGGTCAGGCCAGACACCACTTGGATTTCAAAAATGCTACTTTATTTGGAGGATGTATTGAAAGTCTCTTCATCCTCCTTCATGGCCTCTTTAGAGTGACAACTTTATTTGGAGAATGTATTTACAGACTCTTGAAAGTCTCTTCATCCTCCTTCACGGACAACAAAGTGTTGTTCCCACACTTTCTACTTTTTCAGATTTACATCAGTGTTCATGTCTTTTATCCCCTTCTCAAGGCCAGAGCCAAATTCTTCTACCTCACACCAGAGAAGAACTGATCTTATCCAAGAATCTCCAAATCTTCTTCTACAGAATTGCTAGATAAACACAGCCCTTTTCCTGATGCAAGATGTCCACACCCCTAAGAGTTGGATTTACACGATTTCTTTCTGTTGATTTTAGATTTTTAGAAAGACATGGCTTCCTGAACGTGTAGTTATCTTTGTTCCAATTGTTTCCGAGTTTTGGTGCCTCTAAAGGTGTAAAGTCTGAACAGAAAGACTTGGACTATTTGTGGCCAAAGGGCCTCCATTATCAACGTAGCAGAACCTGAGAGAATTATGCCTTTTTTTAAGTCATAAGGAAAGGAATCCTAGATCAACCCTGATGATGATAGCAGCCTGCATATCCTAGAGTTTCAGATACATAGAGCAGACAGAATTGCAGAAACATCAGGTAAAAAGAAGGGAGGTTCTCCCGAAGTGGTGCGAACTGGCTGAATCCCACCACTGAGTCTCTTGCTTGAGCAGGATGTTGGACTAGAAGACCTCCAAGGTCCCTCCTGACTCTGTTATTCTATGTTCTATGCCTGTGGTTGAATTGGAGGCCTCTTCCATAAAGATGAAGTCAGTGCTCCATACTGTATGTGGCAATTTATGTTTCATCACCTCCAAGGGCAGCTGAATGAAGATCACCAAGCGATGACATTAGGTAAACTTCTGTGAAAACAAACAATGTAGAGACACAAGAAAAACAGTCCCTTCTCCTTCAGTCTGGGTTACTTCAACTGGGGAAAGAAATGATGAGGTTTCCATTTGAACATTAACTTTTAAATGCTGTTTGCTTCAATCATTGAAAAACTGAAACTAACTTTGAAGCAGTTTGTTCTGGGAATTCCAGGGATGTAGACATATTAATGTGGGATGTGGTGGCTCAGTGGCTAAGACAGTGAGCTTGTCGATTGAAAGGTTGGCAGTTCAGCGGTTCAAATCCTTAATGCCATGTAATGGAGTGAGCTCCCGTTACTTATCCCAGCTTCTGCCAACCTAGCAGTTCGAAAGCAGGTAAAAAATGCAAGTAGAAAAATAGGGACCCCCTTTGGTGGGAAGGTAACAGCATTCCATGCACCTTTGGCATTTAGTCATGCTGGCCACATGACCATGGAGACGTCTTCGGCCAGCACTGGCTCTTCGGCTTTGAAACAGAGTCGAGCACCGTCCCCTAGAATCGGGAACGACTAGCACATATGTGCACGGGGAACCTTTACCTTTACCTTTTAGACATATTAATAAAATAGAATAGAATTCTTTATTGGCCAAGTGTGATTGGACACACAAGGAATTTGTCTTTGGTGCATATGCTCTCAGTGTACATAAAAAGAAAAAAAGAAAAAAGAGAGGGAAAAAATACATTCATCAAGAATAATAAGATACAACACTTAGTGATAATCATAGGTTACTAATAAGCAATCAAATCATACTAGGAAACAAACAGAACAATATAAATTGTAAAAATACAAGCAATATGGTTATAGTCATAAGTGGGAGGAGATAGGTAATAGGAAGGATGTGAAGAATAACAGTAATACAGTCTTAGTAAATAGTTTTGACAGTGTTGTGGGAATTAGTTGTTAAGCAGAGTGATGGCGTTCAGGAAAAAGCTGTCCTTGTGTCTAGTTGTTCTGGTGTGCAGTGCTCTATAGCGTCATTTTGAGGGTAGAAGTTGAAACAATTTATGTCCAGGATGTGAGGGATCTGTAAATATTTTCACAGCCCTCTTTTGACTCGTGCAGTATACAGATCCTCAATGGAAGGCAGGTTGGTAGCCATTTTTTTTCCTGCAGTTCTAATTATCAGTTGAAGTCTGCATCTGTCTTGTTTGGTGGCAGAGACAAATCTGTTGCAGCAAAAGCAACAGAGCTGGGTGGAATGCATCTAGATGCAGCTGTGACCTGCAATCCAAGTCCCACCCTTTTTAAACATGGGTCCCAGGTCGAATAATTTATTATGACATCAACCATGGGTGGGAAATCTGAAACCCTCTAGATTGGAGTTGTCCAACCTTAGGAACTTTAAGACTTGTGGACTTCAGCTCCCAGAATTCCCCAAACATCATGGCCAATTCCAATTCTGGGAATTGAGGTCCACAGGTTTTAAGATTGCCTAGGTTGGGCACCTCTGCTCTAGATATTAGCATAGCAATAGTATTTAGACTTATACACCACTTCACAGTGCTTTACAGCTCTCTCTAAGCAGTTTACAGAGCCAGCCTATTGCCCCCAACAATCTGGGTGCTCATTTTACCGACCTCGGAAGGACAGAAGGCTGAATCAACCTTGAGCCTGGTGAGATTCGAACTGCCAAATTGCAGGCAGCCAGCAGTCAGCAGAAGTAGCCTGCAGGACTGCATTCTAATCACTGCACCAACGCGGCTCTTGTTAAATATTGCTAAATTGCTATGGCTAAATTACAGTTCCCAGATATCTCAACTAGCAACAATTGGGTGATTATTGTTCTTATTCATGTCTTTATTATTTCAACTGACATGCCTGCCCATCTCAAATTCATGAATCTGTAATTTAGCTACCTTTTTAATATTATGAGGTGGCTAAAATGAGGACCCAAATTGTTGGAGGCAATAGACTGACTCTGTAAACCGCTTAGAGAGGGCTGTGAAGCACTATGAAGTGGTATATAAGTCTAAGTGCGATTGCTATTATATGAAGCACTAGAAGCAATATTAAAACTATCCAAACCCAATCAGACCCATTTAGTATTCCTGAAAGTACCGGGTGACAAAGCAGAAGCAAATATTTGTTTGGAGAGAAATAGAGCAATGGAGTTAAAAACCTTGAAATGATGCAACAGTAGCTGTTATTTTTAGAAAGAAAAATTGAAAAATCCTGTGCTGATTGCCTGACCTTCTGTCACCCCACATGATAGATCTCTTATGCAAGCCAGGATAACACTGCATAATCTCGTGACCCCCGCTGGCATGTTATGGAACTGATGAAGTAACTCCTGTCATTTCTGTGCTGACATCATGACTAACGTTTACAGATTAAGAGAGTTGGAAGGGACCTTGTAGGTTATCCAATCCCACCCCCTGCCCAAGCAGGAGACCCTACACCATTTCTCACAGATGGCAGTCCAATCTCTTCTTGAAAGCCTCCAGAGAATAGATGGGGGTGGGGCCAATCAGAATTTCTACAATTTCAATTTTACAATTACAATTTCTCCAGAACTGGTTAGAACCTGCTGAAACCCACCTCTGCCACCCACCCACCTATCCACCATCCATCCATATCTCTCTCTCTCTCTCTCTCTCTCTCTCTCTCTCTCTCTCTCTCTCTCTCTCCTCACTCACTCTCTCTCTCTCTCTCTCTCTCTCTCTCTCTCTCTCTCATCTATCTATCTATCTATCTATCTATCTATCTATCTATCTATTATCTATCTATCTATCTATCTATCTATCTATCTATCTATCTATCCTCTGTCTGTCTGTCTGTCTGTCTGTCTGTCCTTGTTTTGCCCTCAGGTGCAATGTTTGTCTTAGCTCTCTAGAGTATTAAGAGTTCCTCCTTCAATGTTTTCTGTTATAATCTTATACCTTATACCTTATACCTTATACCTTATATCTTATATCTTTTCCTGCTTCTCTTTTTTTTCCCTCTCAAAGATTTTCATCGTATTCTAAATTTAGCTAAGAATGGTCTTTGGGAAGTTCCTCTATTGAAAAATAGCCTGGTAAGAACTGCAATGAATTAAATAGTAAACTGTTTTTGCAGACTACTTAGCATTGTCGGGGAAACTCCCTTTCCCATATTTCCATATCAGCTGAGGTCATTTTGAAAATATAAATAGAAGTCAGTTACTTTGGGCCAGATCCATTTTATTCTGAATTTGAAATCCCCTCCGTTCTTTGCCATTCAATTGCTATTTTTAATGTGGTTAAAGCAAAAAACTATGATGGGCAGGATACTAAGATTAATCTTTTAAATGTATGCAATATAATGTGTTTTATCTTGTGCCTTTGGAAGTTGTGGGAGCTTCATCACTTGAGATTTTCAAGAAAAGATCGGACTGCCATTTGTCAGAACTGGTGTAGGGTCTCCTGCTTGAGGGGGGGTTGGACTAGATGATCTATAAGGTCCCTTCCAACTCTGTTAATCTGTTAAATCTATCTTTACAGACCCCGCTAATCACCAGAGTAATATTTTAGTTTTCAGGTTGTGCTTTACACAGCATTCAATATTCCAGCATTCAATATTCTCTCTTTCTTTACCACCGAAAGATGATCAAAGGATGATCAGGTTAGAGAGATCCATACTACAGGTAATCCTCAATTTACAAGTATTCATTTAGTCAATTAATTAATTAATTTAGGGAATTTATATTGCCCCCTATTCACATGGCGACTCAAGGCAGCTTACAAGAATATAAAAACCTCATATAAAAAAACAATACAACTAATAAAAGAAATACATAATATAATAAACATAATAAATAACATAATAAAATACATAATATATATTGTAAGAAGAATTATCCTTCTGGGTTCAGCTCCAAGTGCAGAAAAAGACACTGGAAACATGGAGGCTGCTTGGAAAGATGGTTTAATGGTGGACAGGATCAAAGGGTTTGAGTTCCTGAACAGAAAAGGGATGAGATACAGCGAGTCCCCAGGTTTTATGCTTTCTCTGGCTTTGAATTTACTGGGGCCCCGAAAGAGTATCCTGATTGGTTGTCAGACTCCCAGGGGATGGGGCTCTTAGCTAGCCTTGCTGGCTGATGTAATCTTCCCAGGTGCCATGTGGTGAGTTTCTGTTGCTAGATGGGTCCTATTGTGTTGCAGATGATGGTCCATTGACAAAGGTGGGAGGGAACTGGGTTTCTGCCTCTGGTCCATTGACAAAGTGTGGGGGGAGAGCAAGAAGGTGAGAGCTGCTTCGTCTTTAAAACATGGTTCTCCATTTCTCATCCAGGGAAACATCATATTCTGCCTTTTTAATATTTCCTAAAATATTTCATTCTTCTAGGAAAGGGGTGGGTGCTAACTTCCTACAGTATAATATATATAAAATATATAATAAATTAATAAATTTTTGGGGTGCATGCATGAGTGCGCAGCTCCACTCACACAAGAGAAACGATAATCCTTTGGGGGTGCTGCTTGTGCAAGTGGAGTTGTACGTGTGTATCCATCGACCTGCCTCTCACACGGCCCGGTTCTGAATAGATCATGACTCAGAATTGAGCCATGACCTGGGGATTGGGGACCCCAGTGTACTGTATAACTGTGGTCTTCACTTAACAACCACTGCAAAAAACAACAAATAACAGGTCATGTCACCAACCCATTTTTACAATTTATAGCCCCAATGGGCAGGTTCTGTTCAGGTTCTAACTCAAGGACTAACTGTAAGGGTAGTGTTTAAAGAAGGCACCTGAAGGTCGATCTAATAGTGTTAATACCACTTTAAAATGCCTTGGTAAGGCCACAGTTGAAATATTGCATTCAGATTTGGTCGCCATGATGTAAAAAAGATGTGGAGACTCTAGAAAGAGTGCAGAGAAGAGCAACAAAGATGATGAGGGGACTGGAGGCTAAAACATATGAAGAACGGTTACAGGAACTGGGTATGTCTAGTTTAATGAAAAGAAGGACTAGGGGAAACATGATAGCAGTGTTCCAATCTCAGGGGCTGCCACGAAGAAGAGGGAATCAAGCTATTCTCCAAAGCACCTGAGGGTAGAACAAGAAGCAATGGGTGGAAACTAAATCAAGGAGAGAAGCAACTAAGAACTAAGGAGAAATTTCCTGACAGTTAGAACAATTAATAAGTGGAACAACTTGCCTCCAGAAGTTGTACATGCTCCAACTCTGGAAATTGTTAAGAAGATGTTGGATAACCATTTGTCTGAAGTGGTGTAGAGTTTCCTGCCTGGGCAGGGGGTTGGACTAGAAGACCTCCAAGGTCCCTTCCAACTCTGTTATTCTATTCTAATATGGTACTTTTGGAAAAAGAGACGTGTTAAATTTCTGCAAAGAGGAAATAATTTGCATCTGTGAACTATTCAGCCCATGACTGAATAATTAGACTTAATTAACAGTGAGAACCAATTTTTACTCTGGCCATGAAAAATCATCAGCCCTGTGTGACAATCCATGAAATACAAAAGTGAAAGTCAGGACTGCAAATTGTGTCCAGCAAATCCAGAAGGCTGTTTTTACGATCTGCAGAGGAATAACAAACTCATTGTTCTCGTGCAAAACTTTTTTTCCAGATGACGTGGGATTTTCCAGTCCATTATATGAGCAGTGTTGCCAAAAACTTGACAATGAGGAAGAGGAAGGGAGGGGAAATCAGAATAATAAAATTGGGGAAAACCCGAATCAACCACCCCATTGACCATGCTTGGCCAGTCACAAGATTCTGGTGGAGCTGAAGATGAGAAGTAACAGAAAGGAGGTAGAGAAGAGAGGAGGAGGAAAATATGTTTATGTGGGCTCCTCAGTGCTCGCTGAGTTTTGTTCTGTTCTTGTTTCATTACCAAACTAGGTTACACCATCAGTGTTTATTTATCTGGAAAAGGTATATGGTATATGGTTGCCCAACTTGAGCGGATTATCTCTAGTTGAGGTGGACGAATATAAGCAGTTTTATAAGATCAATCAGTGTTTTAACGTGGAACTCTTGAGCATTTAAACTGCAGCTACAAACATTTAGCAAGCAATAGAATTGGTACATAAGAATGGTTTCTGTGTTGCATTTGTGGCAAAGCTTCAAAAGGAAGTTAGTTCAGAGAAGCAAGAGTGATTTGCCCTATTTTGCAACCGTCATAAGTACGTGCCAGTTGCCAAGCATCTGAATTTTGATCACCTGATCAGCGGGATGCTGCAACAGTTGTAAGGGTGAAAAATAGATGAACCCCTGCCACACCTGTCTTGAGTTATTATCTTCCAGATGCTTCTCTACCTTTTGTTTGTATTTCTGTTTAGCCACCTTAATGCCTTTCCTCAAGTTTGCCCTGGCCTCGTTGTATTTCTCTTCATTTTCTGCCTTAAAGGTGAAGTTTCGAGCTCTCGGAAGTGATTGTACCTTTGCTGACATCCAGGGTTTACGATTATTGTAAACTCCGATGCGCTTATTCACTATTACATTGTCTGTGCATGTTTTAATGTATGAGAGTACAGCGTCAGTGAATTCTTTATTTTTCTTATTTACTTTATTTCGTCAAGCATGTATTTTATGACAGATACAAGCGCAAACATAATTATAAATACACAAAAAGGATATGAATAAAAGAAAACATTAGGACAGGGACGGTAGGCACGCCGGTGCGCTTATGCATGCCCCTTACAGACCTCTTAGGAATGGGGTGAGGTCTACAGTAGGCAGTCTAAGGTTAAAGTTTTGGGGATTTGGGGAAGAAACCACAGTGTCAGGTAGTGCACTCCAGGCATTGACCATTCTGTTACTGAAGTCGTATTTTCTGCAGTCTAGTTTGGATCGGTTTACCATGAGTTTGTATCTATTGTGTGCTCTTGTATTGTTTTGGTTGAAGCTGAAGTATTCGTTGTTGGCTGGTAGGATATTGTAGCAGATGATTTTATAGGTCAGACCGAAGACGGCGAAGTTCTTAGTTGTCTAAGCCCAAAATTTCAAGTCTGGCGGCATAAGGTATTTTGTTGTGAGTGGAGGAGTGGAGAGTATATTTGAACATTTGCAACTCCAAATGTTCAAATATACTCCACTCCGTAGTCTCAAAGCAGTCCTGCAGCTGGCAGAGTGCTCCCTCCAGCCAGATTTTGACAGTTTTCCTGACTGGCCATATCCTTTTCCTAAGGTAGAGAAGAGAGGGGGGGCACAGTAGCAGACAGAGGTGGTCAGATGTACCCAGAGGGATTGCTCTATATGCCCGTCTTAAGTTTCAATACATATGGTCTAGAGCAGGGGTCTCCAACCTTGGCAACTTTATGACTTGTGGACTTCAACTCTCAGAATTCCTCAGCCAGCTGCTCTAGAATGTTCTTACCTCTGGTGATACACTGCACATACTGCACAAACATAGGGAGAACAGGCTGTAGACAGGCTTGGTTAAAATCCCCAGCCACGACAAAAGTGCCCTCACGATAAGTTTGCTGCTGCCTCTCGATGGCATCATGTCACTTAGAGAGCGCTGTGCTAACATTTGCCTCAGGTGGAATATAGACAGTGAGGATAACTATAACAGAAATCTCTCTAGATAAATAAAATGGCTGACAAATGACAGTTAAAAATTCCACATCTGGGGAACAGTGTGTATAAGTAACTCGACTGTTAGTACACCCGTCGTTATGTGTGTAAATACGAAGTCCTCCACCTCTTCTTTTACCGGAGTTGCCATTTCGGTCGAAGCGGTGTGTGGTGCGGTTAGTTAGCTCCACTGAAACATCCAGTATAACATCACCTAGCTGGTTTCAAGCCTAAGGCAGAACTGAAACTCCCAGTCTCCCAGTTTGATGCCTTAACTGCTACATTTTTCCCAAGTGCAAACAGTTTCCCTTGTTGACTTAAGGGTTAAGGTGCTGATCTTCTTGGAGTTGTGGCAGAAAGCAAGAAAGAACGAAGCTGGATAGTTTGATGTCTCGGTTGGATGCTGCCAAAGAAAACATGTCCAACCTGATTAACTAGACTGGCGTCCCAGTTGTTCGCTATTCTAGGCCTTGCTTTCTGGATATTGTAATGGTTGTGGTATGTGGGTAACCAACATGCCTTTTATCAGCCGTGTTTTTCCATCTGATACTCTGACTCAGTTATTGTACTTACTCAGTCTGCATTGCTCACACACAGAATATCTCAACTTTGAAGGATTGGGATAGGGCAGCATTAACCGAGCATATGTGGAGCAATTTTGGGACATAAGATGACCCACATTTGGTACACTTGGTTGCCCTCAGTGCAAATGTGATCCAGTGGTGAGTTCCTCCCGGTTCGGCCCGGTTCCACCGAGCCGGTAGCAGTGAGGATATGATGTCATTGAACAGGTTCTGCCCCCCGCCCCCCCGTGTTATTCTTACTTTTTATTTGGCCCCATCTCCAATCTATTGCTGCCTCCTGAGTCCCAGCTGATCAGCTAGAAGGAAAAAAAACTGTTTAAACTCTTGCCGTGGGGCTTCAAAGGGCCGCCCTACAGCTGATCAGTGTTAAAAGGCAGTATGGTGGTAGACCGGTGCCTCCAAAAACAAATGAGTAGACCGATGCCTGCAAAAATAAATGGGTAGACCGGTGCCTCCAAAAACAAATGAGTAGACCGGTACAGTTCTGCAAGCAGTTAAAAGTCTGGTAGACCAGTACCTCTGCTAAATCCTAAAGAATTGTCACATGACCATCAAGCCATGCCCACAAAATAAGCCATACCCACAGAACCGGTAGTAAAAAAATTTAGAACCCACCCCTGATGTGATCCCAGATACTGTAGTTTGCAAATCATGGTTTAGAGCGCCATGTTGCACCACCTTCAACAAAAGTGCCATTTTATAACGCTTTCAACCAAAGACTTCGACTATGCCCACTTCCCACCATCACTACTAACTCCGGGTTATCGATTTGGAAGAGATTAGAAGGAAATTGATAAGAATTCTGCCTGTTTCTTCCCCTTTCCATTCAAGTGACAGGTCGCAGGCACAGCCAAGGGACAGTGAGTGATGTACTGAAGGAAGGAATGCCTTCCAATGCTCATCACAACCTCTGCCTGGTGATAATGACCAGCAGCCCAGACAGATTAACAGAGTTGGAAGGGACCTTATAGGTCATCTAGTCCAACCCCCTGCTCAACCAGGAGACCCTATACCATTTCTGACAAATGGCAATCCAATATTTTCTTGAAAGTCTCAAGTGATGAAGCTCCCACAACTTCCAAAGGCAACTTCTGTTCCATGGGTTGATTGTTCTCACTGTCAGAAAGTTATTCCTCATTTCTAGGTTGAATCTCTCCTTGGTCAGTTTCCATCTATTATTCCTTGTCTGGTTTTCAGGTGTTTTGCAAAACATCTTGACCCCCTTATCTCTGTGGCAGCCCCTCAAATATTGGAACACTGCTATGATGTGTCCTCTGGTCCTTCTTTTCACTAGACTAGCCATGCCCAATTCCTGCAACCATTCTTCACATGTAGTCTCCAGTCCCCTAATCATCCTGATTCCTCTCCTCTGCACTTTTTCTAGAGTCTCAACATCTTTTTTATAGTGTGGTGACCAAAACTGGATGCAGCCCAGATTATTTTCTTTGTCAATTTATTCTCCAAAGCACCTAAAGGTAGAACAAGAAGTAATGGATGGAAGTTCATTAAAGAGAGATCCAACCTAGAGCTATTTCCTGTCAGTGAGAACTACTAACCAGTGGAACGGCTGGCCACTGGAAATTATGGGTACTCCACCACTGGAGGTTTTCAAGAAGAGATTGGACAGCCATTTTTCTGGAATGGTATAAGGTCTCCAGGGTGTTGGACTTAGAAGACTTCCAAGGTTTCTTCCCACCCTATTATTATACAATCTTTTAATATGCATCTAGCACACTTCTGTGGTAGATCTCAACCCATGTCCAAAAATAGTGTATGAGGTCAGGAGGGTGGAGGATGAGTTGTTGAGAAGCATGAAAAGTTGTTGAGGAGATTCCCTCTTGCTTCACTCAACACACTTCCTCTAATTGGGTTATTTTTGGACATAGATTTAGCATATTTGTGCTATATTCTACCTTCCAAAATAACCTGAGTCATTAGCACAGGACATTACAAGTTGGTCTTAAGTAGCTGGCAAACTGCCATTTAAGCAACTTTAAAGCTGGCTAAACTTTCTATCCAAGGATGCACATGCTGTGTGTACCCAAGGAAAATGAACAATGGTTGGGTTTCCCACTCACTCATGAGGTTAGCAAGAAATGCAATTAGAAAAGCATTTACAGTATTATTGTCCTTAACTTGTTCTGAACAGAATATTAAGGAGCCTTGGTGGCACAGAGAACTAAGGTGCTGTTAAGTAGCACTTAGCTGCCAGCTGCCTGCAATTACTGCAAGTTCAAATCTCACCAGGCTCAAGATTGACTCAGCCTTCCATCCTTCCGAGGTAGGTAAAATGAGGACCCGGATTGTGGGGGCAATAAGCTGACTTTAACACCACTTAGGGCCCCCAAAAGCCCTACTAAGCAGGTACAGTATATACAAAAGTATGAAGGCTATTACTTAATACATTGTAAACCGCCCTGAGTCTCCGGAGAAGGGCAGCATATAAATCGAACCAATAAATAAATAAATAAATAAATAATCTTTCCTCAGATTCCCATTTTCATATGGACTTCAAGAGGCTCTCCAAAAGCATACAAAGGCTGGGTTTGCCCATCCCTCTTAAGTGTCTTGAAGAGCACTTGTCAAATATGCCAATCTGGATTAGTTTTTGAGTGGTTCAGTACAATAGTGAAATCCATTTTTTTTTTTACTACCGGTTCTGTGGGCGTGGCTTGGTGGGCGTGGATTAGTGAGCATGGCAGGGGAAGGATACTGCAAAATCCCCATTCCCTCCCCACTCCTGGGGGAAGGATACTGCAAAATCTCCATTCCCTCCCCACTCCAGGGGAAGGATATTGCAAAATTTATTTATTGGTTCGATTTATTGGTTCGATTTATATGCCATCCTTCTCCGGAGACTCAGGGTGGCTTACAATGCGTTTCGCCCCCCCAAGCGGTGTTCTTTTATATATAAAGTCAGGTTATTGCCCCCACAATCCGGGTCCTCATTTTACCTACCTCAGAAGGATAGAAGGCTGAGTCAATCCCCATTCCCTCCCCACTCTGGGACCAGCCAGAGGTGATATTTGCCAGTTCTTCGAACTACTCAAAATTTATGCTATCGGTTTTCCAGAACCTGTCAGAACCTGCTGGATTTCACCCCTGGTTCAGTGTATTGTGTGAACATGGTTGAGCTAGTTTGCCATTCCCAGAAACTCAGAGAATGAGTCAGTTCCACAACTAAGTTAATATACTAATGGTAAAACCAGATAAGCAAAACACAATTATTGTGTGTAAATAGCATGTGTATGTATACATGCTTCAAAATGATTGTCTGCTTCTTTCAAGGTGATGATCTACTTCACCTAACACACTAAAACAAACATCTGTTCTCTAGAACACACTGATCCCTAAATTATTCAACTCAACAATCTAACATCCCATGTAAAAAAAGTCAAAGTCAAAAAAAAGTCAAGGTAAGGGTTCCCCTTGCACATATGTGATAGTAGTTCCCGACTCTAGGGGGCGGTGCTCATCTCCGTTCCAAAGCCGAAGAGCCAGCGCTGTCCGAAGACGTCTCCGTGGTCATGTGGCCAGCATGACTAAATGCCAAAGGTGCACAGAACGCTGTTACCTTCCCACCAAAGGTGGTCCCTATTTTTCTACTTGCATTTTTTACGTGCTTTCGAACTGCTAGGTTGGCAAAAGCTGGGACAAGTAACGGGAGCTCATCCCATTATGCGGCACTAGGGATTCGAACCACTGAACTGCCGACTTTTCATCTACAAGCTCAGCATCTTAGCCACTGAGCCACCGGGTCCCTCAAATGCATTACCACCATGTAAATATTAAATTCCATCTGCAAGAAATGCACAATTTGTTGTGCATAAACAATACACTAAAGCAACAATTTGTGACATTCTTCTGCTGGAAAAGATGAAGGCTGTGTCCTTTTGCTTTGGTCACTGCATGAGAGAAACACTTTATCATCTTGATGTCAAAAGATATCAAAAGATTGATATCAAAAGATTGAACAGCTGCTAAAATGATTAAAGGCCTGGAGACTAAAACATACGAAGAACGGTTGCAGGAATTGGATATGGCTAGTCTAGAGAAAAAGAAGGACTTGGGGGTGACATGATGAGTATTTCAGTATTTGGGGGGCTGCCACAAAGAAGTGAGGGTCAACTTATTTTCCAAAGCACCTGAAGGCCAGACAAGAAACAATGGATGGAAACTAATCAAGGAGAGAAGCAACCTGGAACTAAGGAGAAACTTCCTAAAAGAACAATTAACCAGTGGAACAGAAGTTGCCTTCAGAAGTTGTGGGTGCTTCATCCCTGGAGGTTTTTAAGAAAAGACTGGATAGTCACTTGTCTGGATTGGTATAGGGCCATGATGGCGAACCTATAGCACGGGTGCCAGAGATGGTACGCAGCGCCCTCTCTGATGGCACACGAGCTGTTGCCCCAGTTCAGCTCTGCCGCGCATGTGCGCGCGCCTCCCACCAACCACCTCGTCTTTGAATCTCCGCTGCGCATGCGTGGGGGGTGGGTCACGTGCGGGGGGCTGCACTCACATGTGCGGTGGGTGGGGCATGTGTGGGAGGGCTGCATGTGCATGCATGGGGCACAGATGAGGAGGTGGGGGCATAGGGCATGGGTGAGGGGTGGGGGACGGCGGGGGTGGGGCACGGGCGGGGGTATGCACGCATGCACAGGGGTGGGGCACATGCACAGGGGCTGCATGCACATTGTATTTGGGAGGTTTGGGTGCGCACGCATACTTTGGGCACTCGGTCAGAAAAGGTTAGCATCACTGGTATAGGGTCTCCCGCTCGAGCACAATATTGGACTAGAACAGGGGTCTGCAATCTTAAATACTCAAAGAACCATTTGGACCCGTTTCCCACAGAAAGGAAGACACCGGGAGTCACAAAACCTGGGTGGGCGTGGTCAACTCAATGTCACTCACTTCCACCAGTCACATGACACCCCCCTAGCCACGCCTATCCAGCTGGTCATTAGGGCAGAGAACCAGGACCTGGTGTTAAAAAACACCAGGACCCACAAAATCCTTTTGACATCACTCTCCCTCCCCTCCCTCCCTCCCTCTCTCTCTGTATCTCTCTCTCCTCCTCTCTCTGTATCTCCCTGTCTCTGCCCTGCCGCTTCTCTATCCCACCCCATCGCCCTTACCTTCTCAGGCCAGGTTAGGAGGGGAGGGAGAGGGGTGGGGCCGGCCACTGGTGACAGGGAGCCACAGCAGAGGGCCCAAAGAGCCACATGCGGCTTGGAGCCGCAGGTTGCTGACCCCTGGACTAGAAGACCTCCAAGGTCCCTACCAGCTCTATTCAGATTAGATTAGATTAGATTAGATTAGATTAGAATAGAATAGAATAGAATAGAATAGAATAGATTAGATTAGATTAGATTAGATTAGATTAGATTAGATTAGATTAGATTAGATTAGATTAGATTTTATCCAGTTTTGGGAACAATTATAGATGTTCGGGACATCATAAACTCACTCCAAGTTTTCAGAAATTACTGAAACTAGTAAGAGCTAAGTAGTGATGTTGCTGGATTTTTCCATCATTGATGTTCTGGAGACTTTTACAACGTTGGTGGAAAATTAGCTGCAACTCATATTAGGCATGAAAGAGTTACAATGAGAACTTTGACTGCCTCGGGGAATTTTGGGCCTCGGTCAGCTGAACACGGAGGAGGAGTTTTACAGTGCAACTGACTCATTGCCATCTGAGCTTGAGACTGTTTTGCTGATCCGGCTGCTAGAAATTTGGTCCACAAACTTTGGTTAAGACCACTCCTCTGCTTGGATTCTTGGAGGTAAGTCCAGATTTTTCCTGCAGAGAGTTTCTTCTGCATTCCGCAATTCAAAGAGTGGTTTGGTCTGCCTTGTTTTATAAGCAGCCGTCCGACTATTGCAAGTGGCAAAATGTATGTTTGTTTTATTGCTTAGAAAAGTAAATATTTTGCAAACTCTGATAAGGCAAAGAAACACTTAAACGACGAGCAGAAAGAATGACGTGCAGTTGGAAAGCTTCTTGGGTTGATCAGTTGAGAATGAGATATGGAAAGTTATTCTTGCCGTATCCGGGGAAAAAAAATATTCTTTCTTTCTTTCTTTCTTTCTTTCTTTCTTTCTTTCTTTCTTTCTCTCTCTCTCCTTCTTTTTTCTCTTCAAGGTGTCTGTGCCACGTCATTTCAAAGTGTTTTGTGTAATGGTCTAGTCCCTTTTATGGCTATTACCCTGACATGTATTGCTGTATGATTTTTCATGGATTCTTTTTTTTTTTTAAGTTGAAAGGGGGGGAAATCAGGTGATTAAAAAGGTTCTTTGAAAGTTTCCCTTTTATTCCTTTAAAGGATTTTTTTTTTTTTGCTAATTCTTCTTTACAGTTACATTTGAAATGGAATGTAATCTTTTCAATCCTTTCGTTTTTTGCAAAATAATAATAATAATAATAATAATAATAATAATAATAATGATGATGATGATGATGATAATGATAATGATAATGATAATGATAATGATAATGATAATGATAATGATGCAAATGGTTCATCCCAAACTGTTTTTTAGAAACCATTGTGTGGCCATTCACAAATTGGTTTTACAAGTAAAAGTAAGTCCTATAGAATGGGGTGGTAGGCATGTTTACTCTGTGATGTCAGAGAATAATTGTCTTGAGATTAGTAATATAAACTGTCAGTTTTTTGCACAAAAGGAAATCAGGAACGGTTTTTACAATTGTCAACAAATACATTTCCTTTCCTTTCGAGAAAAGCTCCCAATTCATGACTTGTTAGAAGATGGTTTGGATATTTTAAATCACCTTTGGTCAGGAATGATGGGGTTTGAGGTCACAGATGGGAGGATTTCCTGGTTTTAGAGGTTCCACAAGATTCTGGTTGTTGTTTGAGGTAGGAAAGGTATTTGCTGTTAGCTGGTTTTGATTCGGCTTTTGGTTTCACTTATTTGTTGAGTTTCCTAGTGCTTGTTCGGTGACTCGTTGATTGATGCATGCAGTGGTGGGTTTCAATTTTTTTTACTACCGGTTCTGTGCGTGTGGCTTGGTGGGCATGGCATGGCTTGGTGGGCGTGGCTTGGTGGGCGTTGCAGGGGAAGGATAATGTAAAATCTCCATTCCCTCCCCAATCCAGGTGAAGGTTACTGCAAAATCCCCATTTCCTCCTGATCAGCTGGGACTTGGGAGGCAGAGAATAGATGGGGGTGGGGCCAGTCAGAATTTTTACTACCGGTTCTCTGAACTACTCAAAATTTCCGCTACCGCTTCTCCAGAACTGGTCAGAACCTGCTGAAACCCACCTCTGGATGCATAATAAGGCTGTGGTTTTGTCATGCCTTCAAGGATAATGACCATTTAATAAATGGTGACATGATTAAAAGCTAGAATAAGTGATAGAATTAAAGAGAAGGGGGAATTTTACTATACACATTTTTATATAACAAAATGAAAGCCACAAGAGAAACTGTGGAATGATTGAACAATGATAGACTGTAACATAATATAAATGTGTATTATTATTATTATTATTATTATTATTATTATTATTATTATTATTATTATTATTAATAATAATAATAATAATAATAATAATACATAAGCTGATAGAATATAATAATTATGATTAATTTTATTAGTTTTATTTGCATTAGAATGTACGACTCCCAGATGCCACACTGTTCAAATCACACATTGATTTGAGATATTTATAAAAGTAATAAAAATAAAAAAAAATTGGGAAAAAAAATGACCAGGATAAAGATGTTGATGATTGCTAGGTCTAACCATCACTGAGTAGCTCTGCCTTCGGGGATTTAAAATCTGCCATTTAACATAAGGAAAGCAATAGAGGAAATGTCAGGCATGACCAAGGAGTAGAGTAAAACAAGTTGAAGACATTGGCTATGGAGATGCAATGCAAGGGTCATTATTTGTGTGTCCTAAGGCAATGCACATAAAAATAAAAAATGAAGGGTTACAGCCACCATCTTTTTTTATTATTATTATTGTTATCATGTCCTGCAGAGAGAGACAGAAAGTACATGGAGATGAGATGTTTAGTGGGCATCAGGACAGCCTTTGCCAATCTGATTTGCTGGGAACACAGGTGGCTAAGGGGAGAGAGATCAAGGGATGCAGTGGTTATTGTGTCTGTCACAATGCAAGCTTCATAGAACATGGAATCATAGGGCTGGAAGGGATCTTGGAGGTCTTCATCCCTCTGTTCAAGGCAAGAGCCTTACCCCACCTAATTACGGTAAAATAGAGCCTTACGCCATCTAATTTTTCTTGACTGTACACCGCCTTGAGTCCTACGGGAGAAAGGCGGTATAGAAATATAATAAATAAATAAATAAATAAATAAATAAATAAATAAATAAATAAATAAATTAGAATAGAATAACAGAGTTGGAAGGGACTTCTAGTCCAACCCCCTGCTTATAGGCAGGAAACCCTACCACCACTTCAGACAAATGGTTATCCAACATCTTCTTAAAGTGTTGGAGCATTCACAACTTCTGGAGGCAAGTTTGTTCCACTGATTAATTGTTCCCACTGTCTCCTTAGTTCTAGAGAGTTGCTTCTCTCCTTGAGTAGTTTCTATCCATTGCTTCTTGTCCTGCCTTCAGGTGCTTTGGAGAATAGCTTGACCCTCTCTCTTCTTTGTGACAGCTCCTGAGATATTGGAATACTGCTGTCATGTCTCCCCTAGTCCTTCTTTTCATTAAACTAGATATGGTTGTCCAGTCTATTTTTGAGTGAGGGAGCACCCACAACTCCAGAAAGCAAACTGTTCCATTGATTACTTGTTCTCACTGTCAGAATTCCCCCCCCCTCCAACTAGGTTGGATCTTTCGTTGACAAGGTTCTGCCCATTCTCATTTTCCCCTCTGGTGTTTTGGAGAATACTATAAGTCAACCCCACTATTCTCTGTGACAGCCCCTCAAGTACTAGAAGTTCTAGAAGCTGCTATCATGTTCCCCTTCAATAGGCTGGATATATCTCGTTAGAAGGACTCAGGGTGACATGACAGTCGAACCTGGAGCCTGGATAGCTCTGCAGACAAGGCACTGCAATTTAACACCAACTGTCTGCAATTAAAGTAAGTTCAAATCTCGCCAGGCTCAAGGTTGACTTAGCCTTCCATCCTTTCTAAGGTAGGTAAATTGAGGACCCAGTTTGTGGGGGCAATAAGCTGACTTTGTAAAAAATATACAAACGTATGAAGGCTATTGCTTAACGCATTGTATGCCGCCCTGAGTCTCCGGAGAAGGGCGGCATATAAATCAAATTTTTTAAAAAAAACACAGTGTTGACTGGCGACCTCCAGGGGGAGAGCCTTCTCTGTGGGGGCACCTGCCCTATGGAATGAGCTGCCCCCGGAGATTCGTAGGATTCCTGACCTTCGCATCTTCCGCCACGCCCTCCAAACGCTTTTGTTTCAGCAGGCAAGACTGGCCTAAATGTTATTTTAATGGGTTGTTTTATGTTATTTTAGTTTCGGCCAAATTATTTAATACTTTTAATTTGCTTTTAACTTTTATATTTGTGGGTTTTATCTTGGCTGTACACCGCCCTGAGTCCTTCGGGAGAAGGGCGGTATAGAAATTTAAATATGAATAAATAAATAAAAATAAAATAAATGATGGCAGTATTCCAGTATTTGAGGGGCTGCCACAAAGAAGAGGGGGTCAGCTTATTTTCCAAAGCACCAGAGGGCAAGACAAGAAACAATGGATGGAAACTAATCAAGGAGAGAAGCAACCTGGAATTAAGGAGAAACTTCCTGACAGTGAGAACATTTAACCAGTGGAACAGTTTACCTTCAGAAGTTGTAAGTACTCCATCACTGGAGGTTTTTAAGAAGAGACTGGACAGCCACTTGTCTGGAATGTATAGGGTATCCTGCTTAAGCAGGGGGTTGGACTAGAAGACCTCCAAGGTCCCTTCCAGTTCTATTCTGAATTAAATAGTTCATTGTATGGATTAGCCTTCAGATCCTTTATCCTCTTTGTTGCTCTTCTCTGCATAGTTTCATTACTTCAGTTGTGGGTTAGGTATGGATAATTACGGTTGAGGATGCTGGTAAAATGGAGTAACTAAGGGATGGGCTACTTGAAGTGTCTTGAAGTGTGGCCCCCATGCACCTTCAAGTATTTTTGCAGCTCGCTCTGCTGCTAGATGTCACAAGAGATGTGGGGATGACAGCAATTTTTTTTCTTGAAATTTCAATACCTCCTAGGGATTTCCCCTATTTCTGAAATTGCTCCATAGCTGGAGGTTTTCAAGAAAGATAATTGGTCTGAAATGGTATGAAGACTCCTACCTTGGGGGAGGGAGTTGGTTGGGCCATAACTTCTAAGATCCCGTCCAATCCTATGATTCTATGATTTCCTTTTGTATGTGTGTGGGGGTTTTTTCCTCCTACTTCTCTCTCTCTCTCTCTCTCTCTCTCTTTTAGGTCTGTAGTGCTCATTGTGGTTTCTTCCACAAACTCTGCTTAAAAGTTAGCTTCATGAAGTTTGTCAAGCCAGTCAAGAATGGTCTGGAGATATCTTGGCTGAATGGGGTTTGAATCTGGACTTTTTCGGTCATGGTTCCATACTTTAATTGTTGTGTTACGTTGGCCTTGCGACAACTGTGTTTCTGGTTGGAACAACATTTTTAAGTTTTGTGCTGGGAGCTGGATCAGCCAAGTCATCAAGAGCTTCTTTATAGAATAGAATAGAATAGAATAGAATAGAATAGAATAGAATAGAATAGAGTAGAGTAGAGTAGAGTAGAGTAGAGTAGAGTAGAGTAGAGTAGAGTAGAGTAGAGTAGAATTTTTTATTGGCCAAGTGTGATTGGACACACAAGGAATTTGTCTTTGGTGCATATGCTCTCAGTGTACATAAAAGAAAAGATACGTTCATCAAGAATCATAAGGCAAAACGCTTAATGATAGTCATAGACAGTGGTGGGATTCAAATAATTTAACAACCGGTTCTCTGCCCTAATGATTTCTTCCAACAAACAGTTCACTAAACTGCTCAGAAAATTAACCACCGGTTCTCCCGAAGTGGTGCGAACTGGCTGAATCCCACCACTGGTCATAGGGTACAAATAAGCAATCAGGAAACAATATCAATATAAATTGTAAAGATACAAGCAACAAAATTAAGTCATGAAGTCATAAGTGGGAGGAGATGGGTGGTGGGAATGATGAGAAGATTAATAGGAGTGCAGACTTAGTAAATAGTTTAACAGTGTTGAGGGAATTATTTGTTTAGCAGGGTGATGGCGTTCGGGAAAAAAATGTTCTTGTGTCTAGTTGTTCTGGTGTGTAGTGCTCTATAGCGTCGTTTTGAGGGTAGGAGTTGAAACAATTTATGTCCAGGATATGAGGGGTCTGAACATATCAAGACCTTCTTTTGTACCAATAGAGAATTATCTCCTCCTTCTCTTTCTCCTCCTCCTCCTCCTCCTCTTCCTCTTCCTCCTCCTCCTTCTCCACATTTTCCACCTCCTCCTCCATCTCCTCCTTCTCCTCCTCCCTCCTCTCTCCTCCCTCCTCCTTACTCCTTTCTGTGTGTGCCTTTGGATCTCTTGACTGGCCAAATCCCTTGGTAAGATGTCAAAGATAGTTAGCCATTGCCTCCTTCCTAGGACTGGCAATGAGGAAGTGGCCCAAGGAAATCCTTGACTCACAACCATTCATTTAGCCACTGTTTGAAGTTACAACAACACTGGAAAAAGTGATTTATAATTAGTCCCCACACCGTCATAATATCCCCAATGGTTACATGATCAAAACTCAGGTGCTTGGCATCTGGCAAGCATTTATGATGGGTGCAGCATCCTAGGGTCATGTGATCATTCTCTGTGATCTTCCCAGGGGAAATTCTGACCAGCAAAATCCAACAGGAGAAGCCCGATTTGCTTTACGATCTGGTGATTTGCTTAACAATTGCAGTGAGTCACTTAACAACCAGGGCAAAAACATCATAAAAGTAGGTGTGACTCACTTAACAACTGTCTTGCTTCATAACAAATTCTGGCCCCAGTTGTGGCCATAAGTCAAGGACTACCTGTGCTTTTTGCCACAAGGCAACTAAAATGGTTTCTAATATTTTTCTGAAACGGTTGACTTCGAAATACCCCATTCCTGGATTTGTATAGAAAGACAGGGTAGTCCTTGACTTACAACTGTTTATTTAGTCACCATTCAAAGTTACAATAGCAGTGAAAAAGTGACTTATTTATGACCATTTTTCACACTTACGACTGTTGCAGTATTCCTACAGCCACACGATCAAAATTTAGACTGTTTGGCAACTAAACTAAACTAAGCTAAACTAAACTAAACTAAACTAAACTAAACTAAACTAAACTAAACTAAACTAGTCAACTGACTCCTATTTATGACGGTTGAAGTGTCCCGGGGTCTTGTGAGCCCCTTTTGCGACCTTCTCACAAAGTCAACGGGGAAGCCAGATTCGTTTAACGACTATGTTACTAACTTAACAACCACAGTGATTCACTTAACAACTGTGGCAAGAATGGTTGCAAAATGAGACAAAGCTCTCTTAACTGTTTTGATTAGCCACAAGAAATTTTGGGCTCCATTGTGGTCGTAAATCGAGGATTACCTATATATGTATGCCATAACTCTGATAGCTGTAAATGAACCTTAATTCAATGCAAATACAGTGGTACGTTGTTTTCAACTGCTTTCTGTGAAACTCATCGAATTTGGTACTCAACGCATTTTGACGTGAAAATTTTGTCCCGTTACTCATTGTTTGTTTGGTACTCAACGCACAAGCTAGAACTTGTTAGTATCGGCTGTCTTGTGACTCACCACATTATTCCTTATGGGAATTTTTTTTTTATTTTTTTGGTACTCATTATTTTTGGTACTCAGAACTAAGATAGCCCTGTAAGTGCAGCTTCTTGCCTGCAGATTCAGTCTTAATTGATGTGATAGGAAAGGAAAAGTGAAAGTATGGAGATGGAGGGAACAGACATTGTAGCAACTCATTCTGAACAGGAAGGGTGGAACGGTCTGACTCTGTTTGCATTCCTTTGTGGTCTAGACGAGTGGTCACCAACTGGTGGTCCACGAGAAAATTTTGGTGGTCCGCAGAAAAATTATTTGCATTTTTTATATTGCACTAAATCAGGGGTCCTCAAACTATGGTCCCCGTGCTGGATATGTGCAATGAACATTTGTGTTGCTGCAGGGAATCTCCCTCTTCGGAGTCTTCTTGTGTGGGTTGGAGGAGGGAAGAAATTCAGACTTGGGGTCTGCTTCAGCCTCCTGGTGTGGGGCTTTGGGCAAAGGCTGGAGGGAAGAGCCGCTGGTGGCAAAGAGCCGAAGGGCCTCGTTCCAGTGGGACTGCTTCATGGCCTGGAACTGGCTGACCATCTCAGCCTGCTGAGCCTCCAGGCGCCGGTACCTGGCCTTGCACTCCCACAGGTCTTCCCTCTGCTTGGAAAGCCTATGCCCGTAGTCCTCAGTGAGGTGCTTCTGCTGAGCCTCCTTCTCGGCCAGATCCAATTTGAAGTGAGCCAGCTGTTTTGCCAACTCTTTCTCATGGTGGCTGCTTAGCTCCAGCAACTGCTTCCTGTTGAGGCCCTTAGGAGCCCGGGTGGGGAGGCGAGGAGTGGCTGGGAGGGGAGGGGCGAGTAGAGACCAGTGAGGTGCCCCTCGACATGAGTGACATCGAACTGGCCATGTCCACCCAGTCACATGACCACCTTGCCATGCCCATCCACCCGGTCATTAGGCAGATCATATAAGTGGAACGTGGGATTTAAAATTATGAATTTAGTGGTCCCTGAGGTCCGAAAGATTGGAGACCCCTGGTCTAGACCACTATTTGGTTCCTGGTAGGTAGGAGATCAGGGTTAACAGTAAACCGTACTGGTCTTCAGTTCATCAGTCCCAAGACAACATTTTTTTTTAAAAAAAAATCCCCTGGCATAAATACTTAACTACCTTTGATTTACTTGGCTAATTCCCCTCCCTTCTTAAACTGAACAAAAAGAGTTTTGAATTCCCCACATTCCAGACAAACAAGGAAATGATGCATTGTCTCAAGTTTAGCTCTAAAATGTGATAGACAAAGGAGCAGCTGTTTCATTGAGTCAGTTGGATTGGCTCTTCAGCGCCTTTCGGGGACAAAACTCTTTGGTTATGTATAACATGGATAAACTCAGTGTCAGCGTTCCAAGTAATGCACCCATAGCAGCGGTGGGTTGCTACCGGTTCGCACCGGTTTGGGAGAACCGGTAGCAGTGGTGGCGGGAGGCTCCTCCCACCCACCCAGACGTCATCAAATATGCTCTGCGCATACGTAGAAGTGGCACGCGAGAAAACCGGTAGCAAAGGTAAGTGAAATCCACCACTGATCCATAGGAAGTAGAACTCTGAGGCAGGTAGATTCCTGAAAGGACAATTTTATGGATACATCATATTGACACAATTGGTGAAAGCCGACTCTGAAAGTTCCTGCGGCTTTCACCTAATTAAAAATAAAGTTTTCCCCCTTCCCCCAAGTCACGCTGTCCAATCCAGATGCTGGCAGGTTGCTTGGTTACTTTACTCCTCCTATGGCCATCCACCTGTTAGAATGTCCTTGGTTCCCACAGGAAAAGTTTTTCGTTTTGGCTACAAAACCACATCTAACTATTTCCACCCCGCTCCCTGTCCCTTCTTCTGCCTTGTGGCAACCCTGAAGCCTTCAAGATGGCCTCGGCCAGGCTCACTTCAGGGTTGACAGTCAGATTGTTCTTTCAAATCACAGAATCACAGATCTATGTAGTTGGAAGAAGGCACGTTGACCATCGATTCAAACCCCTCTCAGTTCAGGAAGTCACCGTGAAGCTTCCTTGCGAATCACATCACCTTGATTTGTGGAATGGGACATGATGTTTAGGTTCACACAGGACTCTAAAACTCAGAAGACGCCACATGGGTGGTGAGGTAGCTGAGGCCAAACATTTCGACCTTTTAGGAGAGAGTTTAAAGAGTGAAAATGAAGAGAATCAAATTTTATCTCCCACTCCAAAAATCAGATAAGGAACATATTTTTAAAAAAAACCCATGATCCTGGATGTACTCTGGAATCACTATTAAGAGACCTAGCTGATTTGAGGAGGTCCATAATTAAACACTACTATGGATTATTGAATAGCTCACATTTAACATTACATGTGAATAATATGTATATATATCTACAAAGAATTATGCATTACTATGGGTAATACCTTTCAAATTAATGTAACAAGGTAATATTATGTAAATAACAAGTAAATAATATGTATATGTGTATTAACACCATGGAACCGGAAATGTTGGAATTGTATTATAATACTTTCACAATAAAAAATAAAATAATTTATCGCCCACTACAAAAATCAGATAAGGAAAATATTTTTTAAAAAACCCATGATCCTCTGGAATCACTATTAAGAGACCTAGCTGATTTGAGGTGGTCCATAATTAAACACTACTATGGATTATTGAATAGCTCACATTTAACATTACATGTGAATAATATGTATATATATCTACAAAGAATTATGCATTACTATGGGTAATACCTTTCAAATTAATGTAACGAGGTAATATTATGTAAATAACAAGTAAATAATATGTATATATGTATTAACACCATGGAACTGGAAATGTTGGAATTGTATTATAATACTTTCACAATAAAAAATTAAAAAAAAAATTATCGCCCACTCCAAAAATCAGATAAGGAACATATTTTTTTAAAAACCCATGATCCTCTGGAATCACTATTAAGAGACCTAGCTGATTTGAGGTGGTCCATAATTAAACACTACTATGGATTATTGAATAGCTCACATTTAACATGTTTAGCACAAGGTGGGAAGCAGGGTACAATCCTGGTTTGCGCTGTAATTTACAAAGTTGGTTAATCCATACACCAATAGAGTTCAGACGGAAATCTTATACTATAGCAGGGCCAGCATAAACGTGGCAACTTTAAGACCTGCGGGATTCAATTCCAGAATTCAAGGACTTGAATTGCTTTCCGCCGTGCCCTCAAGACCCTGATGTTTCAACAGGCGGGGCTAAACATATGAACATGTGAATGATTTTTTTTTTTAAATGTTATCTAATTCTGGGTTTTATTTAATTGACCAGACTAAGTAATAATTTTAATTAGCAATTTTATGATGTTTGTGTGTCTATATTTTTCTTGACTGTACACCGCCTTGAGTCCTACGGGAGAAAGGCGGTATAGAAATATAATAAATAAATAAATAAATAAATAAATAAATAAATAAGGACTAACCTGTATAGGCTTCAGTTTAATATATAAAATATATTAATATAAGTTATGAGTCTATATAAGGTAACATATATATATATAACATATATATAACATTTTTCATTCTGTTGTTGCCAAAGGCGGCAGGCAGGCAGGGAAGAAAGCTGCAGCAGAAAAGCAGGAGAGGAAAGTAAATATTGCAGGGAAAAAAAAATTGGTCCAATAGCTTTTCGTAGAAGCTTATCTGACTCTGTTAATCAATTCACATATTTAAACTTTTGGTCCCTGGAACTTCCCAGATGCGTCAAAACAGAGAAGATAAGAATAAGTCTATTTTTTCCCCAATTTCCTTTCCCAGGAAGCTGTTTATAGAGCCAATTCAAATTATGGAAAGCAGTTCAGCTCTGGAGGAAAAGGGTCCAAAATTCTCCGCTTAGGGAATACCAAAGAACCCTTCTGTTGGTTTTAAATTACAGGTACCGTGTTTCCCCAAAAATAAGACCCTGTCTTATATTTTTTTGAACCCTGAAATAAGCGCTTGGCCTTATTGCCATGCGCTCAAAAGCCCAATTGGGCTTATTATCAGGAGATGTCTTATTTGGGGGGAAACAGGGTAATCCTCGTCTTACAACAATTCTCTTAGCGACCGTTTGAAGTTACAACAGCACTGAAAAAAGTGACTTATGACCATTTTCACACTTAATGACCGATGCAGCATTCCCATGGTCATACGATCAAAATTTAAACAGCTTGGCAACTGACTCATATTTATGACGGAATCACATCATCCCCTTTTGTGACCATCTGACAAGCAAAAGGTCAATGGGGAAGCCAGATTCACTTAACTTAAAAACTGCAGCGACCCCCTTAATAACAGCAGCAAGGAAGGTTGTAAAATGGGGCAAACTCACTGAATAACGGTCTCGCTCAGCAACAGAAATTTTGGGCACCGTTGCGGATGTAAGTTGAGGACTACCTGTCTTGCCTCAAATTCTTCTTGTACGTTGGCTTCTGGGAGTGATGCGATTTAACAATGCTTCGCTTCTTTCTATTTTTAAAATATCTTCCTGCCTTTAATTCCCAGTGTGGGAGTTTCCTTCCTCGTTGCAGGCAGCATCTTTTTTGATTTAATCTTCTCCGTCTAACAGCAGTGAGCGAACTTCCATAATTAGACGTTCAGTTTCACTGAGATCCAGTGCCAAGGTTGTGTTGCAATTCAGAGATGCATGCTGGATAAAAACAGGTGTCTTAGGAGATACGGCAGCAGGGGTAAGGAACTGTTAGACTTTCGTGAGTCTGCTGTGCTACTACTGTACGTACAGACTGGGGAGTTCTTGGAAAGTTGAAGTCCAACCTTGAACTTGCCTGACAGTGAGAACCATTAATTAGTCTCATGGCTTGCCGATCAAGCGCCAAGGGAAATCGGAAGGAACAGACTGTTCAAACGAGTACATGGATTTTTTGCAAGAATCTGAACTACTAACAGCCAAAGGAAATTGGCGGTAGATAAGAATGGAAGTCTATGGAGATTCTCAGTCATCCAGGTCATGGTTGTCCCAAAGGTGTTTTTTTTTCCTAAGAGGCGACTGGACTTTCTAGTTTTTCTTTGAAGACATTTTGCTTCTCATCCAAGAAGCTGAAGAAGTTTCTTGGATGAGAAGCGAAATGTCTTCAAAGAAAAAACCAAAAAGTCCAGTTGCCTCTTGAAAAAAAGCACCTTTGGGATAAGGTTGGAAGGAATTCAAGGTCAGGTGGACTTCGATCTCTTGTGGGCACGAAGGGATTCGTGACTGATGACTCCTCCCTTGGACTCAACCTCCTACCTTGCCTTTAGAAGTTGTGGACGCTCTAGCACTGGAGATTTTCAAGAAGAAATTGGACAGCCATTTGTCGAGAATGGTATAGAGCAGTGTTGGTAAACCTTCTCGGCACTGAGTACCAAAATGGGAGCACGCACCGGAAACTGGAAGATCAGCTACCCAGTATGCATGCGCGTGCCGGGAAGTTGATTTTCTGGTTTCTGGCACGCGCATGAGCACTGACCATCTGGTCTTCTGGTTTCTGGCGTGCATGCACGCGCGAAGACCAGCTGGCAAGTGCACATGTGCACATTGGAAACCGGGTGGCTGCTCTTCCCAGGGTGCACATGTGCATCGGGCGGCTGCTCTTCCAGTTTTCATTACTCCCATGCGTGTAAAGACCAGCTGGCTGGTGCGCTGGAAACTGGAAAGCAACCGGTGACGATTCACTTACCCGGAGAGGTGGCTCTGCGTGCCTCTTCTGGCATGCATGCCATAGGTTCGCCATCATGGGTATAGAGTCTCCCACTTGAGCAGGGGGTTGGACTAGGACAGGGGTCAGCAACCTGCGGCTCTGGAGCCACATGTGGCTCTTTCACCCCTCTGCTGCGGCTCCCTGTCACTCAAAATATGCGTCACAACCGCCAATGTGTGACACTCAATGGCATGTAATTTATTGAGCTTTTCAACCCCCTATAGGCCATGGATAAATCCAAGAAAAGAAAAGTTGCAGAAGAAAACAGAATGTTTAATTCAACTACATATGCTAGTTTTGTGGCCACTCAGGAAATAGTCAGGCACGGGAAGGGTTTTGTGGCTCCCTGTGTTTTCTTTTCTGTGGGAAACGGGTCCAAAGGGCTCTTTGAGTGTTTAAGGTTGCAGACCCCTGGACTAGAAGATCTCCCAAGCCTGTTATTCCTGTATTCCAAGTCCAGCCAACTTCTAACTTCCCATCCTGACTTCATCTGAGGTGCTTATTATGTTAAGTACCCAGACTTAATTTGGGTGCTGAGTTGACCCATTTTGGGGACTGGCATTGAGCAGCACCTCATCAAAACTAACCAGTCAGGCTGGATTAATGCAACATGCTAAGCCAATCATTACCTAACATAGAGTCCTAGATTAAAACTATCCATCCTTTGGCTCAGGGACAAGGAAACACTGGGAACGTGTTGAAAACTTTTCCAGAATAAAATAGGTTCTGCAAAAGTTTCCAGAATCAAAATTTTCCTTGGGAAATTTCCAATTCAGGCAACTTGGACACTTTCAGGACTGTATGGTTGATATTTAGAGGACTTTTTTTTTTCAAAAAATGAGAAATTATAAGAGCATTTTTACTGCCTATGATTTTACTGTGTATAATCCAACATTGTTTCTAATTATTTTTATTTTCTGTCCAAATATTATCAAACCTTTTGGCTTCTTTTTATATATCGGTTCAAACATCGGTTTGCTTAGGCATTGTATTTATATTTCAAATAAAGGAGCCCACATAAGATGGCTGTTCAGACGGATCCTACTTGTGTATCGGTAGTCCTCAATTTACGACCAGAATTTTGGTCGTTAAATGGGCCATCATGTGACCAAAGTTGATTTATTTTTAGATGGCTGTAAAACAAGTCTTCATGGTTGTTAAGCAGATCACATGTTGGTTCAGTGAAGCCAGCATACCTAATGGGAATTTTCTCTCTTCTGCCAGCTTTCTCTTTCCTGCTGTTTGTCTGAAACAAACTAAACCAAGAAAGATTAAGATTAAGCATGATTAAAGCTTCTGGATTACAGACTGTGAGCTCATTTTCTCTTAAGTTTTCCACAAATGCTCTCCCTCCTGGCATCCCTTAGATAAGATCAAGCCATGGACAGTCCTTGCAATGCCTTTTTTAAGTTTCTTGGCCCTTGTGAACACAACCAGGCTGTGAATTACAGATTAACAGTGTTGGAAGGGACCTTGTAGGTCATCTAGTCCAACCCCCACCCAAGCAGAAGACTTTATATTGTACTTTAAATATTGTACTTAATTTACTGCATATGCTGCCCATCTCACTACCAAGCAACTCTGTCAAACTTTTTAGAAAATCCACTTCTTCGTTTAGAACCTTGTGCAAGCTGTACTCACAAGCTCTTTCACCAATGCCCTTAAGCCTGTACAGATTCTGCAATGGGTTGGTTCTGCTTTTGTTTTTTGCACAATCAGCTGTAGGAGGTGACAATCTTCAGTAAACAGGATGATCAAAAAAAAAAAAAAAAAGCTTTCTCCACAGCTCCAGAAGGAAAAGACCTAAATTCTGAAAGAAAGGAAAGGAAGAGAGAGAGAGAGAAAAAGAGGAAGAGGAAGAGAAAGAGGAAGAGGGAGGGAGGGAAGGAGGGAGGAAAGAGGAAGAAAGAAAGAAAACGAAAGAAAAGAAAAAAAGGGTTCAGTGGTTTTCAATTCTGCTTTGATGCTTTTCCAAAGAACTTTTCAACCTTCTGTGGCTGCATTCCAATTTTGAAAAGCAAGCACATTTCCACTGTCCTGCAACACATGATTGTAAGACATCCTGATTTTGACTAATACAGGATTATTTTGAGTTTAAAAGATAACTTTCATTGCCCTTTTTTGATGTGGCAAATTAGGAAGATTTGCAGACTTGCACGCCTCGACTTTGTGCCTGTTTGTGGTTTTTGTTGCTGTGTCTTGAGTTTGAAGACCTTAACGGCACATAAATACTTCAGTTCCCCTTTTGCTGTCTAGGCCAACTTCTTATCATCCTGCTATTACCCAATATTTGTACTTTTGTTTACTATCACTTTATATAAACATTTTTGGGGGCTTTATCATTTAGTTGCAACGTTGTAGATTTTGCGGGTAAGTGTCCACAATAAAGGCTCTTGGTTCATTGCGATTTTAGTTTTCTTCTCTTCTCTTTTTCTTTTTTGTAACAGCTTCACTTCATTTTCAGTTGTCCTAAAATGTCCAAGCTGGTGCCCATCATTTCCCAGAAAGATCTCGAGAACATTTCCCTGAGTCGGACAGGCTTCGGCATCTCGCTGAAAGCCTTCCACATGGCTTGGAACACAGACGTCTCCGTGAAGCTGTTGAGCAACCAGAGAGCAGGAGAAAGGTTGGGTTTTAAAATTTTTATTATGATTCATTGCACAGTCAGCCAGATGTTCAGACTGAATCTGGCACTGTTGTCCACCTATCGAGTCTTTCTCAAGGACCTGGCAAAGGCAGATGTTTCAGGTGTTAGAGTTATCATTGCAGGATGTAAGCTGTTCCGAGTAAAGCTGCCATCTGCAATTGACTAATGGTGAATTTGTCAATGCCAATAATGTTCATGTACTGCTCCAATTGTTTTGGGATTGCACCCAAGGCACCTATGACTATTGGAACTATCTTTGCTTTCTTTTGTCACAGTCGTTCCATTTCTATTTGCAGGTCTTTGCATTCTGTTAATCTTCTTCAGTTCCTTCTCTTCTATTTTGCTGTCTCCAGGTTCTGCCACATCTATTATCCAGACTTTTTCCCCTCTTTCTTATTGGCAATTGTTAAGTCTGGTGTGTTAAGCAGCAGGTGCCTGCGTGTTTGAATTCTAAAGTCCCAGGGCATTTTAGCTTCTTCGTTTTGTATTACTGTATCTGGTTTCTGGTCCTACCAGTTCTTGCGTGCAGGCAAACGATATTTCTTGCAGTGCAGTGTTGCTATTTTATCATGCCGTTGTTTGCAGTCCATTTGTGCTTTGCCTTTCCATGAAAAGTTTTTTTTTTTAAAGACAATTAAAGAAGAAAACTCAAGAGGTTGTCCATGATGTGATTGAAGCCCTGTCCCCCTTTTGTGTGTGTTGTGTTGTGGATACCATCTTGATTGGTTTTTATCCTCATGCACACCCTCCTTCCAAGGAGCCTGAAGAAAAGTTATTATAGTCCCACGATGGCGAACCTATGGCACGCGTGGCCGAAGTGGCACATGGAGCCATGTTGCCTGGCATGGGTGGCATTTCCCGTTCCTCTTCCGGGTTTCTGGTGCATATGCGCACACGCCAATCAGTTGGCCTTAGTGCATGTGGCAGTGCAGGAAACCGGAAGAGCTGGTCTGTGAGCCGGGAATGGGGCTTCCTCGAACTTTGGAATTGGGAGTGTCCAGAAACAAGGAGGACCAATGGGAATTCTCCCTTCTGCAGCGTCATCGGTCTCCTGGCAGAATCTCCCTTGACTTCATCCACTGGAAGAGAGAGTTCCGCAGAGGGAAGAAGCCCAAGTTGGTTATTGAGGTGAAGATCCCCTCTTCCACTTTCTCTACTTTTCTCTCTCTGCAGAATTAGTATAGTATAGTATAGCCTTTATTGTCATTGTACATCATGTATACAACGAAATTGTCTCTCCTCCTTCCGGAGACTATTCCCGGAGACCGATGACACTCAAGCAGGGAGAATTCTCATTGGTGCTGCCCCTCGTTCTAGCCCCTCCCATCTCAAAAGTCCGAGATAAACACTTCCTTCCCCCCAATGCAGAACATGCGGGCTGCCAGCTGATCAGCACATGCGTTATGCGCGGCAGTAGCTGGAAAACTTGTTGGCCGGCATGCATGTGCATGCTGGAAACCAGAAGTACCTTTTCTGGCACGTGCATGCCCCCTGGGCAGCTCCTCTTCCTGGACGCATCCCTGATGAGCGTGCACAAAATGCTCCCTTTTTGGCACTCCAGGTATAAAAAAGATTTATATAGTGAAGGAATCTACCGTAAAAGACAAGAATTGGATAAGATCGTATTAGAAGGAGGGAAAGGGATACTATCTAAATGTTATGCATATTTATTGTCTCTGCAGATAGGACAGGATGTAGTGAAGGATTGTATAATAGCATGGGGGCAAAATTTTAGATATCCCCTTGACTTCCAGCAATGGGAACAGATTTGGTTGAAAAATATGAAATTAACTATGGCTTCTTCATACAAAGAAAACATATATAAAATGGTCTACCGGTGGCATATCCCCCCGGCGAGATTAGCTAAAATGTTTCCCGGGACATCTGCCTACTGTTGGAAGTGCGATTACAGTAATGGAACTTATTTTCACCAATGGTGGACCTGCCCACAGGTGGTTAAATATTGGAAAAAAATACGGCAATGGATTTTGGAAATTACACAGATTAATTTGGAATTAAGGCCCGAGATTTTCCTATTGGGGGCAAAACCTTTGAATGTTAAATCAGATATATGGTTCTTGTTGATTCACATTATTACTGCAGCAAGATTAGCATATGCGCAGGAGTGGAAAAATCAATACTTACCGATAGATTTGAAAATAATATATAAAATTAATGAGTGTGCGGAATCAGATAGATTAACTAGATTGATCAATGGTAAAAAAGATTCAGAATTTTATAACAGTTGGAAAGTATGGTACGATTGGGTCCAAAAAAGGTGGGATAGAATAGATATATGATGATGTATATATATGATGGCAAATATGTATGTATAAAGGAATGACTTTATATTTATGGATAATGTAATCACATTATACCATGGTAGCAGGATTGTATATTTTATTTGTGTATTGGTGTATAGAATATATTAATAAAAATTATATTTAAAAAAATGCTCCCTTTTTGGCACTTAGTGCCACGCACGTGCACTCCCTTTTCAGCACTCGGTGCCGAAAAGGTTCGCCATCACTGCTATAGTTCTTGGTTAAGGACCACTCATTCAGTGACAGTTCAAAGTTATGATGGCATGGAATGAGGAGACTTAATAACTGAGGCACAAAGATGCAGCTGCCATGGTGTCCCTCCTGTCACAACAGCTATAATCAAAGTGGGGAGGAGGAAAATGGAAGCATACACGGATAGATCATTTTGCAGTAACAAATGAAGGTGTCTTGTTCTGTTGAAACGGTCTGACATGCAGATCTTTTTCCCCCTTGCAGAGACTTCAAGGCCCTGCTTCAAGAAGCAGCAAGCACGCAACGTTTACAATGCAACCATCTCTTGCCGCTTTTGGGTGTTTGCCAGTTCCAAGGTTTCCTTGGGGTTGCAACGACATGGATGCACAATGGATCTCTCTCTTTGCTCATTCACGATGTAAGTCAGGGAAGGCAAGAGAAAAAAAAATCCCCTTGGCTGGCTCTCCTTTGGAGGGGTGAGATGGGATGTAGTAAGCGGCTGGATTCCCTGGAGGGAGGGGCTGCATTCCAGAGGAGTAAGAGCAAGGGTGAAATGCTACCGGTTCGCACTGGTTCGGGCAAACCGGTAGTGATAAAAGCTACCGGTTTGGGCGAACCTGTAGTAAAAAAAAAGCTACCGGTTCGTTCAAACCTGTATTTCCGACGATCAGCTGTGCCGCGCGATTTATATTCACTAGAAAGCAGGAAATCCTGCTTTCTAGCAAATCTAAATTGTGCGGCACAGCTGTTTTCCCCCTCGCTGTTCTACTTACCTTGTTAAGCCTCTTTTCTCCACGTGAAGTGTGCGTTTGGCATGCAGTGTGTTTGGTGTGCATCGCACATGTGCGAGTGGCAAACCGGTGGCAATCCGCAGCAGATTTCCCCCACTGAGTAAGAGACAACTCAGTTCTGATAGTTTGTGTGAGAGAAAGAGGGTGAAGACATCTCCTCCCTAACAGTTCCCAGAGTACAGGCTTATTGTAGATAGCAGCATGCTTCAGTTTGGCAAGATTCTGTCTGCAGGGCTGTAATAATAAAGAAATCTACTGGGAAGAAACACCAGATGTCTTTCTTGATTTTGGGAGCCTGACAATGAAGCGTAAAGAGAAAGAGGCTCAGATAAGGTGCTGTTGCCCAGAAGAGAAGTTCTTTGAATAGGACAGGGCATAGATTCGGCATCTTAGCACACCAGAATTGGACTTCAGCTAGTTCCTTCAAATAAGCTACCATTCTTAAATCAAAAACAAATGTCGGTCGGTCATCTTAGCTTGCAAAGGCTACACCAAACCAGCTTCTCACACGAAGCAAAACATTTTGGGTTAATTTATCGATTTTCGCTAGCAGAAAGAGGAGCTCAGGATTTCCCTGCAAATCTCTAAATACGTTTAATATGGAAATATGGTCCCCGTGTTAAATCAATGTTTTCAAAAAAACGGTGTATTCAATAAACGCTTTGCATTCCCCCAGCATGAACTCTATCCAGATCTGCCTGTTCCTTTGAGCATAAGGATCCTGTCAGATGTTGCCATTGGTCTGAGCTATCTTCACAATTTGGAGCCTCCTATCCTTCATCACCATCTCAAACCTTCCAATGTGTTGTTAGATCTTGAATACAGAGCTAAGGTAGGCTTTTCAAACCTTTTCCCCACCCCCCGCATTCCTTTGGACTTGATATCAGAATAAAACTTTAATTGCACCCAGGACTCTTCCTGAGCTATACAGTAGTGGCCAAAATTGTGGAAATCTTTTTGGAAATGTGTATTTTCTAAAACTAGCTAATAACACCACTTTTTTTGGAGTAGTAGTACCATAAAATTCTATATCAATGGAAAGATAATGTAATCAAGAATGTCATGCAATAACTTTTATGAAGGATTTGCTATTAGAATAGCAGTTACAGTATAAAGAAGAAAAGTGAAAAATGTAGAAAAAAACGAGATATACAAAAATTATCACCATAGAAAAAATGAGATATACAAAAATTATCACCCGGTCAGTGAATCCTTAATTGGGTAACCTTTAGCATGAATGACGGCCTTACAACGTCTTCCCATGGAGTGAACCAAGTCTTTGAGTTCTGCAGCTGTTCTAATGTGAAACCAAGATTGAATGATGGCTTCTATTAACTGGGTTTTATTGCTGGGTCGCTTCTGACTCACAAGTTTCTTTAGTCGGCTCCATAGATTTTCCATTGGGTTAAGGTTAGGCTATAATCAAGGAAAGAAGCAACCTAGAACTAAAGAATAGAATAGAATAGAATAGAATAGAATAGAATAGAATAGAATAGGCTAGGCTAGGCTAGGATAGGCTAGACTAGACTAGACTAGACTAGACTAGACTAGACTAGACTAGACTAGACTAGACTAGAATAGAATAGAATAGAATAGAATAGAATAGAATATAATAGAATAGAATTCTTTATTGGCCAAGTGTGGTTGGACATACAAGGAATTTGTCTTTGGTGCATATGCTCTCCATGTACATAAAAGAAAAGATACATTCATCAGGAATCATAAGGTACAACACTTAATGATAGTCATGGGGTACAAATAAGCAATCAGGAAACAATATCAATATAAATTGTAAAGATACAAGCAACAAAGGAGAAATTTCCTAACAGTGGGAACAATTAATCAGTGGAAAGCTTTGCCACCAGAAGTTGTGAATTCTCCGACACTGGACGTTTTTAAAAAGAGATTGGACAAACAATTGTCTGAAATGGCGAAGGGTTTCCTGCCTAAACGGGGGTTGGACTAGAAGGTTTCTTCCAACTCTGTCATTCTATTCTGTTCTGATCCGCTCCACTCCGCTCCTCTCGGTTCCATTCCATTCCCAATCCCGATCCCGATCCCGATCCCGATCCCGATACCAATCCCGATCCCGATCCCGATCCCGATACCAATCCAATCCAATCCAATCCAATCCAATCCAATCCAATCCAATCCAATCCAATCCAATCCAATCCAACCCAACCTAATCTAATCTAATCTAATCTAATCTAATCTAATCTAATCTAATCATGTTTTGCAGATCTCAGATTTTGGCCAACCCACCTGGAGAAAACAGCAGCTGAGGGCAGCTTTGCAGAACTGTAACGAGGGTAGTTGCTGGGATTTGCTCTGCCTGTCTCCTGAAATACTTCAGGGAGGTCAATTCTCACAAGAAGGAGATATTTATAGGTGAGTCTGTCTTTTAAAAAAAGAATCTTAGGGCATTGTTTGTTCAAGGCTCGACTATATGGCAGGATTAACTAACCTGGAACCTTCCAGAGATGGTGCACCGTCTGACCAGGAGCCCAACCAAGTTACTTCTTTACTTTTCATAGAAAGCTTGTATTAGATTTCAAAACTGGAGGAAGAAGGAAGTCGTAAATTTTCCTACTGACTCCTAGCAATGGAGTAATGAGTATTTTTGGAACTGATTCTTCCTCATCAAGATGCTGTTACTGATTGCTGTGTTCCAGCTGTGAGGAAAACTGGGTTTGGAGGTGTGAGAAGTGTAGCAGGATGGAAATACAGAAGGAATGTTTTGTTATTTGTGGAATAACAAGTGCAGGAGAGTTATTGCTGTGTCTCACTTATGGCTTCTTCAGAAGCAACAGATCAGCCAAGAATTTAGTCTTTGATGGGTCCCATTTCATATTTTTGTACTGCATTGTACCCTCAGATTTTGAATCAAAACAGACTTGGTTAAATCCAAGAATTCTCAGCTTCTGTAACATTTGGAAACTGTCGCGAGAGTTTTGGGGGATTTTGCAATATCCTTCCCCTGGAGTGGGGAGGGAATGGGCATTTTGCAGTATCCTTCCCCTGGAGTGGGGTGGGAATGGGGATTTTGCAGAATCCTTCCCCTGCCACACCCACCAAGCCACACCATGCCCACCAAGCCACACCCACAGAACCGGTAATTTTAAAAAATTGAATTTCACCACTGGTTACTAATACTACACATGAACTTGATAAGAGGGACAATAATTCCTTCAGACAAAAGGATGTGCTCATATTTATCAATAAAGGAGAATATTTGTAGCTCGGGGTTGAAATGAAAGGTCTTTGGTGCTCTCTGAGGTGAAGAGATGCTGAGGAGTCATTTGAATTTGGACTCCCAATATAACAGGTGTATCGGGCTGGGGAAACTGTGATGTTACCAAATAACACCTGGTTTTCCTTTTCATTTCATGTGTCTAGTTTTGGGATGATGTGTTGGGAACTCCTAAGTCGACAAAAGCCACTGACAGGTAAGCAATCTAATAAAATGCTCAATCTAAGGCAGGGGTGGGCAAATATGGCCCCTTTATGACCTGTGGACTTCAACTCCCAGAATTCCTGAGAAAGCTTGGCTGTTTTTGGGGCCACGGATTTGCTTTGGGCCACACGTGACAAGGGATTGCTCCTAAACTGCTTCACTCGTGTGCGTTTCGGTGTTCTGCCTATTAGAAATCAGCCAGATTATTAATATGGAAACTGCAAAAATATTATCTGTGGCTGAAACTTTGTACAAGTTCTGTGAAGAACTGCTTTTTTAAAAGAAAGAAAAGGGAGAAGGAGGAAGAAAGAAAGAAAGAGAGAGAGAGAAAGAAAGAAAGAGAAAGAAAGAGAGAGAGAGAGAGAGAAAGAAAGAACGAAAGAAAGAGAAAGAGAGAGGAAGAAAGAGAGAGAGAGAGAGAGAGAGAGAGAGAGAGAGAGAGAAAGAAAGAAAGAAAGAAAGAAAGAAAGAAAGAAAGAAAGAAAGAAAGAAAAGTAAGTCTGATTTTTGGTTTAATGTTGCCCCCTTGTGGTTTTTTTAAAAAAACTTCCTTTCATGTCATTTATATATCTGTTCCAGTATAAATGTGTGGGCCAGATGTTTCCAATCATGGCAACTTTAAGACTTGTGGACTTCAAATCCCAGAATTCCCCAGCCAGCCATGGGAATTCTGGGGGTTGAAGTCCACAGGTCTTAAAGTCGCCATGGCTGGACATCGCTGGTGTAATAGCAGTGTTCTTCTGTACAGGACTTTTTCTTTTTTTGTCTTGTTACAGGAAAAAAGACTTTGCTTCAAGCTATAACTGGGGTCTGCAATGGTCTGCGCCCAGGGATCGAAGCAGCCTTCTTACCAAGTGTCTTGCCTCATCGGAAGAGGCTGGTGCAGCTCATGCTTCTCTGCTGGCATCAAGAACCTCACTTTAGACCCAGCGCTGCAGGTAATATTCTTCTCAACAGTTGAAAAAGAGTTGGCTTTTCTTACACCCGATTTAGACGTGGGGATTCCCTACTCTTAAAAAACAGTGATGGCTGGCTGGGGAATTCTGGGAGTTGAAGTCCATCCATCTTAAAGTGGGCAAGATTGAGAAAAACTGCTCTAGAGAAATGCTTTGTTATTCTGAGATAGCTCTGTGAAAGTCTTGCTAGCTGCAATACGCATGAAAAAAACCACACTCAAGCAAAGATTGTACGGATAGGGCTGATGGAGGGAAGCTTTGTAAATGTGAACGTGATTAGGGGACTGGAGGCTAAAACATACGAAGAACGGTTGCAGGAACCTGGGTATGTCTAGTTTAATGAAAAGAAGGACTAGGGGAGACATGATAGCAGTGTTCCAATATCTCAGGGGCTGCCCCAAAGAAGAGGGAGTCAAGCTATTCTCTAAAGCACCTGAGGGCAGGACAAGAAGCAATGGGTGGAAACTAATCCAGGAGAGAAGCAACTTAGAACTAAGGAGGAATTTCCTGACAGTTAGAACAATTAATCAGTGGAACCACTTGCCTCCAGAAGCTGTGAATGCTACAACACTGGAAGTTTTTAAGAAGAGATTAGATAACCATTTGTCTGAAGTGGTGTAGGGTTTCCTGCCTAAACAGGGGGTTGGACTAGAAGACCTCCAAGGTCCCTTCCAACTCTTCTATTCTATTCTATTCTATTCGATTCGATTCGATTCGATTCGATTCGATTCCATTCCATTCCATTCCATTCCACTCCACTCCACTCCACTCCATTCCATTCCCATTCAGCATTCTATTCTATTCTATTCTATTCTATTCTATTCTATTCTATTCTATTCTATTCTATTCTATTCTATTCACAAATGAAATATCATTCCTGATTTTTTCTGTTGACAGAATGTGCAGAATTTCTAAAGGACATCCTCAGTACCTTTTCAAAGGAGGTGATTTCTGATGCAATTTACAACTTGATTCATGCCAAGGTGAGCTGAAAGAGGATTTGGGATCCCCTGTTGTTTGGCTGTGGATCATTTTGTTTCAAAAACCACCATTTTAAAAAGGCTTGGTTACAAAATCCTCTAATTATGATTAGGATAATCATGATCATTCCCCTGTTGTGCTTGAACGATACGATACCATCCGCTATAGCAATGCTGGCATTTTCCCTTCTTTCTTCAGCATGAGAAATTAAATCGAGCTTTTTTGAAAGTACAGATAGTCCTTAATTTATGAACAGAATGAAGCCCCAAATTTCTTTTTTTATATATAAATTTTTATTGAATTATATTCTAGTACAATGCAAGTAAAATCGGTTAGACAGTCTTACTTTATATACAAATTGGATACATTCTTTTATTATAGTGTCTCATAATTTACCCATTTATTCTAATATTTACACTATCTCTTATCCCTTCTTTGTGCGATCTTCCATCCAATTATACCAAAGTCCCCACACCGTACAGTATTCCGAATCCTCTTTCTCATTTATCTCATATGTTAGTTTGCTCATCTCATCTTCGTGATGAGATGAAGCCCCAAATTTCTATCGCTAAGTGACGAAATGGAAGAGAAGGTGTTTTCTAAGAAGCAGAAGTCTAAGAAACATAATCTCACGGCGTCCTTCGTGTCTTTCAGGAATGTGCAATTAATGCTGCCAAAGGCCCAGTTTCTCACCTGCTTGAAACAGGGATGCGCAATTTAGAGGTGAGTAGAAGATGGCTTAGGAATCTTGCATTAAATTTAACTATTGTCCTTCATATTGGATTACAGGTAATCCTCTACATACAACCATAACTAAGCGCCCAATTTTGGTCATAGGTCAGGTGTCAGGGTTCCAAGTAACACCCCCCCCCAACCAAGTAAGACTCTGAGGCAAGCAATTCCTCAAAGATCGTATTTTATTAGAGATGTCACATTGGCACATCTGGGAAAACCCAAATCTGAAAGCTCCCAGGCTTTCTCCACCCAAAAGAAAGTCAAAGTCCCTTCCCCTGCATCCACGTGTCCATCACATGGTCCTATCAATCCACCATATCAACTGGAGATACAGTCACGCTTCTCCAAGTGTAGGCTGAATGTCCTTGATTCTCAGAGAAAAGAATGTTGTTATGGCTAAATACCTCTACAAGTCCATGCAACCCCCCTCCCACTTTCCCACAGCACAGAGTGTGGCAGCCCTGAAGATCCAAAAGAAAAGGTGGCCTCCAGGGCTGACATCAGGATGGTCGTAATGTAGGACGCCACATGACCACGCCTGATTTTATGAAGTTTTTTGCAGCTGTCGTTAAACAGTCATTAAGCAGATTTTGCTGTGGGGAGATTTTTGCTGAAAGCCAGAAGTAAACTCCAGTTTCTGGCAAAACCGTCACAAATTGTGGTCACCTGACTGCAGGATTCCCCAACAGTTGTAAATGCGGGCTAGCTGACAAACACCTAAAATGCAATCACACCGCCCCGAGGAGGGCTTGAATCAGAGGTGGGTTTCAGCAGGTTCTGACCAGTTTGGAATAGTTTGGAGAACCGGTAGTAAAAATTCTGACTGGCCCCACCCCCATCTATTCTCTGCCTCTGCCTGGTTGATATTGTTATTGCAAATGATGTCATTTCTCATTGCTTGGTTTAGATCATCTGTCCTCAGAATAACAATGTGCCCAACAAGGAAATTGTGTTAAAACCGCAGAGCTTATCATGCGAAACAGGAAATCCAGGGAATAAATTGAACCAGACAGTCCCTGTCAGCAATCCACCTCAAGAGACAGCCTTAGGAAGAGGTAATGTTTGTGTTAGTTCTTAAACCAGTTTAAGTGGGAGGTGTTGAGTCCAAACAAGGGTGCGGTGAGACTGGGGGGAAATGTCAGAGGCACGTACAGTCCTAATTCAGCAAGACGTTGGCAATGATATGAAAAGGCCATGGTTTGTGAATATGGGTGTATATCAGTGGTGGGTTCCTCCTGGTTCGGCCCAGTTTGGCCTGGTTCGGCCGAACCGGTAGCGGTGACGATATGACGTCACTGAACTGGTTCTCTTTGTTCAGGAGCTGGGCCCTCCCCCCCCACATTATTCTTACCTTTTATTTGGCCCCGCCCCCAATCTATTCACTGCCTCCCGAGTCCCAGCTGATCGGCTAGAAGGAAAAAAACCGTTTAAACTCTTGCCGCAGGGCTTCAAAGGGCCGCCCTACAGCTGATCAGTGTTAAAAGGCAGTGTGGTGGTAGACCGGTGCACTCAAAAAACAAATGGGTAGACCGGGGTCTCCAAAAACAAATGAGTAGACCGGTGCCTCCAAAAACAAATGAGTAGACTGGTGCCTCCAAAAACAAATGGGTAGACCAGTGCCTCCAAAAACAAATAAGTAGACTGGTGCCTCCAAAAACAAATGAGTAGACCAGTGCCTCCAAAAACAAATGAGTAGACTGGTGCCTCCAAAAACAAATGAGTAGACTGGTGCCTCCAAAAACAAATAAGTAGACTGGTGCCTCCAAAAACAAATGGGTAGACTGGTACAGCTCTGCGAGCAGTTAAAAGCCTAGTAGACCAGTACCTCTACTAAATCTTAAAGAATTGTCACATGACCATCAAACCACACCCACAAAATAAGCCACGCCCACAGAACCGGTAGTAAAGAAATTTAGAACTCACCCCTGGCATGTGAATTCTCCTTGTGGAATGCAACCAGCCAGACCATAATGATTAATTGTACTAGAAAAAATAGAAAATAAATCATTATCAAATACTAACGATGCACCTAAAATAGTGTTAATGGTGAACCACAACTGTTAGATGTGAAACAGAAATAAGAAGAAATTAGAAGATTATCAAAAAATATTAAAAAATCTCCTTGTGGAATGCAGTTTCTCCTTGGGAAATGCAACCAGGCAGAACGTCATGATTAATTGAATTGGAAAATAGAAAATAAATCATTATCGAATGCTAACAATGCACCTAAAATCGTGTTCACGGTGAACCACAAGTGTTAAGGGTGAAACAGAAATTAAAATAGAAGATTATCTAAAAACGTAAAAATGAATGGAGTGGGAAGGAAAAGCAAGCACTGTCGTTAGGTCATTTGGCTAACCAGTTTTGCAAACCAGACGAGTGGTTTTAAAGAACATGAAATCCAACCGCAAAGATTAGACCAGAAGTCAGCAACCTGCAGCTCTGGGGCCGCATGTGGCTCTTTCATCCCTCTGCTGTGGCTCCCTGTCACTCAAAATATGTGTCAATAACCACCAATGTGCGACACCCGCCGGCCTGCGATTTATTGAGCTTTTCGACCCCCGGTAGGCCAACCGTGGATAAATCCAAGAAAAGAAAAGTTTCAGAAGAAAACAGAACGTTTAATTCAACTACATATGCTAGTTTTGTGGTCGCTCAGGAAATAGCCAGGCACGGGAAGGGTTTTGTGGCTCCCGGTGTTTTCTTTTCTGTGGGAAACGGGTCCAAATGGCTCTTTGAGTGTTTAAGGTTGCCGACCCTTGGATTAGACCATGTCTATCCTGGTTTGACTTGGTCATTGAAGAATTGAGCCTTGGTAGTACAGGGGTTTAAGGCACCCTGTTATTAAGCTGGTTATTAAGACCAGCTGCCTGCAATTACTGCAGGGTTCGAATCTCGCCAAGGCTCAAGGTTGACTCAGCCTTCCATCCTTTCTAAGGTAGGTAAATTGAGGACCCAGTTTGTGGGGGCAATAAGCTGACTTTGTATAAATATATACAAAAGGATGAAGGCTATTGCTGAGCACATTGTAAGCCGCCCTGAGTCTTCGGAGAAGGGCGGCATATAAATCAAATTAAAAAAAAAAATTGTGTTCAAAATGTCATTGGCAGAAGCCCAACAGAAGATATCTATTCTACGCTCTAATTCCCCCCCCCCCCGATAAACCTATAAACAGACCCTTTTTGAACTTAAGACATGTAACCCGTGTCCCAAAGGTGCTTTTTCCAAAAAGACAATTGGACTTTCTTGGTGGCGATTCCTCTTTGTTGATTCTACATGCATGAATGAATCCAAGCTTCATGGATGAGAAGTGAAATGTTTCCAAAGGAAAAAAAAAACAAGAGATTCCCGTTCACTTTTGGGAAAAAAAAAAACCTTTGGGACATCCATGATCTGGATGTTTAAGACATGGAGCCAGTGTCATACCCAGAAATCAAGATCCCAACAAGTATATTGTTTCCCTTTAGCCAAAGAATGATCATCATCTACAACATCCTTCCTCTGGGTGTCCAGATACTTATTGTTCTTCTTTAGTTGGCTCTGCGGCTGACTGTTGAACTCGAGCGAGTTCATCCAGACTCTCTGGGCTGAGGAATAGGTGGATAGTTGAAACTTGTCTGCCGGTCCTATAAGTTATTTTTCTAACAAGAGTGTCACATGTCAGCAGGATGTAAAACAAGTCTGAACAAACAAAGCTGGGGTTTGAAGGTCATCCTAGAGTTATTTCCCATCTGATTTCTCCTCTACCCTGTTTTTAAGATTAGATCAGGAACACCTCATTTTGTGTGTCTGTGTGTAGGTGTAAAAAAAAAAAGTGCACTTGGGAAATTTCCCCAATGCATGTTACAAACACTTTGCTGATTCCATATGCATGTATGGATTGGACTGCTGCTTCCAAGACATTAGAAAATCTGATGGAAAAAAAATAATTAATCTGAAACATCAAGGTATTTTTCTAATGTTACGTATACGGCAGGGGTTCAATTCAGCAGGTTCGAACAGGTTCTGGAGAACCGGTAGCAGAAAATTTGAGTAGTTTGGAGAACCGGCAAATACCACCTCTGGCTGGCCACAGAGTGGGGTGGGAATGGGAGTTTTGCAGTATCCTTCCCCTGGAGTGGGGAGGGAATGGAGATTTTGCAGTATCCTTCCCCCAGGAGTGGGGAGGGAATGGGGATTTTGCAGTATCCTTCCCCTGCAGTGGGTGGGAATGGAGATTTTGCAGTATCCTTCCCCTGCCATGCCCACCAAGCCCCGCTCACCGAGCCACACCCACAGAACCGGTAGTAAAAAAATTTGGATTTCACCACTGTCAGGTGCCCAAGCAATTGGTTCTTTTGGATCTAGAGACAATGAGTATATCAGTGAAGAAAGAGATTTTAGCTTTGTTATTAACTCAAAACAAACAGATTTAAAAGCATAAAAACATACATACAGCTAGATGATACCCAAATCTCCTACAAGCTGTTGGGAATAACAACAGCAAAGATACGCCAATGGCAGCCAGTTTCCATAATGTAAGGGCTAGGTGGTAGTATACTTTTCAATAACGATTGATATTATCGAATATAAAAAGGTAAAGGTTCCCCTCACACATACATGCTAGTTGTTCCTGACTCCAGGGGGCAGTGCTCATCTCCGTTTCTAAGCCAAAGAGCCAGCGCTGTGTGAAGACGTCTCCGTGGTCATGTGGCGGACATGACTCAACGCCAAAGGCGCACAGAACGCTGTGACCTTCCCACCAAAGGTGGTCCCTATTTTTCTACTTGCATTTTTTACATGCTTTCGAACTGCTAGGTTGGCAGAAGCTGGGACAAGTAACGGGAGCTCACAGCGTTGGGATTCGAACCGCTGAGCTGCCGATCTTTCAATCGACAAGCTCAGCGTCTTAGCCACTGAGTCACCGCGTCCCTCTATTATTGCATATATGTTTATGTATATATGATGATGATGATGATGATGATGTTTATATGTTAACACTTTGGAGACCTAGAAAACACACTATGTTCAACATAGAAATGGAATATGTGATATAAAATAATAAAAATATTTAGCCAAAAAAAAATTGTTATGGCCCTACGATGGTCAGGAGACAGCAAGACCTGACCTTCACTGTGTAGCACGATTCTGGGATGGGAATCAAAAGTCTGAGACTTCCACATTGAGAAAAGCTTTGAAGCTGTGTCAACATTCCTCCTCTTCTCCTTCATTCAGTACACGAATTTCATCTGTATTTTATCACTATTCCTTCATCCCTTCCTTGATTTTTATTTTCTCAGTTGTTGTGATTGTGAAGTTATGATCTTTTAGTTATACTGCGAGTGTTTTAATTTTTCTGTTACATATTGTGGAAGCCGCCGAGAATCTTTGATTGGTTGTAAATCTAAAAAACAAGCAAACTCTATGCGATGTATTCCTTTTTTGGTATGAATTGAACTGAATAGATGGATGTTCTACCATTTACTGACCAATAAAACAATTCACATGTTTCCTCTCAACACTTCCTTTGTTGTTTGGCGTTCTTTCTTGCAGATCCATCTACAGGTGCCAGCAATGGATCAAGTCTTCCATCCATTGTTCTTCCACCCCATTCAAAGATAAGCACCAATAAAACTAAGCCCTTCAGCAATGAGTCCAAAGGTTACCAGGCTCCATTTCCACAAACCATGGGAGAACTGACTTGTCGCAAAAACTGTCCAAACAATTGGCCCAACAGCTCATTAACAGGTGAGAATTAAAACTAAACCAGGATTGTGGGTAGGAACAGACGGTGCATTCCACTTTAATTGATTCGTTAAGAGAAACACCGACAGCGTAATACTCATTTTATTTTGCTTGCTTTCCAGTGTGCTAAATCATAATAGTTGTGACTTAACATATCGCACAACCCCAATGTGATTTATAAATCATAGTTTATAGCGCAATGTGTGTAAAGCCAGGCAGGTGTGATCTATTCAACAAACTTTTGATAAAAGCATGGCTTAGAATCCCATATAAAAGAGCTTTTTGTTGTTGCTAGCTGCAAAGTCGTGTCCGACCCATCGCAACCCCATGGACAACGTTCCTCCAGGCCTTCCTGTCCTCTACCATCCCCTGGAGTCCATTTAAGCTCACGCTGACTGCTTCAGTGACTCCATCCAGCCACCTTGTTCTCTGTCGTCCCCTTCTTCTTTTGCCCTCAATCGTTCCCAGCATTAGGCTGTTCTCCAGTGAGTCCTTCCTTCTCATTTGGTGGCCAAAGTATTTGAGTTTCCTCTTCATGATCTGGCCTTCTAAAGAGCAGTCAGGGCTGATCTCCTCTAGGACTGACCGGTTGGATCGCCTTGCAGTCCAAGGGACTCGCAGGAGTCTTCTCCAGCACCAGAGTTCAAAGGTCTCAATTCTTTGGCGCTCAGCCTTTCTTATGGTCCAACTTTCACAGCCATACATTGCAACTGGGAACACCATAGCCTTGACTATACACACTTTTGTTGGCAGGGTGATGTAAAAGAGCTGCGTTCATACAAAATACTGTAGGAGGCAACAAGATCCAAAGGTGCTTTTCCCAAAGGCAACTGGAGTTCTTGGATGAGAAGCAAAATGTTTTGGAAAAGCACCTTTGGGACAACCATGACTTGGATGATTGAGAATCTCCATAGACAAATATGAGGCAAGACTATTAGAGTTGTTTGCTTTGATATGAAAAGATGTGATTAAAATGTTATCACCATCTCTTTATTTTAGGGGTGTGTGTGTGTCTTTCAGTCATGAACTGTCCAAGGAAGAGATGGTCCTTCCCAGTTGCAAATTCCAGTTGCAACCACAGCAAATGGTTTATGAAGGAACCAGAAATAGCAATAGCATGTAGACTTATATACCGCTTCACAGTGCTTTGCAGCCCTCTCTAAGCGGTTTACAGTCAGCATATTGTCCCCAACAATCTGGAAGGATAGAAGGCTGAATCAACCTTGTGTTGGTCAAAATTGAACTCCTGGCAGCGGGCAGAGTTAGCCTGTAATACTACATTCTAACCATTGTGCATCATGGATGGATGGATGGGTGGGTGGGTGGGTGGGTGGGTGGGAGGGAAGGAGGGAGAGAGGGAGGAAGGAAGGAAGGAAGGAAGGAAGGAAGGAAGGAAGGAAGGGCAATAGCAATAGCAATTAGACTTATATACCACTTCCCAGCCCTCTCTAAGTGGTTTACAGAGTCAGCATATTGTCTCCCAGCAATCTGGAAGGATGGAAGGCTGAGTCAACCTTGAGCTAGTGAGAATCGAACTGCCAAACTGCTGGCAGTCGGCAGTCAGCAGAAGTAGCCTGCAGTACTGCATTCTAACCACTGCGCCACCACGGCTCGGACATTAGAAATATCTCACGCTTGCATTCTCACAATCTTTGCTCCACTGCCTTTCAGGTCCTACCTGCAAAGAAAAAAACAGCTCCATCCTCACCTTGGAACGAGAAACCATCTTAAGTTCCATGACCGAAGGGCGTTTAAACCACCTCCTGGACATCTTACGCGCCCAGCAGCTTTTACCCAGGGCAGATTACGAAATGATCGCGTCATACCCGACTTTGACAAGCCGGACCCGTGCTTTGATTGACACTTGTCTGAGTTTGGGGGAACAGGCGGCTGAGACCGTGGTGACCGTATTATCCAGCAGTAAAGGCAGCCATTTGCTGAGAAGGCTCCAGGCAAATCCAGTGAATTAAATCTAAATCTCAACTCAGTTTTACACTGTGGCCTTATCCGTCCAACAGGGATGCCTTGCGTTACTTTTCAGAGCTGTCCATCCTCTTAAATAAATAAGTCAATAAAATGCCTAGATTGGATGAAAAAGAACGGGGCTGCCCACTTACCTGAAGGAAAAGCATCAAGATTTGCTATTTTTTGGCATGATATCGGCCTGAGTAGGCTCTAACCTTTCTTGTTTTTCCTCAAAGGCAGAAGAGCACAAGGTTTTTAATTTTCGCATTGTGCCAAAGTGGCTTGTGGAGCTGTGGGGAATTAAAAAGTCATTTAAGGACAGAGCTTTCCCAGTAAACCACTGGGAGTAAAAGTGAGTGATGTTGCTAATGGCTTCAAGCAAGAAACAAGGCAGTTGGTCCACTTTCCGGAGCAAATTATATCTTTGGTTCTCTGCACCTGAAATCAAGGTGGCACAAAAGATGAGAGAGAGTCAGAATTCAGGTTTTTTTTCCTCCGATGAGGAATGTGGAAGCGCAGCTGGGATTATTCATCCGCAATGGATCAGAGAATAATGGAAAACTGTGAAACGAAGCAGGTTTGGTGCTAGGAGATCTCCTGCAAGTTATATCAGAACGAATTAAAGATTTGTGGGTTAATTTTCAGGCAATGTAAACGTGCACATGTAAATCCTGTGTCTGTCATTTCAAAAATCGTACGGTTAAAAAAAAATAAAAAAAACGTCTAGACTGCGTCCATGCCTTTTATTCAGCCAACTTTCTTTAACCGGTTTTTTTTTCTGAATAAACTACAATAAACGATCCACACAGAACAGTAAGGCTTTACTTCATAAAATATGAGAAAAATAAAATTCAAACCAATTGTATAAGAAATGATGGAAGTCCTTCCCTTTCAAAGTCATTTTTTAAAAAATAATTTTTTATTGCTGTTTAAAAATACAAAGATTACAAACCCTAAGAAAAACTTTTTAAAAATTAAAAGTGCAGAGGAAAAAAGGAAGAGAAAAATAGAATAGAAGAGCCTTGATGGTACAGTGGTCTAAGCACCCTGTTATTAACACAGCTGCCTGCAATTTACTGCTGGTTCGAATCTCTCCAAGGCTCAAGGTTGACTCAGCCTTCCATCTTTTCTAAGGTAGGTAAAATGAGGACCCAGTTTGTGGGGGCAATAAACTGACTTTGTATAAAATATACAAAAGTATGAAGGCTATTGTTTAACGCACTGTAAGCCGCCCTGAGTCTCCGGAGAAGGGCGGCATATAAATTAAATTAAAAAATAAATAAATAAATAAATAAAAATAAAAAAAAGAATGAAAAAAGAAATATGAAGAAATGGCTTCCTCCTTCAAGACAAATGCAAACAATTTCAGTATCACTGCCTCTTGACATTTCAGTCAAAAAAATATCTTCATCCCATGTCTTTAATCTACGAGCAAATAATAAAGTCTTTTATTTTAAAGCCTTTTAATGGCTCTGAGTCATGCCAATATTATATTTTGGTTTTCTAAACCTGTGTTTTATTTTTTTATAAATGAAAACTGCCTGGTGAAGTCCATTGCAAAATTGGTTTTGTCAGATGTAAATGCCTTATTCTCCAATGTGTAAATAATGTATATATGGAACATCAGAGGTTAACTTATTCTTTGGACTTTAATGTATTCATAACTTACCACTCCCATTCCTAGCTCCACCCCTTGTATATATAAGGAGCCACCCTCACCATTCTCGTCGCTTCTACCTTGAATATTCAGTGAATATAGAATGCCTATCATAAATAAAAAGAAATATATTTAAAGCTTTAACTTCTATTATCTTTATTGAGTCTGATCCTGAAAATATTGCAACAGGTTTGTATTATATTAATGGGCACCATCAATGGCATTTATTTCTCTTTCATTAGTAGGATTCATGTATTTAGCTTTCTTTTTACAACCCTGTCATCCCTTAATTCAGGGTAGAGTCGGGGTGACTGAATGAAGCTGAGCGTTTTTACTGGCCGGATGCCCTTCCTGACTCCTATGCTGAGTTCACAGCAGATATTTTCTCTTTGCGCCCTGAGAGAGAAACATCTGCCGCTACCTAGAGTTAAACTCTTAACTTCCTGAATGGAAGATGAGGATCTTCATTACTAGGCCACCATATCACTCATTATTCACATATTTAACAATGAAAATATCACACTTCAGCAATCTCAAACACACACACACACACTCTCTCTCTCTTCCTCCCTCTCTCCCTCCCTCTCTCTCCCCTCTCTCTCTTCCAGAATAAAATCAGCAGATGTCTGAAAGTAAAAAATACCTGGCAGGGGAAAAAAAAAACCCATTGCTGGCACAGGGAGAACCATGTTTGCATAAACAGACCATCCAAGTTGGTTAAATAGTGTTTCTAAAACAGCTGTGCCACATCTGGTGCCCTCCAGATGTGGAATTTCCAATTCCCGCCTTTCTGCCTGTAGGTAGAACAGAACTCTTCACAGGTACTTCCTAGGAGATCAGACTGGGGAGGCCAGCAAAGATATTACTCAGATTACTGATCTGAGGTAATATGCTGTGGCAGAGTGGAAGATGTGTAATTCTTGTTTTCATGCAAGGGCAGGTAAGCAGGATCGTATCCAATTTTCTTAAACCTCCTTGTTCCTGTCAAGATGGAACTTCTTGGATTACTGCAAGCGATGATTTCAATAGGCAAAAGGATGGGCCTTCAATTGCAACACCAAACCCATCGTCTTCCAGATTTTGACACCTACCACCCACACCCCAGCTGGTCTGTAGTGTGCGGAGCAGGTGCTGAAGGGAGGGAAGGAGCAATGTGTAAGGAAAGATTTTGAACGCCGATATTCCCTGGTTAGATTTAGGAATGCTGCGATCATTTGATCAAAGGGACGTTCCAAGGAGAATCGCCGTTGGCATATCTGGCCAACCCCATATCCTTTCAGCATGGCTTGGGATCACCCACACCCTTCAAATGCAGAGAACTCCCAACTTCTTTCCAGCTGACAATAAGAAACCATAAAAAAGAATTAAGAATTTATCCTAGCTTGTCTTCATTCTCAACTCGTGTTGGCTGGTTTTTCACAAACTGGAATGAGATTGTTCTGACCCAGTTCCCCCAAGCACGACAAACCCTCTGAAGTGAACTCAAAGATTCCTTTAATTAGGAGTGCAAAAGGGTTTCTCTCTCACCACAGGCTAACAAGTCCGTCCATCCGGAAGATGAATAGTTGTCTGCCACATCTATTCATCTCCACCCCCTGCCTTTTATCCCCAGAGTTAGGGTGGGGCTTCACTAGCAGCAGTGGCTCTTCCGTCCCAAGGACCGGCCCATAGATTTCCACTGCTCTCCTCTCCTCTGCCTTCTGCGCATCCATGCGTCAGGCACTGGACCCAGCTATTCCTCCTCTTCCTCATTAGTCACCTCCAGAGCTGAGGGTTGTTGACTTTCCATCTGAAGGCTGACCAACAGCCCAGGCTCCGCCTCTGTCTCTCTCTCTGTGCCAGCTCCATTCCCTCTTCCCCCTCCGAGCTCTCAGGTTGCCTTGATGCTAACTCTGACTCCCACGCCGCCTCCTCCTCCTCCTCCTCCTCCTCCTCCTCCTCCTCCTCCTCCTCCTTTGATTTGGCTGCTGAAGGAGCCGGCAGCCGGCAGGCCACAACAGAGACAACTTGTCATGGCCAACTTGCTACGTGATAACTCACCGTAGCCAACTCGCTGCGGAACAACCAGCCGTTCAATTGAATTATTTTAAAAATAATTTTAAAAATATTTTAGTTTTGGCAATGACATTTCATCTTGTCCTTTCGCATCCTTTCCAGGTGCCACCTATTCTATACCTGTGCATTTGCTTTTTCTTGCCTGTGTGAAGGGACCTTACTTTTCTCATCCCTGAATTGCATTGTTTCCCCAGCTTCGCTAGCATGAGTTTTGAAATTTGGAATTCGCCATTGTAGATGACTGTGGTTTGAGTGCCCGGTCTGTTTTTCCTAAGACGAGGTGACAGTCTGTATTTTCTTTGCAAATGTGTTAATGAAGTATATGCATTTTATGAGTTCCAGCTTCGGAGCAAGTGTAAATATGGTAGCAGTGATTCCCAGAACATCTCTGAGCTTGGAGATGGAGAGATATATCTTCTTGGTCATGATCATTGTTGGATTTTTGAGTACAAGACTGAGAAGAAGGAAAAGACTATTTTTTTTCAGAAGAATTGGATCTTTATAAAACCCAAAATACAGAATCTTTCCTTATCTAGAATCCATAAGAGTGGTTATGGATTTCTCAGGAACCTAACAAAGCTACCCTTTTGTCATTTTTTTATCCTGTGGCATAAGAAAAATGATTTTATGATTATAGAGAAAATAATACAACAACCGATAAATGGAAAACCTGAGACGGTCTTACTAGGAATATGAGGACCCAGTTTGTGGGGGCAATAAGCTGACTTGGTATAAATATACAAAAGTATGAAGGCTATTGCTTAACGCATTGTAAGCCGCCCTGAGTCTCCGGAGAAGGGCGGCATATAAATCAAATTTAAAAAAAAAAATTCACAGAAAAATATACGAAGGAAATAAAATATTTAATATTACATATTTTAACTGCCACTCATATAGTCTATGCCCAGAATTGGAAGAAAGAAAATGTACCATCTGAAGAAGAGCTAATAAAAAAAAATATTGGAATGTGCCGAGATGGACAAACTGACAAAAGAACTTAAAGAAAAAGAGGATACTGAATACTATAGGACTTGGTGCAAATGGTATAAGTGGTTGGAGGGAAGGAAAAATGAAGAAGAAAATTAGGGGGGAAAGATAGAAATGTTAAAAAAGAAAGAAAGGATATGTTACAATAAAAAAAATAGGAAATAGATATGAATGAGAGAAATATATTGTTTATATAGTAATTAAAATGTCGGGGACAAGTAGTAAATTGGAATAATACAAAGAGAAAGAAGGGGAAATTGTGAATAACAAAGAAGATCACCATGCAATAGCTGTAAAGAGAGCTTGTTTATAAATGTTGGTATGTCTTGTATTGTTATATTGTGTTATAAAAATAAAATTAAAAAGAAAAATGATTTTAAAAGGTCAGGGGTAGACTTTTAAAACTACTGTTTTGGTGTGGTTAAGAAGACATAAATAAGATTATCTCCAGTCCAAAGCAAACATATTTTTTTTCCATTTCTCCATTTCCTTTCTCCTCCTCTGAAGTTGATGCAACATAATACAAGGTTCATATCAGGATACAGTTGTTTTTCCAAAAATAAAAATGTATTTCTTGCAATTCTTAAATTGGAAAGTTCTTAATATGCTTACTTAGGTGAAGAGACTTTTTTTAAAAAAATTTGATTTATATGCCGCCCTTCTCCAGAGACTCAGGGCAGCTTACAATGCATTAAGCAATAGTCTCCATACTTTTGTATATTTATACAAAGTCAGCTTATTGCCCCCACAATCCGGGTCCTCATTTTACCCACCTTAGAAAGGATGGAAGGCTGAGTCAACCTTGAGCCTGGGGAGATTCGAACCTGCAGTAATTGCAGGCAGCTGAATGATAATAACAGGCTATTAGTCTGCTGCGCCACCAGACTCCTTGCCAGTTTGCATTTATATCTGGAGCAAGATAAGAATGTTTGTTAGAAGACCTCATCTGAAGTGTTTTTGACCTGTTCTTGAAATACTGGTACAATTTTAGGTGCTCCAACACTGGAGGTTTTTAAGAAGACAACCATTTGTCTGAAATGGTATAGGGTCTTCTGCTTGAGCAAGAAACAATGGATGGAAACTAACCAAGGAGAGAAGCAACCTGGAATGAAGGAGAAACTTCCTAACAGTGAGGACAATTAACCAGTGGAACAGCTTTACCTTCAGAAGTTGTAGGTGATTCATCACTGGAGGCTTTTAAGAAGAGACTAGGCAACCACTTGTCTGAAATGGTATAGGGTCTCCTGGTTGGGGTTCGCTTCCAGATCCATTCTGATTGATATTTAGGACTCAGCTTGTCCTAGGTTCTCCTCCTTGAGCGGGGAGCTGGACTAGAAGATCCCCAAGGTCCCTTCCAGATACTATCTCTATCTCTATCTCTATCTCTATCTCTATCTCTATCTCTATCTCTATCTCTATCTCTATCTCTATCCCTATCCCTATCCCTATCCCTATCCCTATCCCTACGCTACTCTACCCTACCCTACCCTACCCTACCCTACCCTACCCTACCCTACCCTACTCTACTCTACTCTAAAAGGGTTGGACTAGAAGACCTCCAAGGTACCTTCCAACTCTGTTATTCTGTTATTCCATTTTGTGGGAAAAAATATTCAAGCACTTCTAGATATTTTTTTTTTTTTAATTTCTCTGTCACGGGCCATGATCAGAACTTTCTTAGTTTTGGGTGATATATAAAAGGAGTCTGCGAACCAACAGTTAGTTGCTATTAGACACTTGTTTCCCTTAAGTACTTCAACATACCACGTGCAAATTCAGTCCATCCAGTTCATAAGATAATTAAGGCCAGTTAATTAAAATTTCTGGGCAGATTTGGGACATGCATGTCTCAAAAGTTTGCTTCCTTTATTATGCTAACATTCTCTCCAAGTAGTTTCTATAAGAATGTCATTTCCTATTCAATTTTTTTCCCCCTGAAGACTCCTGTAAAATAGTTGTTGGTACTTATCCAGCTGGAAACTATCATAAAGCTATGTCTAAATCATTGGGATTGTCATTGTATCACTCCAGAGACTTGAAGTGGAAAAGATTTTGAAGAATATTGAATCAACTGTAGCTATTATTGAAGGAAAAGTTTCGATATTCAATTGGATCAGGTGGGTTATTACAGACTCTGGAAAGTCAACTTTTTTTTTTTAATTTAGGAAGATCTTTTCTGAGATTCAAATTTTGTTGGATGGATAAAGGTTTTTTTTAAAATTCATTTCTGCTGTGTCCAAGCACATATTTGCACATGCATTCTGCTTGGATTCACACTTCTTGCTAAGCCATAATATTTGTTCATTCTGTATTGAATAAACCAATCAGCTGTATTTAGACACTGGCGTAAGTAAACTGCAATGATTCGGTGTACTGAATACATTAAGCCACTGTTTCTTAAAATATGGTCCAAGAACCTCTGGGAATCCCCGGAGAACTTCTCAGGGGTCTGCAAAATCAAAATTATTTCCAGCCTATTAATAATACAAAATTAAAATTTCATCAAACCACCCTGAGATGAGACAGCAAATGTGCCAATTTTAATTTTCAATATGGTAAATATTGATTTACAAACAAAAATTGTTTTGGGATCCTCGATATTTTTTTAAAATAGGAAACGGTCCCGAGTGATTTTTAAAAAAAAAGAAAAATGTATTAAAGCAGGGGTGTCAAACTTGATTTCATTGAGGCCTACATCAGGGTTGCATTTGACCTCGGGGCGGGGGGAGTGGGTGTGGCCAGGGTGGGCATGGTCAGCTTGATGTCACTCATATCGGGGGCACCTGTGGTGGCTCAAGCACTCTGCCAGAGAAAATGGTCTCCCAAGCTCCGTGTTAACGCGCAAAGCATTTCTGGTCTGCTCTCGAGTTGCTATGGACAAGAAGTGGGGAGAACTGACTGAGCAGTTCGGCAGCCAGGTTCAAAAGCATATTCCACGCATACCTTCCTCAAAGTTGGATCTCAGATTACCAGAGCTGGCCTGTGAGGCGTGTTTTCTACAGGCTGTGAAAGTGCCTCATTGGAGAATGTGATTTTTTTTAAAAATTAGATTAATATGCCGCCCTTCTCCGGGCGTCTTACAGGGCGTTAAGCAATAGCCTTCATACTTTTGTATATTTTATACAAAGTCAGCTTATTGCCCCCACAATCTGGGTCCTCATTTTACCTACCTTAGAAAGGATGGAAGGCTGAGTCAACCTTGAGCCTGGGGAGATTTGAACTCACAGTAATTGCAGGCAGCTGGCAGCTAAGTGCTACTTAACAACACTTTAGTCCGCTGCACCACCAAGGCTCTTCTGATGATGGCTATTTTTGACCTTCCCAGGATGCAGGATGCATTTAACAATTGCATAATTGACTTGATGACCGTGGCAATTTTTTTTTTTTGTTAAACCGGGCATGATTCGCTGAACGACTGCCTTACTTAGGTGACAGGAATTGTGGGCCCAAGGGTGGTCATAAATCAAGGATAACCTGCATAGGAGGTGAATGTGAAGTCGGTGTGAATCATGTCCTTTCTTTTAAGCATTGTTTCCCTGCCTTTGAACATTTTTAGGAAGTAAAACCTGTTTTAGTCCTAGCTTGGTCTGGTGCTTTTCTTTCTTTGCTTTGCTCTCTTCCCTGTGACAAATATTTGCCAGGTCCATTCCTTTCTCCAACTTGAAGCCATTCTGGAGGTTGTTTTCTCTGCTTGTGACTGGTTTTGCTCCTTTTCTTTGACCCTGACCCTTTGTATCTTTGGCCTTCTTAAACATCCAAAGCTGGACATAATGTTCTAGATGAGATCTAACCGGTGACATTCCTTATTCATTTCAACATATGCCTTGATCAGGCTCCGTGCAAGTACAGTATTTTGTGTTGCCTTCTCTTTGATCCTTCAGTATATTCATTCGTAGTCACTTCCTGCTTCGTTGGCGAGCCAATTTTAAGCACAGTTTGTAGATAAGTCACAAATGCTTGGTTTCACACCCCTGTGCTAAGATACCCACTATGGTTTACAGAGGCTGGGTTTGTTACCTGGTTAGATCATTAGATGGCCGTTTTGCTTTAAAACGTTAGGCCAATGGAGCAGATTAAATCTTTGATCTTGATCTGATTAACAGATTAACAGAGTTGGAAGCAGTAGTGGGTTCCTCCCGGTTCGGCCAAACCGGTAGCGGTGACGATATGACATCACCAAACCAGTTCTTTTTGTTCGGGAGCTGCCTGCCCCTGCGTTATTCTTAACGTGGTGCCTCCAAAAACAAATGGGTAGACCGGTGCCTCCAAATCAAATGGGTAGACCGGTGCCTCCAAAAACAAATGGGTAGACCGGAACGCTCCAAGAACAAATGGGTAGACCGGAACGCTCCAAGAACAAATGGGTAGACGGTACAGCTCTGCAAGAAGTTAAAAGCCTGGTAGACCAGTACCTCTGCTAAATACTAAAGAATTGTCACATGACCATCAAACCACACCCACAAAATAAGCCATGCCCACAGAACCGGTAGTAAAAAATTTTAGAACCCACCCCTGGTTGGAAGGGACCTTGTAGGTCATCTAGTCTAACTCCTCTGCCCAAGCAGGAGACCCTACACCATTTCTGACAGATGACAGTCCAGTCTCTTCTTGAAAGCTTCCAGTGATGAAGCTCCTACAACTTCTGAGGGCAACTTCTGTTCCATTGGTTGATTATTCTCACTGTCAGAAAATTTCCACTTAGTTCTCAGTTGGATCCCTCTTGGATGATCTTTCATCCATTTCTTCTTGTCTTGCCTTCTGGTACTTTGGAGGATAGGTTGAGCCTCCTCTTCTTTGTGGCAGCCCCTCAAATTTTGGAACACTATCATGTCACCTCATAGTTCTTCTTTTCACTAGACTAGACATACCCAATTTCTGCAAACCTTCATATGTTTTAGCCTTCAGCACCCCCCCCCATCATCTTTGTCACCTTTCTCTGCGCTCTTGTCAGAATCATGATGGATAGGAAATTTAAACAAAAAATACTTTGAGCATGCTGGGAAATTATGAGCTGCACATGTAGAGTAGTGCTGGGTTTCAAAAATTTTCATTACAGATTTAGTGGGCGTGGCTAGGTGGGGGGCATGTGACTGAGTGGGCGTGGCCAACTTGACATCACACACACCCACATGCCCACTAAGTCACATGACACCCCCCACCTAGCCACGCCCACAGGAAAAGGTACATTTTTGGGGGGGGAATTCCACCTATCTACCCCCACCTCCTGTTCGCCAGTCACCCCCGTTTCCTCTCCTTTAGCGTCCCCTGCCCCGCTTCCTCCACAACCGCCGCCTCTTTGTTGAGGCTGCTTACCTTCCATGACGGCTAGTCCAGAGTCCGGAAGGAAAGCTGACCAGAGTTTTCGGCGGCCCCCAGCTGCAGACTGCCAAAAAGTACTGAAGCTGCTGCTGTCACCGCCATGTTATTTGTGAATGCGCATCCCATTGGACTTGAAAAGCAATGAACATGGTAGGAGGGGCGAGCGAGCGAGCAGTGACCGGGGGACCGGTTTGGGGGCGTGGCCAGCCAGCTGTCACTACCGGTTCGGTGACCTTGGCCAAATTTCCACCAACAGTTCGCGCGAATTGGTGCGAACCAACTGAATACCAACTCTGATGTGGAGGGTGTAATGAGATAACGGTGTATGGATGTTTTTCCTTACACAGAAGTCTCCATGGCTTGATAAAATGCATGGATGAAGACGGCTTCTTTGCCAAGCAATAAGAATTCCCTCATTTTTTACTTCACCACAGAGAAAACAGGAAGAGCGAATGCAGAAATTACAGAGGGGAGGCTTTGTTAATTGTGGCTCAGAAATCATTTGACTGAATAACGAGAGGGTGAAAGGGAAAAAAAATTAGAAAGTGCTTTAGGCAAAAATTAGAAAGTGCTTTAGCAAAAAAAAATTTAAGATGCAAATATTAATGAAACCTGAAGCTTTTCTTTATGGTATGATGGACAAGCCAATCAAAAAACAATTTGGAGTTCGCATGGAGACGGCTGCGAGGATTGTACTTGCCAAAGACTGGAAAGAAAAAGGGATAACCGACTGGATTTTAAAATTGATTGAATTAGCAGAGATGGTAAAATTAACTGCTTTGATTAGAGATACTGGATTAGACAGCTTTCCAAGAGACTGGAAACCATTTGTGGACTTTCTACATGCTAAATACAACAACAGATGGTTAACAGAGGGATTTGAAGATTAGCATAATGTTTACCTCAACTTGTTGACTGCTTTTTTCTTCCTTCTTTTATATATACATAAATAAAAGGAGAGGAGAATTAACTTTTTCTTTTCTTTCAGCATCCAGCCGGGGTGGATCCCACATGTTAAAAGTTAAATTTAGCTGACCATTTTTTCCTCTTTTCTTTCGTACACTATTTTTTTTTTATGTTGAACAAGAGAAGATTTTTTATTATGCTTAGTCACATAAAAAAATAAACATAAAAAATTGCAATCAAATGTGTACATTTACTCAGAAAATTTTAAACATTAATATACAGCTGAAGCCAGAGATGTTTCTTTTGAGATTAACAAAAAGTTGTAAAAAACTTGTGGAACTTATTGTTGTAGTTTTTTTTAAATATTTAAAAATATTTAAATATTTTTTTATTAAACACTATTTTACTTTTACTTTTTTTTATTTTACTTTTGTACACTATTTTTGTGGTGGTGGCTAGGGTTGAATGTATGCCTTTGTTTTGTTTCATTTTGTTTGTTTGCAGTTTTGTATTTTATTTTCTCTGATAAAACAATAAATAACGGAGTTAAAAAAAGAAAGTGCTTTATGCTAAATGTGGACTGGGCAAGCCCTATCTTTGCTCTTTAGTAATTCATTGAGAAATGTATTGATAAAATCTTATTTATAAAGATGTCATATTTGAGGGGTATAAAATATTTGTCCTTGGTGGGTTAGAGAGGCGATGTTACCAATGACCCCCGGAGGGATCGTTCTCTCTCAATGAATCTGAATATATTTTATTTTCTGCATTTATTTTATTTATTTTATTTTATTTTATTTCCAATTTATATACCGCCTTTCTCCCTGAGGACTCAGGGCGGTGTACAGCCAGAATTAAAAACATAAAATACAAATATTAAAAACAATTAAAATATATATAAATTTGGCCCAAAAATTAAAAAATCACAAACCAATTAAAACCTTTAAAAATTTCTTCTTAAGCCAGCCCGGCTTGCTGGAAAAAGTGGGTTTTAAGGGCACGGTGGAAGGCACTGAGGTCTTGGATTCTCCTTATCTCCGGGGGCAACTGATTCCAGAGGGTGGGTGCCCCCACAGAGAAGGCCCTCCCCCTGGGGGTCACCAGCCTACATTGATTGGCTGATGGCACCCAGAGGAGGCCTTCTCTGTGGGAGCGCACGGGTCAATGGGAGGTCGTCGGTAGCAGAAGGCGGTCTCGAAGATAGCTAGGCCCAATGCCATGGAGCGCTTTAAAGGTGATGACCAACACCTTGAAGTGTACCCGGAAGATCACTGGGAGCCAGTGCAGCTCGCGCAGGAGCGGTGTTACATGGGAGCGCCATGCTGCTCCCGTCACTACCCGCGCTGCTGCATTCTGGACCAGTTGAAGCCTCCGGGTGCTCTTCAAGGGGAGCCCCATGTAGAGAGCGTTGCAGTAGTCAAGGCGAGAGGTGACGAGGGCGTGAGTGACTGTGCACAGGGAATCCCGATCAAGAAAGGGCCGCAACTGGCGAATCAGGCGAACCTGACAAAAGGTCCCCCTGGTTACAGCCGTCAGATGTTCCTCCAAGAACAGCTGCATATCCAGGAGGACTCCCAGATTGCGAGGATAGGATTGTTGAATTCTGTTTACGACCTGAGATCGAGCAACAAGAATTCAAGTACAAAATTAAGAACGTGAAAATATAGAAACATACAGTCAAATGAAATATACCCATAATGACAACATAGCAAGATATCTGTAGATAGCAGATTAAATAATATGAATACTTTAGAATTTTTATTTTTCCAAATTGCCTATTCTTATTTATGGTATAGGAAGGATAAATACAAGAGCATTGTAGTAAGGGCTATAAATAGTTAATCTATTAATAAAAATAATAATAATTGCACTGATGAAGTTGGCTGTCTTCCTAGATATTCCAGGATCTGTGTCAGCCAAGAATTCTGGGGGTTGAAGTCCAGGTGGATGGGGAATTCTACATTCTGGATGGGGAATTCTAGGAGCTGAAATCCACGGGTTAAAATTGACAATCCTCACTTTGTTTGCTTTTGATTAGCTGTAACACCTTAACTACCAAGGCTTTATCAAATCAGGTGTGGCAGCTGCTCCTTCTAAGTTCTGAAATTGTTTCATTGAAATTCTTTCATTCAGCTGCAGAAAAAACAATTGCTACCAACCTGCCTTCCATGGAGGACCTGTATACTGCACGAGTCAAAAAGAGGGCTGGGAAAATATCTACAGACCCCTCGCATCCTGGACATCAACTGTTTCAACTCCTACCCTCAAAACGGTGTTATAGAGCACTGCACACCAGAACAACTAGATACAAGAACAGTTTTTTCCCGAACGCCATCACTCTGCTAAACAAATAATTCCCTCAACACTGTCAAACTATTCACTAAGTCTGCATTACTATGAGTCTTCTCATCGTTCCTGTCACCCATCTCCTCCCACTTATGACTGTACCAGGGGTGGGTTCTAAATTTTTTTACTACCAGTTCTGTGGGCGTTGCTTATTTTGTGGGCGTGGCTTAGAGGTCATGTGACTGGGTGGGCTAGCTGGTCATGTGACCGGGTGGCCATGGCTATGTGTATAGGGACTACTCAGAGGGCTGAAAAAAGTCATTTCTGACAGGTCCTCCCACTTTTGACTGGTCCTCACACTTATGACCATCCTCACATTTATGCCCGTGCAGCATTCTTAATAACCATTAGGAGCCTTACTAGTACAGTGGTCTAAAGCACCCTGTTATTAAGACCAGCTGCCTGCAATTACTGCAGGTTCGAATCTCGCCAGGCTCAAGGTTGACTCAGCCTTCCATCCTTTCTAAGGTAGGTCAATTGAGGACCCAGTTGTGGGGGCAATAAGCTGACTTTGTATAAATATACAAAAGGATGAAGGCTATTGCTTAGCGCATTGTAAGCCGCCCTGAGTCTCCGGAGAAGGGCGGCATATAAATCAAATTAAAAAAAAAAAAGCCATGTCACTCATTTCACAACTGCTTCTCTTCACCATGGTGACAAGATAGGGCAACAAACGTAAAATGTGAGGACATATCGTCACGGCTACCGTCTCGGCCGAACCGGGCCGAACCGGGAGGAACCCACCACTGGACTATACGACTAGCTTGTTTCTGTATCCTTATGATTTATTTATGATTGTTTCCTAGTATGATTTTTTTTAAAAAATTTGATTTATATGCCGCCCTTCTCCGGAGACTCAGGGCGGCTTACAATGTGCTAAGCAATAGCCTTCATACTTTTTGTATATTTATACAAAGTCAGCTTATTGCCCCCACAAACTGGGTCCTCATTTCACCTACCTTAGAAAGGATGGAAGGCTGAGTCAACCTTGAGCCTTGGAGAGATTCGAACCAGCAGTAAATTGCAGGCAGCTGTGTTAATAACAGGGTGCTTAGACCACTGTACCAGCAAGGCCCTGTACACTGTTCTATCAAGGATTTGATTGCTTATTTGTAATACCTGACTATCTTTAAGCGTTGTACCTTATGATTCTTGACGAATGTATCTTTTCTTTTTATGTGCACTGAGAGCATATGAACCAAAGACAAATTCCTTGTGTGTCCAATCACACGTGGCCAATCAAGAATTCTAAATCTAACCACTTCTTCAACAGTGATTCAATGCAACCACCACAGATTTATTGCCTTTTAAAAACCACCCTAGTTCGGAATCATTTCCACTGGCTGTATTTACTGCCATCCAGCATTGCAGTTCCATCTGGTTTCTTCCCAATTCCTTCCGGCTGACAAATGTCATGGAGGAGCCTGTGAAGTTAGCTGACTAATCCCTGCTGGTCTGCTTTGTCAGTCAATGAGTAACTATTCCAGTTCAGAAAGAGATGCCCCTTTGAAGGTGTCTAGCATCTAAGGCAGAAAGCAAACACAAAGAGCGGTAATCCTCACCTACAGACATAAGACAAAAGGAAGAAGAAGGCCCATTGCAAAGTGTGACATGCAATATGAGGTAGCAAAGAGGAATCATTCACCAGCTTGAGTTAATGTTAATAGAAAATGGATGGACCTGATGACCACAATCACTCGTGGTCTGCTCACTTCAATGACCGCTTGAAAACGTCAGTGAATTCCAGTAAGTATTACAACAGGTTGATTCCTTCCAGGTAAGTAGCATTGACGGCTTTGAGGTTTTTTTTTTTTTTTCTGAGCAAGGATTTGTCATAAGAGTCTATGCCGGTGATGGCGAACCTTTTCGGCTCTGAGTGCCCAAACCGGAACGCGCATGCATGTGCGTGAATGTGTAAGTACTGGAGGGCCAGAAAACCCAAACACCAGCCGGGTGGCACACGCATGCGTTTTCAGCCCGTTTTTTGGGCCACTGTTTTCAGGCTGTTTTTTGGGCTGTTCTCTGGGCTGTTTTCAGGCCATTTTTCGGGCTGTTTTTGGGGCTGTTTTCAGGCTGTCGCTTGGCAAACCAGAGGCTCAGCATAGTCCCCGAGCATAGCCACGCTCGGGGACTAGAAACCATTTTTCGGGCTTAAGGGAGCAACCTGGTGTAGAGTAGAATAGAGTAGAGCAGAGCAGAGCAGAACAGAACGGAATAGGAATAGAATAGAATAGAATAGAATAGAATA
>NW_026844073.1:6829661-6897161 GCF_029531705.1 Pantherophis guttatus
ATAGAATAGAATAGAATAGAATAGAATAGAATAGAATAGAATAGAATTTTTTATTGGCCAAGTGTGATTGAACACACAAGGAATTTGTCTTGGTGCATACGCATTATATACATTCGTCAAGAATCATAAGGTACAACACTTAATGAGAGTCATAGGGAAACAGTCAATATAAATCTTAAGGATACCAGCAACAAGGTTACAGTCATGCAGTCATAAGTGGGAGGAGATGGCTGGTGGGAACGATGAGAAGATTAACCCACGCGCGGCCACAGCCACCCCCATCCCCGCTCGGCTAACCCCCGCTCAGACAAAACAGCGATCAGCGTCCGGCGGAGACAAAGCGCTTCTCCGCCAGCAAGGGGGGTGGAGTGGGCGGGGCTCGTGGGCGGGACACGCCCCCAAGGGGGTGGGCGGAGCCAGCGGGGTTGTCCGGCTGCGGGGAAGAAAAAAAAAAAAGAAGAAGAAGAAGAAGAAGAAGCCAGCGGGTAAAGAGCGGCCGCTGCAACTTTACCGCCCGGCGTAGGTGGCGGCAGGTCGGAGGCGGATTAGCCGGCCGGCCGTCCTGGAGGGCGGCTGGCTGGCTGGCTGGAGGGAGGGAGGGAGGCGCCGACGCCGCCGCCGGAGCCGCAGCAGGAGCCGCAGCCGGAGCAGCATCCCTCGGGAGCCGGGAGGTGAAGGCACCGGCCAGGTGCGGGGATGGGTGGATGGGTGGATTCCGGGCTAAAATGCACCCCTTGCCTGGTTTGGCCAATAAACCTGGTTTGTTCCTTTTAAACCCCGAATGATGGTTTCTGCAGCAGCCTGCCTGCCTGCCTGCCTGCCTGCCTGGGCTCCGGTACAACGCAGCGCCTGCGGTTTGCAAAGAGACAGCGGCAACGGAGCTCTCTGGCCTTCCTCGCTCCCAACCCGGGCTCAGCTCAGTCCGTGATCCCGGGGAGGGGAGGGGAGGAGGGGGCAAAGCCGGCCCGGCTTTGGGGCAGGGCGGAGGGTGTGGAGGGGAGGGGAGGGGGGGGGGAATCTGGCCTCCCGGTTGATTTTTTTTTTTGGGTGGGGGTCTCCCTAAGGCAGCGGTGGGCGGAACGGGCGGGGGTTGTCTCGGTGGTCGTCGGCCCTGGAAAGGGGCTTCCCCCCCCAGCTTCTGGCTTTTTGGGTGCTTGGGATTGTTGCATTTCTTCCCACTCCCCCCACCCCCCCCCAAATCGCTGCGAGTTGAGAGATCGGAGTTGGGTGAGGGGAGGCAGGAGAGCCGGGCCTGATTTTGGGGGTCCCTGCAGTTCAAAGTCATCCTGAGCATCCCCTTGCAAAGGGGGAGCAGTTAAAGACTGCCCTGATTTTCTTTCTTTCTTTCTTTCTTTCTTTCTTTCTTTCTTTCTTTCTTTCTTTCTTTCTTTCTTTCTCTCTCTCTCTCTCTCTGTCTCTCTCTCTCTCACATACACACTCACACCCCTACCTCTCTCTGTCTCTCACACTCACTCATACCCCCCTCCCTCTCTCTCTTTCTCTCTCTCACACACACTCACTCACACACCCCTACCTCTCTTCCTCTCTCTCTCTCTCTCACACACACACACACCTACCTCTCTCTGTCTCTCACACTCACTCACTCACACCCCCTTACCTCCCTCCCTCCCTCTCACTCACTCATACCCGCCTCCCTCTCTCTCTTTCTCTCTCTCTCTCTCTCACACACACACACCTACCTCTCTCTCTCTCTCACTCACTCCCCTCCCCTCCCTCCCTCCCCCTGTCTGTCTGTCTGTCTGTCTGTCTCTCTCTCTCTCTCTCTCTCTCTCAGATTTTTTTTTTTTTGCCTTCTCTTCCTGCTGGAATGCGGTGCCTTTGCACCACAATGCCCATCCTCCCCTGCCGGCCCAGACTTCGGTCCCTTCCCACCCCCACCCACCCCCACCTTTTGAGAGGAAGGCTTGAGAGCTTTTTGGACTGGTCATCTCTTCTTGTTTACTTGAATGGTGTTCCTTGTTGTTTGTGGGGAAAACAAAAAAAAAGTTTGGGGATTTTCCCCCCAGAGTGCCCTTTGAAATCATGGCTGTGTTTGATTGCTGTGACTTTTTAACTTTTTGTGAAAGGTGGTTTTATGGCTGGCTTAGGGCTGGGTTGTTGTTGTTTTAAAGTTGGGCATCGCTTTTGGGAACCTTGTGGTAGGAAGTTGGTAGAAAATATTACTAATAAAAATAAAAGGGCTTCTTCATGTTTTGCTCTGAGAGGAGAGAAAGACAGGATGATAGAATGGTGAGCCTTGGATTTTGATAACAGATAAACAGTTGGAAGGGACCTTATAGGTCATCTAGTCCACCCCCACCCCGCAAGCAAGAGACCCTACACAATTTCTGACAAATGGCAGTCCAGTCTCTTCTTGAAAGTTTCCAGTGATGAAGGACCCACAACATCTGAAGGCAACTTCTGTTTCATGGGTTGATTGATTGATTGATTGATTATTTATTTATTTATTTATTTATTTATTTATTTATTTATTTATTGGTTTGATTTATATGCCGCCCTTTTCCGGAGACTCAGGGCGCCTTACAATGCGTTAAGCAATAGCCTTCATACTTTTGTATATACCTGCTTAGTAGGGCTTTCGCCCCCCCCCCAAAGCGGTGTTCTTTTTTATACAAAGTCAGCTTATTGCCCCCACAAACCGGGTCCTCATTTTACCTACCTCGGAAGGATGGAAGGCTGAGTCAACCTTGAGCCTGGTGAGACTTGAACTTGCTCTCATTGTCAGGAAATTTCTCCTCATTTCCAGGTTGAATCTCTCCTTGGTCAGTTTCCATCCATTATTCCTTGTCTGGCCTTCAGGTGCTTTGGAAAATAGCTTGACCCCCTTCCTCTCTATGGCAGCCCCTCAAATACTGGAACACTGCTATTTTTTTAAAATTACTGCTTTTCTTTCTTTCTTTCTTTCTTTCTTTCTTTCTTTCTTTCTTTCGTTAGTTACTGAGTTAGTTAGTTAGTTAGTTTAGTTAGTTAGTTAGTTAGTTACTATATTTTGAGTGGCTTTGTTTGCAACCGAGGACTTGCGTTATAGACCTTTGACTATTTCAGGTGGATGTGGGAAAAGTCTTTTGTGTGGGATGGGGATGGAAATTGATTCTCTTAGGAGCAGTTTAGTCTGGTGCAGGGGTATCTAACTCAATTTCATTGTGGGCCATATCAGGGTTGTGTTTGACCTCGGGGAGTGAGTGAGTTGGCATGGCCAGGGTGGATGCAGTCAACTTGATGTCACTCATGTCGGGGACGCCTGTGGTGGCCTAAGCACTGTCAGCAAAAACAGGCTCCTGGGCTCCGTTTTCGGCTGCGACGGCCTCCTGCAACCCTTTGCTAGCGAAAACGGAACTCGGTGCGGCCCTCCCGAGTCCTGTTCTCGCTGGCAGAGGCACTGTGGGCTGGTCCTTTGCTGTTTCCAGGGTGGCCCGGTGGGCCAGATCTAAGCACCCCAGGGGCCGGATCTGGCCTTGGGCCTTAAGTTTGACACTCCTGGTCTAGTGGTCCTAAGCACCAGGCTAGAAACGAGGATGTCATGAGTTCTAGTCTTCCAGTATTTGATGGGCTGCCCCGCAGAGAGGAAGGGATTGACCAAGGCACCTGAAGGCAGGACAAGAAGCAATGGAAGGAAGATCATTCATGAGAGAGACAACCTAGAACTTAAGGAGAAATTTCCGGATAGTGAGACAATTAATCCGTGGAACCGCTTGCCTTCAGAAGTTGTGGGTGCTCCATCACTCACAACAAGAGGCTAGACAGCCATTTGTCTGGAACTGTATAAGATCTCCTCCTTGAGTACTAGACTAGACTAGAAGACCTCCAAGGTCTTTTCCAACCCTCTTGGGCTAGTCCAGGGGTCGGCAACCTTAAACACCCAAAGAGCCACAAAGGTCCTAACAGGAAGCCCCCCTTCAATTCTGGAGCCGACCGGAAGTCCAGTTCCCCCACCATAGAGTCTCCTAGTGCGGCATCCTTTTTCTCTGCTGACCGGAAGTCTGGTTCCCCCACCATAGATCTCCCCCTAACGCGGCATCCTTCCTCTGCTGACCAGAAGTCTGGTTCCCCCACCATAGAGTCTCCCCCTAACATGGCATCCTTCTTCCTCTGCTGATCGGAAGTCGGTTCCCCACCATAGAATCTCCTCCTAGCGCGGCATCCTTCTTCCTCTGCTGACCGGAAGTCCGGTTCCCCACCGTAGAGTCTCCCCCTAACGCGGCATCCTTCCTCTGCTGACCAGAAGTCCGGTTCCCCCACCATAGAGTCTCCCCCTAACATGGCATCCTTCTTCCTCTGCTGATCGGAAGTCCGGTTCCCCCACCATAGAAATCTCCTCCTAGCGCGGCATCCTTCTTCCTCTGCTGACCGGAAGTCCAGTTCCCCCACCATAGAGTCTCCTCCTAGCGCGGCATCCTTTTTCCTCTACCTGTCCTAACTGAAAGCCCTATCAATTGTGGAGCCGACTAGCAACAAGGAGCCGCAGCAGAGGGATGAAAGAGCCACATGTGGCTCCAGAGCCACGGGTTGCTGACACCTGGGCTAGTCGTTCTCTCAGCCTTAGGAAGATGGTTACGGCAAAGCATTTTTGAACTCTTGCCACGAACAGGCAGTTGCCAAGAATAGAACAGTGACTCAAAGCCACTAAAATGTTGCCTTTTACTAAATCAGCCTTTAAATCTCCCTTGTTTAGATGTGTCATGCTGTAGTTGAATGACGGATGAGAATTTTTCTCAGCTATTTAAAGATGCCGCTGCCCTTCATTTGCAAAACGTCTAGACCAGCTTTTTGGCATTCTAGATCTTGGCAGCTTTAAGATGTGAGGACTTCAACTCCCAGAATTCCCCTGTCAGCATGAGCGGAAACGGGGAGTTCTGGGCATTGAAGTCCACCCATCTTAATCAAGGTTAAGAATCAGTGGCCTAACTCATGGTTTTGCATAACCAGAGTTGTTAAAATAAAACCCCAACTGGTTGGGTTTACATAAACTATTACCATGATGGCAAACGTATGGCATGCGTGCCACAGGTGGCACCAGGGTGGATAAAAATCAATGATTTTTTTTAAAAAATCAAAAAAATCAGATTTTTTTTATTTAAATTGGATTTTTTTGATTTTTATTGAATTTATTTTAATAAAAAACTTTTGGGGTAAAAATCTATCGTAAGATAGTTTTCTATTTAAGATACATAAATAATTTAGTTTATTCAGCATGAAATGGAGTTTAGTTATGTAGCATGAGGCTGTATATTCTGCAACCCTGGGACTATTGGTGAGTCAACAGTGGGTCAAAGGAGTAGCAGAGATGACAGTTGCTCTTTAAAAATTATGATTTAAATCGAGTTGATTTAAATCAAGCCTTTTTACTAGTGATTTAAATCATGATTTAAATTGTGATTTAAATCAACTCGATTTAAATCAAATCATCCGCCGGCCAGGTGATTTTCGGGTCTCTGCTGGGGGACGCATGTACATGCATGGGGGGTGGAGGGGCACATGTGTATATGTGGGGGGTGGGGGGGTCATGCATGTGTATGTGTGGGGGGCGGGGGAGCATGGGGGGGTCACATGTGCATGCATGGGGGGAAAGGTCTGCGGGGGGCATTGCATTATGGGTGTCGGAACACACGTATGCACCGTCAAGTGCGCAATCGTGCTTTCAACACCCGAGGGGAAAAAAGGTTCGCCCTCACTGACCTATTCAAACAAACCTTGCTTCCAGTTAATGTATTTATGAAAAAAAAAAAATGATACGGCTGCCCACTCACTCTCAATGACTCTGGACGGGCTTTCAATTAATACATGCCTTATTAAGCATTGTTAAGAATTCCCTTATTAATTGTTAATGGTTCGGCACACAGCCAGATGTTCAGGGAGGAGTTAACCTTTTTATCCACCTCGCGCTCAGGTTCTTCCCAAGGAGCTGAGATAGGCAGATGTTGATGTTTTGTGGTGTTGGAGGTACCGTTGGATGATGTAAGCCAGGGGTGTCAAACTCACGTCATCACGGTGGCGTCACATGACATATCGGGACTTTTCTCCCCCTTCGCTAAACTGGGCGTGGGCCTAGAGTTCTGACAGCCCCTGAGGTAAGCTGTTCTGAATAAAGCTACCTTTTTGCAATCATATTTAGAGAATTCTGGGAGTTGAAGGCCACACTTCAACTTAATCAGGGGTGAAATCCAGCAGGTTCTGACAGGTTCTGGCGAACCGCTGGCGGAAATTTTGAGTAGTTCGGAGAACCGGAAAATGCCGCCTCTGGCTGGCCCCAGAGTGGGGTGGGATAGACATTTTGCAATATCCTTCCCCCAGGAGTGGGGAGGGGATGGGGATTTTGCAGTATCCTTCCCCTGAAGTTGGGATGGAATGGAGATTTTGAAATATCCTTGCCCCAGGAGTGGGGAGGGAATAGAGATTTTGCAGTATCCTTCCCCCAGGAGTGGGGAGGGGATAGGGATTTTGCAGTATCCTTCCCCCAGGAGTGGGGAGGGAATGGGGATTTTGCAGTATCCTTCCCCTGAAGTTGGGATGAAATGGAGATTTTGAAATATCCTTGCCCCAGGAATGGGGAGGGAATGGAGATTTTGCGGTATCCTTCCCCCAGGAGTGGGGAGGGGATGGGGATTTTGCAGTATCCTTCCCCCAGGAGTGGGGAGGGAATGGAGATTTTGCAGTATCCTTTCCCTGAGTGGGGAGGGAATGGAGATTTTGCAATATTCTTCCCCCAGGAATGGGGAGGGGATGGGGATTTTGCAGTATCCTTCTCCCAGGAGTCAGGTGGGAATGGAGATTTTGCAATATCCTTTCCCCAGGAGTCAGGAGGGAATGGGGATTTTGCAGGATCCTTTCCCTTCCACGCCCACCAAGCCACGCTCACCAAGCCACGCCACGCCCACCAAGCCACGCCCACAGAACCGGTAGTAAAAAAATTTGAATTCCACCACTGCCCGGGACACAGCAACCGTCATAAGTATGAACCAGTTGCCAAACATCTGACTTTTGATCACGTGATCATGGGGATGTTGCAATGCTCCTAAATTTGGAAAATGGTCATACCTCACTTTTTTCAGTGCCGTTATAATTTTGAACGGTCACTGTTGTAAGTCGAGGACTAGCTATACATTCAGCAGCAGAGGGCCTGTTTCTTTAAACCTCACCTGGGATCCTTATTTTCAGGTTTTGTTCCTGTTATCTCTTAAACTCTCTCGTGGCCTATTTTTCTTTTAAATGTTTAAAACAGGAATATGAGAATTCCTGTAATTCTGGCCCTTTGAAAAAGGTTATATTGATCGGTAGAAGATGAGACTAAGTAACCAGCTCAGCTCTTGTTACTTAAAAGACAAACACTTCCTTAAAAAGCAAATACTTTCTTACCCTCCAGCATTTCCTTTCGCATGACTGGTTTAAAAAAAGGAACAACGCGGTGTTAATTTATTTGTCTGGAACCGCAGTTTGTTATTGTTAACCAAGCCATTTTTTTTTAAACAAGCAGTCAAAAACAATTTTTTCTCGAGCTAGGTCCAGAAAAAGATCTTCAAGTTGTTTCCAATGTCTTACTTGCAAGATTTCTGGGAAACTGAAGAACTAAAGTTTATAGAATGCACTTAAAATTAAACACGGTATATAGGTAAATCCTCGACTTACACCAGTTCGGTTAGTGACGGTTCAAAATTATGATGGCACTGAAAACTGTGACTTATGACCGTTTTTCTTTAATTTTTTTTTTTTTCAAACATAAATATAAAATATATCTTTCAAGAACGAAGTCTCGATCCGGTCATAGATAGGTACAATCACTTACATTTCTTTAACCAGCTCCATTCACAATTTCCTACTACATCTTTTAAAATTAAAAATCAAAACATAATTTTTTTAAACATAAATGCTAAATATTAGATATTAATCTAAAGCATTCTATTATATCATCACAAATTTAATTTCCACATAAACTTAATTCATTTTTTATCTTTTAACCTCAATATCAAAACATTAATCTTAAAAAAAATATATTCTAACCTCTTAATCTAATTATTTACCTTACAATTTTATCACCGCAAATCTTATTCTCAAATTAAATACAACTCTATTTTTATTTCAATTTATAAAACAAAATTCTATCCATATTTCTTAATCTCTAGGCCAGTGATGGCTAACCTTTTTGCCGTCGCGTGCCAAAAGTGGGGGGAGCGTGGGGGGTTGTGGGTGTGGGTGCCCACATCCATAATTCAATGCGCCCCGCTCTCCCGCGCATGCACACGTGACCTCCCCACACTTCCCACTGCTTTTGGCACATGATGGCACGGTGGGCATGGTAGGCCCGCTTTTCCCCCTCCCCAGGCTCCAGAGGCTTTCTAGGAGTCTGGGGAGGGCAAAAACAGCCTTCCCCATCCCCACAGAGACCTTCCGGAGGCTGGAAACAGCCAGTTTCCTGACTTCCGGTGGGACCGGAAGGCCTGAAAATCAATTGGCTGGTGCATTGGAGCTGAGCTAGGGCAACACTCACGTGCCCACCAATATGGCTCCACGTGCCACCTGTAGCACCCATGCCATAGGTTCGCCATCACGGCTCTAGGCCCATTTCATTAAATCTTTAAATCTTGGACTTGGTCACTTTAACTTTAATTTTCTCACACTTATCATCTACTACACATTTCATTTTACACAGATTTATCCGAAAATTCTTATGGCTTATGACCGTTTTTCATAGCTATGACTTTTGCTGTGTCCTGAAGTCACATGACCCTCTTTTGTGACCTCCTGACAAGCAAAGCCAATGGGGAAACTGGCTTCGCTTAACAATCAGGCCACTGACTTATTAATTGCGGTGATTCACTTAACAACTGTGGCAAGAAAATGGGGCAAAATCAGCAGTGAAATCCACTTACCTTCTCTACTGGTTTGGGAACGGGAGTGTGAGCTCGCGCGCACTCGCGCGCCTCTTCTGCGCATGTGCAGAACCTTCTGTGCATGTGCAGAGGGTAAAAAAATGGGACGTAATGAGGTCCCGGTGGGTGGGCGGAGCCTCCCGCTGGCAGCGCTACCAGTTCCGTGAGCCGGATAGAACCGGGGAGGGGGGAAGGATTTCACTGCTGGGCAAAACTCATTTAACAAAGGGAACAACAGAAATTTTGGGCTCCGTTGTGGTCGTAATTCAGGGACTACCTTGGTTGTAATAAAGGAAAAGATAAGCAGTGTACTAGCAACTGATTTCAGCAGGGCTTAAAACCAGATTTTCCCCTTCCCCCCCCCCCCCCCCCCGATTTTTTCTTTAGGTTAAGAACCGATTTGCCTCTCGAAGCATTTCCCTTTAATTGGCAGGTTGTCCTTGTGTCCTTGCAGAACAAACGGTCACTTAATGACCATTCAAAATTACAATGGACCTCTCAGAACTACCTACGACCAGTTTTTGAAGTTCCCACCGACACGCCCCCTTCCATTTGTGTGATTACATTTTGGGTTGCTCTTCTCTGCACTCTTTCCAGAGTCTCTACGTCTTTTTTTTTATAATGTGGTGACCAAAACTGGAATCTTCTGAGTGCGGTCTTACAACTGCCTTAGGTCTTCCTATTTAAGTAGAACTATTGTGAGGTTTTGCAAAGTTCTCTTTACCAGGGACAGAAGATCTGTGTGTATATTGCATGAGCCACAGGTGACCTGTCCTATTCAATCTAGTTTTTCACTAGTTCCTTCGCCTGATCCATCCGTGATGGGGATTGTCTTGATACGGCGGTACAAACCTTGTCGGACTGGTTTGGCACATCAACAGTTATGATTCATGCAGTGGATTTAGCCAGCTGTATTCAGAAATCACGATTAAGCAAATCCCAGCTTAGCATGATATTTTGGCAAACAATTGCCCCCCTGGAGATTAAGTGAGAGTTGATTTATTTCCTACTGTTTAAGAAAAGGACCAGACAGCAATTGGATCCCAACCAATAACTGCCCAATTTCTTGTCTTCAAAATAATAATAATAATAATAATAATAATAATAATGATGATGATGATGATGATGATGATAGGAACAACTTCCTCTTCTTCTCCTTCTCCTTCTCCTCCTCCTCCTTCTTCCATATCTGTCATCGGACTTCAGCGATCATGTTGGCGATCCTATTTTTATCAGCAGCCGCATGAAAAAGGGCTGCTGAGTTTTATCCAAACTGGTCCCTTAGATTTTGGAGCCATGATCTTCTTCTTCCTGGACCTCGTTTGCCTTCAATCTTTCCTTGGAGGATTAAGTGAAGTATGGCGTATTTTTCCGGGTGTCGCATCACATGTCCCAAATATTCTAACTTTCGCTTTTTAATGGCTTTGATGATTTCCCTTGGCTTTCCCAGGTGGCTTATCACCTCCTCATTTCTTGTTTTGAGAAATCAGAATTTGAGAACAACTTCTGTTGTTTCAAATTGTATAGGCATGGTTGACACTTTGGGACATAATTTTCCCCAACCTGGTGAACTCTAGATCTGTTGGATTAAAACAGTGTCATCCTTCTTAAACTCTTTGCCCAGTGGAAGTTTTACATCAAGGTGTCTAAACTCAGCAACTTTAAGACTTGTAGAATTCAACTCCCAGAACTGGGACCATGGCTGGCTGAGGAATTCCTGGAGTTGAATTCCACAAGACTTGAAACTGCCAAGTTTGGAGACCCCTGTTTCACACCAAAACATCCCCAGATCGGAACAGGCAGTGATAAGAGTTTGCTATACGATAACCATTGCAGAATTTGCTTGCTTGCTCTAAAATAAATAAATGATTTTTGTTTATGTATCTATCCACAGCATTTGCTGAATATGAGTTGGTCTATCCGTTGGCATTTTTGAAGCTAACAGTATCTCCTCTGTGTTTTTGACAAATCTGTGCTTTAGGGCTAAATTATACTTGACTGCGTTTGCACACATTAAACTGTTAAACTATGTTTACGAGATACAGTATTTATGTAATACATAAAAGCCGGAGCTTTTGTGGTTTGTGATTTATGGGATGTATTACTTCAGTCAACAAAGTTACGAAGCTAAATTCAGGATTTCTTCCTCTCTCTTTTTAAACTTAAGTAGAAGGCTGATCCATTTCCAAGAAACTCAAGTTGCTATAAATGGAATATTGTGTTTTTCTTATAATTATTTCTATAATAACACTGTGTAGGTTAAGGCGAGAGTGAACTGCTCATTCAAAATCATCTAATCAGTTTCATTGCAAGGTGCACTCAGTGAAAAAATTGCCAAGAAAGAGGCTGGTATTAAATAATTGATGTATAGTACATGAAGTTCCTTTTGAGTTAGGTTGGTGCTTCCGGGAACGGAGTCCCAAGTGTTCTGAGAAATCTGCCTTAAAATATTCCTGTAAAGAAACAAACATGTTTGAGCACTGAAAAATTTTGGCTTAGGATTGAATTTTTGTAAAACACAAAATATTTGGCTATAAAACAATGAAAATCCTTGGAAAAACATGAGCAGTATAAATTTTTAGATTTGCTGAGTGATCATTCAGGATAAAAGCAGTAAGTCGCATTTGAAAATAGTTCTTGCTTCTTCTGTGTTTTTGTTTAATAACCTAATGATTCCTTCAGTCAGTATGATTATTTGGCTCACAAAGGAAATACAGATTTTAATAGAGATATTTGTCTTTCCTCCCCCAGTTTCTGAGCCTCAGATGCTGTAGGTATACTCTTTCAGCCATTAAACTAGTCTGAAAAATAAGAAGGAAACCAGAAGTAAAATAAATTGTAACAAGAAACAGATGAACTGTCAACTAATATTACTTAGTATTGAGGAAGGGGGTTATTTATTTATATTCAGCAGCAGGTTTAACCAATATTATTACTACTGTATTTTAAACAAGCTTAATTAAATCAGGTTGTTCCTAATGAAGACATTTTTGCTATTTAATAACAGAATAACAGAGTTGGAAGTCTCTTGGAAATCTTCTAATCCAGTCCCCTGCCCAAGCAGAAAACCCAATACTATTCTGGATAAATGGCTGTCCAGTCTCTTCTTAAAAACCTTCAGTGTTGCAGCACCCACAACTTCTAAAGGCAAACCGTTCTAACTGGTTAATTGTTCTAGCTGTCAGGAAATTTCTCCTTTGTTCTAGGTTGCTTCTCTCCTTAATGAGTTTCCATCCATTGTTTCTTATCTTGGCTTCTGGTGCTTTGGAGAACAGTTTGAGGCAGTTCCCCACCAAATATTGGAATCCTGCTATTGTGTCACCCTAGTCCTTTCACTAGACTAAAGGTAAAAGTTCCCCTCGCACATACGTGCTAATCGTTCCCGACTCTAGGGGGTGGTGCTCATCTCCATTTCAAAGCTGAAGAGCCAGCGCTGTCCGAAGATGTCTCCGTGGTCGTGTGGCCGGCATGACTCAACGCCAAAGGGGCACGGAACGCTGTTACCTTCCCACCAAAGGTGGTCCCTATTTTTCTCTTTGCATTTTTTACGTGCTTTCGAACTGCAAGGTTGGCAGAAGTTCACTAGACTAGACATACCCAATTCCTGTAACTTGTTCTTCATACATTTTAGCCTCCAGCTCCCTAACCATCTTTGTTCTTCTTCGCTGGACTCTTTCCAGAGTCTCAACATCTTTATTATATTGTGGCAACCAAAACCAGATGCAATATTCCAAGTGTGGCCTTTCCAAGGGCCTTATGAAGCAGTCTTAATGCTTCGTGTGATCTTGATTCTATCCCTTTGTTAATGCAGCCTAGGATTGCATTGGGGGTTTTTTGGAGTTTTTTTGGCTTTTTAATAGAAATTGTCAACATTCTTACAGCAATGATGGCTAACCTTTTTACGTGCCAAAAGTGGGGGGAGCATGAGGTGTCACACGTGCACGCCCACACCCATAATTCAATGCGCCCCGCCCCCTGTGCATGTGTGTGTGACCCCCCCCCGTGTTCCTCCTGCTTTTGGCATGTGAGGTGCACCCGGAAGGCCCGCTTTTCACTCTCCCCAGGCTCCATAGCCTTTCTAGGAGCCTGGAGAGGTTAAAAACGGCCTCCCCCCAAAAAAGGCCGGAAACGGCCTGTTTCCCAATTTCCGGTCCCACCAGAAGTTGGGAAACAGGCCGTTTCTGGCCTCCGGGGGTGGGGACGGCTGTTTTCACCCTCCCCAGGCTCCTAGAAAGGCTCTGGAACCTGGGGAGAGTGAAAAACGGGCCTTCCCCACCCCCCCGGAAGACCTCCAGAGGCTGGAAACAGCCTGTTTCTCAACTTCCGGTGGGACCAGAAGGCCCGAAAAATCAGCCGGACGACGCATGCATGCGTGCCGGAGCTAAGCTAGGGCAAAGCTCGCATGCCCATTGATACGGCTCCGCGTGCCACCTTTGGCACATGTGCCATAGGTTCGCCATCCCGGCTCTACAGGATTGTTTTTCTGGTCAGTTAAAACAAGGCTTGGAAACAGATTCAGTAGTGTTTGATATTGAGGTGGTGAAGATGTTGGCAAGTTTAGAATATAATAGAATAGAATAACAGAGTTGGAAGGGTCCTTGGAGATCTTCTAGTCCAACCCCCTGCTTAGGCAGGAAACCTACACCACTTCAGACGAACAGTTATCCAGTCTCTTCTTAAAAACTTCCAGTGTTGGAGCATTCACAACTTCTGCAGGCAAGTTGTTCCCTATGTTAATCGGTTTCTGCTCTTGGTAAGATTGACAGTGAAGAAGCCCATGGCCTGTTGTTTTATTTTGTTGCATTGCATATAAATTAACTGTGTCCTTAATAAAAAAAAAAACAACCCATTTTTTACTGGTATAATTAATTTTATTTACATATTGTATGTAAATCATATTCCTTTGCTTCGCTTACGTAAAATGTAAACAGTAAAAAAGTTTGACGTGCCAACTGGGCTAAAGGTAAAGATAAATACAACCTTGAGTTAAGTTTGTGACTGCATACCTGGATCTATGCAGTTTCCTTGGCAGTATGGCAAGGATGAGCTATTGTTTTTAACTTCAATTTCCTTGTTTACGCTTTAGCCTGAGCTTACCTGCTCCTGTCCATATCTGGCACTGCTTAGCTTTGCAACACAACGAAACTCGGCCAGGGATTGTTTCCCGGGGAGACCTTGGTAAACCTCTTGCTCTAATGAACTTGTTTTTGTTGCAATAGAAATATCCATGACCACCACCCCAGGACAGGTTATCAATCTGTAGAATTTATTGTATTTGTAGTTAGCAGTGCTTTGTTTTGTCTGGAATGTAGCAAAAAAAAGAAAAAGAACAAGGTAGGTATACATGACCTGACTATTTAATGTAGAGTCCTTGGTGTGCTCTCTGAGCTTTGTTGATTGCTTGCAAACATTTTATGACCCAACTAGGGAACGTCATCCGTGCAAATGAGTGGGGCTTATTCCCTGTTTATTATAGGTACCACATAGAGAGAGCTGTAAAGCACTGTAAAGCTGTATATAAATAAGTCTAAGTGCTATTGCTGTTGCAAAAAAGATGCCAAAGGAGGGACAAAATGAAATGTGAATGACAAAAATAAAATAAAATTAAATTAAATTAAAATATTTTTAAAATTATTTTGGTGAATTGGCCATGGCGAGTGGGCCCGCAGTGAGTTGACCATGGCTACCGTGTTTTCCCAAAAATAAGATCCTGTCTTATATTTTTTTGAACCCCAAAATAAGCCCTTGGCCTTATTTTCGGGGAGGTATTATTATTATTATTATTATTATTATTATTATTATTATTATTATTATTTTGATTTTGATTTATATGCCGCCCTTCTCCGGAGACTCAGGGCGGCTTACAATGCGCTAAGGAATAGCCTTCATACTTTTGTATATTTTATACAAAGTCAGCTTATTGCCCCCACAAACTGGGTCCTCAATTTACCTACTTTAGAAAGGATGGAAGGCTGAGTCAACCTTGAGCCTGGCGAGATTCGAACTTACTTTAATTGCAGACAGCTGGTGTTAAATTACAGTGCTTTAGTCTGCAGAGCTTTCCAGGCTCTGGGGTGCGTACAGCAAGATGGGGCTCCTCTTGCCATCTTACCTGATTTCCAGCTCTGCATTTAAATATTTTCAGGGAGGGCTTGTTTTCGGGGAGGGCTTATTTTCAGGGAGAAGCTTATTTTAGCGCATGTGCTCAAAAGCCCGATTGGGCTTATTATCAGGGGATGTCTTATTTTCGAGGAAACAGGGTAGTTCTCAACGTATGACCGTAATTGAGCCTAAGAATGACAGTTGTAGGATGTGCTGGTTGTTAAACAGGTTATCTTGTGACTGATCTGGTTTTAAAACATTTTCTTTTTTGCGGCAATTGTTAAGTAAATCACGATATTGTCAAGTGAACCCATTGTCCATAATGGGTGTTTCTGACAGACACTGTAAGTAAACGCCATTTTCCAGCAAAAAAAAAATCTCATCATAAATTGTCGTCCTATGATTGCTGGACCTTGCAAACAGTTTTAAATGTGGGCCGGTTGCTGAACAACCAAAAAGCAATTACAAAGCTGTGGGGGCATTTTTGGAATTTCCAAATCTGGCTCAGAGGTGGGTTTCAGCAGGTTCTGACCAGTTCTGGAGAACTGGTAGCGGAAATTTTGAGTAGTTCGGAGAACCGGTAGTAAAAATTCTGACTGGCCCTGCCCCCATCTATTCTCTGCCTCCCAAGTCTCAGCTGATCGGGAGGAAATGGGGATTTTATAGTATCCCTCCCCTGGAGTGGGGTGGGAATGGAGATTTTACAGTATCCTTCCCCTGCCACGTCCACTAAGCCACACCCACAGAACCGGTAGTAAAAAAATTTGAAACCCACCACTGATCAGGCTCATATGGATCTTTTTTGGATCCATTGTAACTTTGAATTGTTATTAACCAACCGGTCATAAATCGAGGATTTATAAGCCCTGCCAGTGTTGGTGGATGTAGGGTTTTCTCCATGTCTTTATTTAATGTAGCCTGAAATGAATAGAGATTGCAAAAGAGCTTACGTTGTAGTCAGGGCTGTCAGACTGCAAAGGGACATTCTTAAAATCTGTGAAATATAATTGAATAGGTTGTTGGTTATGCTTTTTTTTTTGGCTCCCTTTTGCTACTCCAAAACATAGCAACTGTGCAGATATGACCAGATAAATTAATTCCTCTCCTGTTGTTTTGTGCATGCATGCTACTATGATTAAGTAAATGTTTTTTCCCAAATGACAATATTGGCAATGACATTTCCCCCCCCCCGAGATGATGACTGTGTCAGAAGGAGTTATGTAGTTCATGGCTCCTTGAGATGCTACTGTGTGACATGGTGTTCATAAGTTTTTTTAGATCCCATTAATGTCTATTCTGATTAGCAATGACTTTCCAAGTCACTGGATTAGAATTCTTGGGGATTCTTTAACAAAGCATCTCTGAATGAAACTAGTACAAGAATTAAATTCCAAATAGAGCTTTCCAACTAACTAACTAACTAACTAACTAACTAACTAACTAACTAACTATCAGCTGTGGTCTTGGCCAGATCTTACCTTGAAGCAAACTTTTGCTTAACATAGAAGTTACTCTAGTAAAACAATTTATTCAGTTCAATCATGTCCAATTCTCAGAGACTGCCTGGAAAAGTCCCTGCAGTTTTCTTGGCAAAGTTTTTTTTTCCAGAAGTGGTTTGTCATTGCCTCCTTTCCTAGGGTTGAGAAAAAGTGACTGGCCCAAGGTCACCCAAGCTGGCTTTGTGCTATGGGAAGCTCCCCTCCCGTGAAGAATGAAATATTTTGGGAAATATTAAAAAAGGCAGGATAAAATATTTCCCCTAAAGGAGAAGTGAAAAAAACCTTAAGGGAGGCAGAAACCAGCCCCAGTTTCCCTGCCCCAAGCAGAAACTGAGGAAGCCAGCTTTTAGAAATGTAGATTTGGTCAAAGATCCAGTCAAAAAGACTGTGTCAAGACAGAAATTCAGATAAGCAACAAATCAAAGGTTGACAAAATTAGCTCAGGCAAACACCTAGGATTTGCGTTTCTTCTTTTGCCTATAGAGCCAGCTATGACCCCTACATAGTAATCAAGAAGGTATAAAACCCCATCAACTCTAAGATCCATTTTGTCAGCTGCACCAAACCACAAATCCTGGTGGTTCTGTTCATCAGTAACTGGACCTTTCTTTCCAATCAGCCTCCATTTTATTTCCAGCATCTTTCTTCCAGCTTGCATCTGAATCAGATGGATTTTCCTTCCAATGGTGCTTTAGGTGGGAATAGAACTCACGGTCTCCCAGTTTCTAGTCAGATGTCTTCACTTCCACACTAAAGCTGGCTCTTCTACTAAGATTGACTATGACTTGTTGTAATTATATTACAACAAGTAATATATTATTGTCTCTTTCATTCATTAAACATGAAACTCAGTCAACTGAATTTCATGTTTAATGAATGAAGTATACAATAATATATAATAATATAATATATATTATTATTATATTATATTATATAATAATTATTATCTTTTATTCATTAAACATGAAACTTGGTCAACTGAACATTTAAAAATGTGTCACAAATACGATTGACTGGTGCTAATGGCTGATATTGGTTGCTGCCAGCGTCCTAGGAATCAACCAAGTACCTTCTTAAAATATATGATGTTGTTTTAATATAATTGTAATATATATTATATTATTATTATTATATACTTGATTCATTAAACATGAAACTCAATCAACTGAATTTCATGTTTAATGAATGAAGTATATAATAACAATATATAATAATATAATATATATTGTTATTATATTATATAATATAATAATTATTATCTTTTATTCATTAAACATGAAACTCGGTCAACTGAACATTTAAAAATGTGTCACAAATACCATTGACTGGTGCTAATGGCTGATATTGGTTGCTGCCAGCGTCCTAGGAATCAACCAAGTACCTTCTTAAAATATATGATGTTGTTTTAATATAATTGTAATATATATTATATTATTATTATTATATACTTGATTCATTAAACATGAAACTCAATCAACTGAATTTCATGTTTAATGAATGAAGTATATAATAACAATATATAATAATATAATATATATTGTTATTATATTATATAATATAATAATTATTATCTTTTATTCATTAAACATGAAACTCGGTCAACTGAACATTTAAAAATGTGTCACAAATACGATTTGTGCTAATGGTTGATACGGGTTGCTGCCAGCATCCTAGGTATCAACCAAGTATCTTCTTAAAATATACGATGTTGTTGTAATATATATATATATATATATATATATATATTCTCAGGTTTTCGCGGGTGTTTGTATGTAGGTCTTTGGTTATTCGGCTCTTCTCCCACGTAAAATTGGAAGTGTCTTGGCGACGTTTCGACGAAGTCTCATTCGTCATCTTCAGGCTGGTGTTCTCGGCTTCGTGCTTCCATATATATATGTGTGTATATGTGTATATGTGTATATGTATTATATACTTGATTCATTAAACATGAAACTCAATCAACTGAATTTCATGTTTAATAAATGAAGTATATAATAATATATAATAATATAATATATATTATATAATATATAATATAATATAATTATTACTATCTTTTATTCATTAAACATGAAACTCAGTCAACTGATCATTTAAAATTAATAATAATAATAATAATAATAATAATAATAATAATAAAATATATATTAAAATTTTATTACAATAAGTTATATTTTGTATTTTTCTAATACAAAATTGTACTTATTTTTCCAAAACGTAAAAGCCCATAAAGACAGTAATACACCATGAATATAAGGGTCAGACCCTGAGTAACACCTAAAGATTTTCTTATACCAATTGGAAATATTCCCAGATTCATCTGCGTATCAACATACGTTCCAAAGAAAAAGCATGCACTCGTAAGATCCATTCAATCTGCTGCAGAGTGTCTATGGAGATTCTCGGTCATCCAGGTCATGGTTGTCCCAAAGGTGTTTTTTCAAGAGGCAACTGGACTTTCTTGGTTTTTCTTTGAAGACGTTTTGCTTCGCAACCAAGAAGCTTCTTCAGGTCTGACTAGATGACGGGGAATGGAAGAGCTGAAGAAGCTTCTTGGATGAGAAGCAAAACTGAAGTACTGCTGCCACTTTATAAAGCCTTGGTAAGAACATACCTAGAATGCTGCATCCAGTTTTGGTCACCACACTATAAAATAGATGTTGAGACTCTCGAAAGAGTGCAGAGAAGAGCAACCAGGATGATTAGGGGACTGGAGGCTAAAACATACGAAGAACGGTTGCAGGAACTTGGCACGGCTAGTCTAGTGAAGAGGAGGACCAGGGGAGACATGATAGCAGTCTTACAATATATGAGGTGATGTCACAGAGAGGAGGGGGCCAAGCTCTTTTCCAAAGCACCCAAAGACCTGATAAGGATTAATGGATGGAAACCCAACAAGGAGAGATTCAACCTAGAAATAAGGAGAAATTTTCTGACAATGAGAACAATCAATCAATAGAACAGAAGTTGCCTTCGGAAGTTGTGGGAGCTTCATCACTGGAGGCTTTCAAGAAGAGATTGGACTGCCATTTGTCAGAAATGGTGTAGAGTCTCCTGCTTGGGCGGGGGGTTGGACTAGATGACCTACAAAGTCCCTTCCAATTCTCTTCATCTATTTCGATTTCTAAAGAAAAAACCAGAAAGTCCAGTTGCCTCTTGAAAAAGCACCTTTGGGACAACCATGACCTGGATGACCGAGAATCTCCATAGACACTCTCCACCACCATCATTTTAAATAAAAAACTTGATTTCAGTCCTTACGGGAAACTACAGATAAACACACAAACATGTGGGGTTACTAGCTTACTTGTCCATGCTTCTTAGCTATGTCATAGTAGAGCTGAATAGCTCTATCTCTGCACTAGTTGAGTTCACACATTATACAAAGTCATAATGAGACAAGGAAGCTTTTCTGTGGCTTTCAACTTGTTTAGTGTGATAGGCAGAGGTGGGCTTCAAAAATTTTAGCAAGGGGTTCTCTGCCCGGTTGCTGGGTGGGTGTGGCCATGGTGGGTGTGGCCTAGTCAGCCTCCTGCACCATGGTGTGTGTGTGGGGGGTGATTTTGCCCTACCCGGGCTCTGGAGGCTTTTCTTGAGCCTCTGGGAGGGCAAAAATGGCCTCCTCAGCCTCTGGCTGCCCTCTGGAGGCCAGAAACTCCCTGAAACTCTGGTACGCCCATTTTTCGCCCTCCCTGAGCCTCCACGTACGTCCTGTATTTACCTGCATCTAAAATGGATGGTGTGGGGACTCCTGGGAGGAGAGGGGTGGGCGGGGCCAGCCAGGAGTGGGATTTGGGGGTCCTGTGAACTGCACAGAATCTTAGCTAGAGGTTCTCCTGAAACCCTGCAAACCCCCAGCAGTGATAGTGAATCTATTCTGCATGGTTTGAAGTAAGCTTGAATCTTGACATCAAGATAATATCTGTGTAGAGGCGATCCGTTTTAACTGTGGATGCCTCCATTGCCAACCAGATTCTCAGAATGTTCTATGCTGTAAGTGGGAAATCAAAGGAAAAGTTATTTAATATGTATTTAAACCAGAGCTCGCTAGCCAGATCCCACTCACGCATTTATTATTAACTTTGATCCCGGAATAGATCTATTGAAATGATTTGTTCCCAGCAGAGAAATCTTTTAAGTACCACCTTCGTAAAAACAGCACAATTTTAAATAAGGCTCCCTTAACATTTATGCAGCTTTTAGACATCTTGAAAATTGATGCAAGCTTTGGTGTGAAGATTTCCTGAATTAGCTCCAAGGGTTAATGCAAACAATAATATGTATATTCCATTTTGTTCCATTTCTTATGTTTGAAATATCATTGAGAAAATATGAGTCTCCCTCTAATTCAATGCTTGTCAACTTTGGCAGCTTTAAGATGTGTGGACTTCAACTCCCCGAATGAGTTGTGCTAAACTGGCTGGAGAATTCTGGGAGTTGAAGTCTACCTATTTTAAAGTTGCTAAGGCTGTGACCATTGGAATACTCGCCCAATGTTTTAGTCACAGCTGAATTTCACCTTTCACATTAGTAACCTGTGTGCTGAGAAACTGTCAGGCAGGCTGCAAGGAGGAGTCAAGCAGGGAATTAGCCTTGAGTCCTTATGCAGCCATGAGAGATATAAGCGTGACTTCAGCTCTGCCACCTCCCGAGATCCATGAAGCTTTATCTGCTTACTCCCTGGAGAAGGAAAGCAGTCTTGGGAGATTCTTGTAGTGCAGGAAGAGGTCAATAAAGTTGCTTATTCAAGCTATTCACCAGAGGTTCCAGTTGCTTGAACCGGACATTGTACATCTAAAATATCCGTCCTTAATCCTGCTTTCTTTTTTACTTTAGTTTGGCATCGGCATTGGCAGAGGGCACCTTGTGGATGTCACCATGGAGAAGAAGGAGAACTTTCCACCTCTTAATTCCCTGAATGAGTACCAGCCAATCGGGACAGCTGATAAAACCGATATGAGTGGCAACGCTCAAAAGAATGGTGGAAACCAAAGAACCATGCAGCTGAGAAAGGAAATCTCCCTCCTGAACGGCATCTGCCTAATCGTAGGAAATATGATTGGATCCGGGATATTCGTGTCACCCAAAGGAGTACTTAACTACAGTTTGTCCTATGGATTATCCCTAGTCATCTGGGCCCTAGGAGGGATGTTCTCCGTGATTGGAGCTCTCTGCTACGCTGAACTGGGCACCACCATCACCAAGTCAGGAGCCAGTTACGCATATATCTTGGAGGCCTTTGGAGGCTTCATTGCCTTTATACGCCTGTGGACATCGTTGCTGATCATTGAACCAACCAGCCAGGCAATTATCGCAATAACTTTTGCCAACTATATCGTGCAGCCAGTCTTCCCTTCTTGCCAGCCTCCGTACATTGCTTGCCGTCTGATCGCCGCTGCTTGTGTATGTGAGTATTCCCCATAGATCCTCCGGCTTGAATTTGCTTCCATCAGAGCTGGTGGGAGGGTGGTGGTGGTGACAAAGGAGGGTCAAGAAGTGGACCTCCTGCCTTGTGGTCTGCCGTGCCTTTAAAAATGGGATTTGCTTAGCAGCTAGTGCAAAAGCAGAGCGGTGCATATGGTAGCGATACAAGAGGTACTCTCGTTTTTGCGCAGAAAAGGGTGAAAAGCAAGGGTGTGCTGTGGTTCTACAATGGGACGCGGTGGCTCAGTGGACGCTGAGCTTGTCGATCGAAAGGTCGGCAGTTCGGCAGTTCGAATCCCTAGTGCCATGTAATGGGGTGAGCTCCCGTGACTTGTCCCAGCTTCTGCTAACCTAGCAGTTCGAAAGCATGTAAAAAATGCAAGTAGAAAAATAGGGACTACCTTTGGTGGGAAGGTAACAGCGTTCCGTGCGCCTTTGGCATTTAGTCATGCCGGCCACATGACCATGGAGACGTCTTCGGACAGCGCTGGCTCTTCGGCTTTGAAACGGAGATGAGCACCGTCCCCTAAAGTCAGGAACGATTAGCACATATGTGCGAGGGGAACCTTTACCTTTACCTTACTTTGGTTCTACTGAACTGAGGGACAAGTCTATCCTTCAGAAGCTTAAGGTGGCATCCATGGTGGTCCTTGACCTTCTGGAGTAAACTCAAACCAGAGTCAACCAGAAAGTTCCATGATTGATTATAGACTTCAGCTTGGGTCTCTTAAGTGCTTGTCCAATGCCTTGAACCATCACACTATGTTGCCTCTCTAAGATTCAGCTGAAAAGACGGATTTAACATTATTCTGTTGTTTTTTTCTGGAGAAGCATGCACACAAATAGCTGTCAACACAGTGTAAATGCATAGCTACTCCTCGACCACAATTGAAACCCAACATTTTTGTTGCTAGGCGAGACATTCGTTAAGTGACTTTCACCCCATTTTATGACCTTTCCGGCCACAGTTGTTAAGTGAATCATTACCATTGTTAAGTGAGTCACCTGGTTGTTAAGTGAATCTGACTCCCCCGTTGATTTTGTTCATCAGAAGGGTCGCAAAAGGGAATCCCGTGATCGCAGGACACTGCAACGGTCATAAATATGAACCAGTTGCCAAGTGGCTGAACTTCTATCATGTGACCTATGGGGATGCTGCCATGGTCATAAGTGTGAAAAAAAATTCAGTGCTGTTGTAACTTCGAACAGTCACTAAAGAAAGGTTGTAAATTGAGGACTTAACCTGTGTAATAATTTATGACTTAATAGAGCCGTGATGGCGAACCTATGGCACGTGTGCCACAGGTGGCATGCATAGCCATATCAGAGGTTCCACCGGAAGTTGGAAAAGGGGCCATTTCCGGCCTCTAGAGGGCCTCCGGGAGGGTGGGAAAGGCCATTTTCACCCTCCCCAGACTCCTAGAAAGGCTCTGGAGGCTGGGGAGAGCAAAAAACGGGCCTAACGTGCCATCGCGCGCCAGGAGCGTGGAGGGGTGGTGGTCATAGAATTATGGATGTGGGCATGCACACGCAACCTCCTCCCCCCGCTCCTGGCACGCGATGGCAAAAAGGTTAGCCATCACTGTAATGGAGCATTTGGGAGCACAGAAGATTGCTTGAAAACACCTTGATCTTTCCACTTTCCATCCATCCTTGGACAAGATGCAGGATGAAAAGGTGCTGGAGACACGGGATTTGCACACTCCAAAGCTTCCTTTTTGAGATTAAAAAGAAGGGATAATCAGGACCAATCAGGACACAGTAGAATGCAATACAGCAGTCTTAAAGCTATATTGAGGGTTTATATATTGCCAACGCAACAAGTTAGGTAATAATCATTTCCTAACAGTAATGGCTGTTGTTTTTACGGAACAGTTCGCAATTCAACTCTATGGGAATCCTACGGAAACGTATTCATTAAGCCGGTGCTTCTCAGTAAGGGATCAAAGGAAAAGAGACTTACTAATTGGAAACTTTAAAAAAATAATTATTATTGAGACATTCTAGAGAGAAGGCGAAGCTTGTTTATGACTACGTTGAGCCAAGAGATCTGCTCATCATTGATGGGTACAGTAATATGCCAGAGTATTAATCATCCTGGGTGGATACTCTTAGGGTGTGTAAAGACCTTTTCTTTCAGGGTAATAATAAGTGATCTCAGCAGCTTGGGTTACAGCTGCAAGAGATGGAAACTTTACGCAATAACCACCAGACAAAATACCCTGTGAGTCTATGGAGGAAAAGGGATTTCATCACATTTGTGTTTACCGAGCAGCTATCTGGGTCCTGACACTGAGCTGGAGTTTGGTTGAGTTGCTGTGGTGGATGAAGAGAAACAGCTTCTGCATTAGGGAAGGATAGTAGTTAAGTAGCTTTTGAAAAGATTACTAAGCTGGGGTGCCCTTTGAGAAACCAATGCTGAAAAGCAAACTGAAAAGTGTGCAGGGGTCAAATAATTCTCCAAAGCACCAGAGGGCAGGGCAAGAAAACAATAACCAAAGAGAGAAGCAACCTGCAGAATTAAGGAGAAACTTCCTAACAGTGAGGGCAATTCGCCAGTGGAACGGCTTGCCACCAGAAATCGTCGGTGCTCCATCACTGGAGGTTTTTAAGAAGAGACTGGACAGCCATTTGTCTGAAATGGTATAGGTCCGTGATGGCGAACCTATGACACATGTGCCACAGGTGACACGCGGCGCCATGTCTGTGGGCATGTGAGCATTGCCCTAGCTCAGCTCCAGCAGACATGTGCTCGCCGGCCAGCTGATTTGGGGCCTTCTGAAGTCAGGAAACGGGCAGTTTCCAGCCTACGGAGGGCCATGGAGGGGGTGGGGAAGGCCGTTTTTGCCGTCCCCAGGCTCCAAGAAAGCCTCTGGCGCCTGGGGAGGGCGAAAAACAGGACTTCCGGGCCCACCAGTAACCTTTTTGCCGTCGCGTGCCAAAAGCAGGAGGAGCGCAAGCATGGGGGGACGGGGGAATTATGGGTGTGGGCACGCATGCCTGCGACACCCCCCCCCACTTTTGGCACGTGACAACAAAAAGGTTAGCCATCACTGGTATAGGTTCTCCTGCTTGAGCAGGGGGCTGGACTAGAAGACCTCCAAGGTCCCTTCCAGCTCTATTCTATTCTAAATTCTATACATGTAGGAAAAGAAGAGAGACCGAGGCTGGCCATGGAGTTAAGAGAGGAATCAGCATGGAGTCATTAGGTTGCCACAAACAATCCCAAATCCAGCCCCCCCCCCCTTGAATTACATTAAGTCAGGGGTGTAAAATTCACGACAACATGTCGTCGTCACGTGATGTATCACAACTTTCCCCTCCTTCACTAAAACGGGTGGGCGTGGCCAGTGCGGGAAGCATCCGGCCCATGGAGCCGCGAGTTTGACACCCCTGCTTTAAGTCTTGTTGGGTGCCAATCTAGTTCTGAGCTTTAATTGGATAGAAGTTTGTACATGGGATTGAGAAAGACATCTTAAACTGGAACTGAACAGGTGGTCCTGATTCCTAGCGTCTGGCAATAGACTACTAAGCCTTATTCACAATAATCTTTAACTGAACAAAACAGTGCATCCCCGGAAAATCAGAATTTTAAAAACCATATACCGTATTTTTCGGAGTATAAGACACACCTACTTTTTTTGGTGAGGAAAAGAAGAAAAAGAAATCTGCTTCTTCCTCTGAGCAATTTTGCTTCTTTGCAGCAAACAGCAAACAGCCTGCTTTACTTTCATTTTCGTTTTCAGCATAGCTTGATTAGCACAAGGGGAAAAAAAATCTCCAACAATTTACTCTTTGCAGCAAGCAGCAGAGCCCTGCACAAAGCAGCTGAGAGTAAATCAGCTGAGAGTCGGGAGTCCGATCCAATCAACTTGTGCTAATTAGGCTGTGCTGAAGCTGAAAGGAGCTGTTTTTTTCTTGCTGTTTGCTTGCAAGGAGGTAACTGCTGCGAGGCAGAGGCCAAAGGGTGGGGGTCAGTGGGTGAGCAGGAACTTCTTCACCTCTGACTGGATTTCCATTCTTCTATTCCCCACCATCCAGTCAGAGCTGAAGAAGCTTCTTGGGTAAGAAGTGAAACATCTTCAAAGAAAAACCAGAAAGTCCAATTGCCGCTTGAAAAAACACCTTTGGGTTTCACATAAAAGACATCTTTTAGTAGGAAGTTTCATTAACTGAAACCAACTTTTTTTTTTAAAAAAAAAATATTACTGCTATATGTTTTTTTGAAGTGAGCCATGCATGTAATTGTATCTTTTCTTTCAAAAGCAGCCCCACAGCTGAGGAAACATATCAGAAAGAAATAGTTCCTGTTAAAACGATGCAAAAATATGTTGGACCTAATTCTATTTTTTCCTGTCCTTCAGATACCATAATTTTCTTTAAAATTAAAACCCTCCAACTGTTTTCATTGCCAAGTGACAGATTTGAGGCGGCATTTCCTATTTTCAACAAAAATTTGTCACTTAAAAAGAAACGTTTTTTTAAGATGTGGATTGCAAACAAGAATCTGAAAACAAACAATATTTTCCCCTTTTTTCGGTACTCTTGCCATGATGTTTGTCTTATGAGGTCCTTCCTGTTTTTGCCACTGGAAGTGTTAACAGAGCAACCAAATTGGCTGTCTGCCCCCTTTTAAACCTTGTGGTTCTCTTTAATTTATGACTATTTTTCCCCCTAACTACTTCTATAAGCATTATTCTTTATATTATTCATGTTGTCTTGTATTCTTGTATGGACTGCACCAGTGGAGGCTAAACCAGGGGTGAAATTCAGCAGGTTCTGACAGGTTCTGGAGAACCGGTAGCGGCAATTTTGAGTGGTTCGGAAAACCGGCAAATATCACCTCTGGCTGGCCCCAGAGTGGGGTGGGAATGGAGATTTTGCAATATTCTCCCCCCAGGAATGGGGAGGGAATGGAGATTTTGCAGTATCCTTCCCCTGCCATGCCCACCAAGCCATACCACGCCCACCAAGCCACGCACACAGAACCGGTCGTAAAAAAAATTGAATTTCACCACTGGGCTAAACCAATTTCGTTGTATACATGATGTACAATGACCATAAAGGCTTTGACTTAACACAACCTTCTTAGCTTGTTTACTAATATGGCATTTTGACTGTTAACTCTGGCTTGGAAAACTTCACATCAGGGCTTGCTTTAAAAACAACCAATGTCGTTTAGAAGGAGCCTTGGTGGCGCAGCAGATTAAAGCGCTGTTAAGTAGCCCTTAGCTGCCAGCTGCCTGCAATTACTGCGAGTTCAAATCTCACCAGGCTCAAGGTTGACTCAGCCTTCCATCCTTCCGAGGTAGGTAAAATGAGGACCCGGATTGTGGGGGCAATAAACTGACTTTGTATTAAAAAAAAAAGAACTAAGAACACCGCTTAGGGCGTGGCCGAAAGCCCTACTAAGCAGGTATATACAAAAGTATGAAGGCTATTGCTTAACGCATTGTTCTTCTCCTTTTTAAAATTTTTAAATTCAAATTTTAAACACTAATTTTAATTTGTTTAATTATGGGATATTTTTAAAATTTAGCCAAATTGTTTAATCTGTTTTAATCTATTTTAAATTTTGTATTTCTGTGTTTTATCTTTTGGCTGTTCACCGCCCTGAGTCCTTCGGGAGAAGGGCGGTATAGAAATCTAATAAAATAAAAAATAAATAAAAATAAATAAAATAAATTGTAAGCCGCCCTGAGTCTCCGGAGAAGGGCGGCATATAAATCGAACCAATAAATAAATAAATAAATAAATAAATGTCACCATCGCTTTCTAATGCCTTCCTTTGCTTCCCTTTTTTGTCTTGTAGGTCTTCTAACATTTATAAATTGTGCCTATGTTAAATGGGGAACAAGGGTGCAGGATGCATTCACCTATGCCAAAGTCATTGCTCTAATTGTCATCATCGTTACAGGAATTGTTAAACTATGCCAGGGTAAGATAAATAGCTGAACATACAGAGGTTTGTATCGATTGTTTTTGCATTGAGAACCAGTTGGGTTCTAGTCGTTAAAAGGGACCAGGTTAGAAACTGGGAATTCTAATAATGTCTTGGGCACGAAGCAGGGGTGCTATTCAGCAGGTTCTGACAGGTTCTGGAGAACCGGTAGCAGAAATTTTGAGCAGTTCGGAGAACTGGCAAATACCACCTCTGGCGGGCCCCAGAGTGGGGTGGGAATGGAGATTTTGCAATAGCCTTCCTCCAGGAGTGGGGAGAGAATGGGCATTTTGCAATATCCTTCCCCCAGGAGTGGGGAGGGAATGGAGCTTTTGCAATATCCTTCCCCCAGGAGTGGGGAAGGAATGGAGATTTTGCAATATCCTTCCCCCAGGAGTGGGGAGGTAATGGAGATTTTGCAGTATCCTTCTCCCAGGAGTAGGGAGGGAATGGATTTTGCAGTGTCCTTCTCATGGAGTGGGGTGGGAATGGAGATTTTGAGTATCCTTCTCCCAGGAGTAGGGAGGGAATGGGGATTTTGCAGTGTCCTTCTCATGGAGTGGGGTGGGAATGGAGATTTTGAGTATCCTTCCCCCAGGAGTGGGGAGGGAATGGAGCTTTTGCAGTATTCTTCCCCAGGAGTGGGGAGGGAATGGAGATTTTGCAGTATCCTTCTCCCAGGAGTAGGGAGGGAATGGGGATTTTGCATTATCCTTCCCCCAGAGTGGGGAGGGAATGGGGATTTTGCAGTATCCTTCTCATGGAGTGGGGTGGGAATGGAGATTTTGAGTATCCTTCCCCCAGGAGTGGGGAGGGAATGGAGCTTTTGCAGTATTCTTCCCCCAGGAGTGGGGAGGGAATGGAGATGCAGTATCCTTCTCCCAGGAGTAGGGAGGGAATGGGGATTTTGCAGTATTCTTCCCCTGCCATGCCCACCAAGCCACACCCACAGAACCGGTAGTAAAAAAAATTGAATTCCACCACTGGCATGAAGCCACCAGGTGGGTGACCTTGGACCAGTATTTCTTTCTGGGAAGAAGAAGAAGGAAACCAATCACTTCCAAACTTTGCAGCAACTTATCCATGTAATCAATCAGGAGTCAAGGCTAACTAAAATAAGAGTTTGATGTAGTGGTGAAGGCATCAGGCTAGAAAACCGGGAGACTGGGAGTTCTAATCCTGCCTTAGGTGCAAAGTCAGCTGTGGGAACCTTGGGGTAGTCCTCCTCTCTCAACTCTTAACAAGAGTTAACAAGAGTTCTGAAAATCTTTGCCAAGAAAACTGTAGGGACTAGTCTGGGCAAACACCAGGTGTCAATGCTGCGCGAAGCACAAAACAATACAGATAAAAATTGAGCAAAACAAAAACCATATGTTGAGCAAGCAGCCATTTGGGTTATTTTTCATCAGGAGGTATAACACTTGTTGGTCACCTCAGTAGCTAGATCAGGAGTCAGCAACCTGTGGCTCTGGAGCCGTATGTGGCTCTTTCATCCCTCTGCTGTGTCTCCCTATCATCGGGCAGCTCCACAATTGATAGGGCTTTTGGTTAGGATAGGTAGAGGAAAAAGGACACCGCGCTAGGAGGAGACTCTATGGTGAGGGAACCAGACTTCCGGTCGACAGAGGAAAAATGATGCCACACTAGGAGGAGACTCTATGGTGAGGGAACCAGACTTCCGGTCGACAGAGGAAAAATGATGCCACGCTAGGAGGAGACTCTACGGTGAGGGAACCGGACTTCCGGTCAGCTCCAGAATTGAATGGGGGGCTTCCGGTTAGAACCTTTGTGGCTCTTTGAGTGTTTAAGGTTGCCAACTCCTGAGCTAGGCTGACCCAAGAGGATATGTTAAAGAAGTGGTCCATAACCTTTGCGCCATGGCGGCCCTGCTGGGGGGGGGTTAGGAAGAGGGGAATCCGTGGGAGTGTCGGGCTGACTTACGCACATGTGGGCAGCTCAATTTGCACAAGTTGAGCTGCGTGCACGTTCGGGCCAGTGCAACGCTCGTGTCAGTTGAGTTAACGTGGCCCAGTTACGAATAGACCATGGCCTGGTAGTGGGTCGCGGCCCAGAGGTTGGGGACCCCTGTGTTCAAGAGGTCCCTAATGTGAACAATTTCTCTTTATGAAAAATCGATCTTTTCATCTCAATGAATTTCTGGGTAGGCGTGAATGAGAAATTGTGATATAAGCTGAACTGGAACTAAAAGGTTTAGCGATATTTTCAATAGATTTAACGGAGAGAAAAGCTCTGACTGAGCTACAGCATTAATCCGTTTAGCAATCCATGGCTTTATGCTATATACCCAACAAATATTTTAAGAACATTCACTACTTATTTGTGCTTAGCACTGCCAAGCTCTTCCACAATTCATTTTCCTCTTATCCCTCCTTTTAAACATTTTTGTAGTTGCGTGTATACTGATCTTTTGGGCAAATGCTCCCTGCGTCGGGTAAAAGGAACTGTAACCCACAAAAGCTTACCGTATTCCATAGTAAATTGGTTACCTTTAATCCTTGACTTATGACCATAATGGAGCCCAGTATTGTTGTGTCATGTGTAAGTCAGTGCACCCATGTTACAGACCCAATTTTATGACATTTTTTGGTGGTGGTCCTAGAACATGCTGCAGTCATTAAGCAAACCCATAGAATGCAATCGGCATTTTTTTTTTTTTGCCAAGAACTGGAAGTAAATGCTGGAAATAAATGTCCCTAGCCAAAAAAAAAAAAAAGAAATGGCTGTGCGAGAACCACTGCCACCGGGGGCGAGGGAGCAGTGGTGGCAAGGATGGGCGGTCTGGGGCTTCCCTGACTCCCCGCCCGAGCAGACTTCTGGCATAGCCCCAGGCCTCCGGGGGGAGGGAGGGAGGGAAGCCCCGGCCTGCTGCTCCTGCCACCGTCACCCCCTTGCCCCCAGCAAGAGCGGTTCTCGTGCTGCCACTTCTCTGGCAGCACCAGGAGCAAGTGCCGGGGCAAAGAGGGCAGGGGCAGGCTGTGGTGGCAGGCCGTTCTCGCCGGGTAACAGACAGGCTGCTCCTGGAGCAGGCAGGAGAAGGAGAAGCCACCAGCGGGGAGGTAAGCTGCCCCAGGAGGACTGGAGGAGAGCGCAGCTCCTCACTCATGGAGATCCACCGGCGGGGAAGTGGCTGCGGAAAGTGGTAAGAAGTGCGCGAGTCAGGAAGCGGTCATGCTCCCTGGCAGGAGAGGGTTGCACATTCACACCAGCAAAGGTTTGTGCAACCCTCTCCGGCCAGGGAGCATGACTGTTTCCTGGCCAGCGCACCTCTTACCGCAACCACCGGTAGATCTCCATGAGTGAGAAGCTGCACTCTCCTCCGGTCCTCCTGGGGCAGCTTGCCTCCCCGCTGGCAGCTTCTCCTTCTCCTGGCTGCTAGAGTCTAGATTATGTCTTGTTCAAAATTTTCTGCAATGGGTATTCACATGGGTGAGAGAGCCTGTTATTAAGTCATCCAGTTAATACCACATTTAATTTGATCCAGAAATTTGTAATGTACTTAAATTATATTACTGTTTGAAGATACTTTGGCCTATAAACCAATAACGGGAATGACCTTGAAAAGTTGTTTTGCTAACCCTTGTGGGCATATTGCTGACAAGGTTGCTTGTATTTTGAAGCCAAGATCTCCGAGTCTCTTTCCTTTAGTCATACGTGTGTTTTTTTCTTTGTTATTTGTCTATTGTTCAGTTTCGGCCACCTGGCCTAGCTAATCTGTTTTTCTTACGAGCTGCAATATCTGAGCTCTGGTAGGTTTATCACGATACTCGGTTTCAAAAATTCATTTCTTTATTCCTGTTTGGCTTGGAAATTTCAATCACACGCTAGGACGAGAAAAATAGGAAGTCTGTACTTCCATTGTGCTGAAAATGCGTTTATACCTTCAGTATATTGTTTATTCACCAGCGGGGCCTATGGAGAATCATCCATTATCATAATAAGGCATGTGTATCCTTTCTCATATTACATTAGCCACCATCCTTTCTTCCTTTAGGAGGCGAGATGTGGAAATTGTTTTAAGGTGATTTAGATTGTTTTGTATTCATCACTTTAAACATTGCAGAGGATTCTAGATAAACTCCTATGAAGCAACTTTGCAGTTTGTTTTCTAAGTATAAAAACAACTACTGGTTGTAATTTGATTTTTTTTTTAAATTTACATTTTATCCACTGTTCAAAAAAAACAACAAACCCAACAATTTGGAAAAATGGTGTGTGTGCTAAAAATTGAAGAATGGGCATGGCTTAGTAAAAATGACACTTTCAGTACACCTGAAATTAAAGCTGGATTTACAGCTTTAATATCAAGCCAGCGTCCCTTTCTTTGTTCAATATCCAGCTGGATGAAACGTCAAGAGAGATTTTAAGACGCTGTTGTAAGATGTTTTGCTGAACGATTGCGGGAAAACAGTACGTCCAGTCTAACAAAGAGAAGTATTAGGGGTAATATTGCATTCAGTTTTGGTCACCACGATGTAAAAAAGATGTGGAGACTCTAGAAAGAGTGCAGAGAAGAGCAACAAAGAGGATTAGGGGACTGGAGGCTAAAACATATGAAGAACGGCTGCAGGAACTGGGTATGTCTAGTTTAATGAAAAGAAGGACTAGGGGAGGCATGATAGCAGTCTTCCAATATCTCAGGGGCTGCCACAAAGAAGAGGGAGCCAAGCTATTCTCCAAAGCACCTGAGGGCAGGACAAGAAGCAATGGGTGGAAACTAAATCAAGGAGAGAAGCAATTAAGAAATTTCCTGACAGTGAGAACAATTAATCAGTGGAAGAACTTACCTCCAGAGGTTGTGAATGCTCCAATGCTGGAAGTTTTTAAGAAGAGATTAGATAACCATTTGTCTGAAGTGGTGTAGGGTTTCCTGCCTAAGCAGGAGGTTGGACTAGAAGACTTTCAACTATTCTATTCTATTCTATTCTATTCTATTCTATTCTATTCTATTCTATTCTATTCTATTCTATTCTATTCTATTCTATTCTATTCTATTCTGCTGTTCAGTTCTGTTCTGTTCGGTCCGGTCCGGTCCTATCCTATCCTATCCTATCCTATCCTATCCTATCCTATCCTATCCTATCCTATCCTATCCTATCCTGATAGCAGTCTTCCAGTACAAAGAAGAGGGGGACAACTTAGTCTCTAAAGCACCTGAAGGCAAGACACAACAAATAATAATAATGGGTGATTGTTAAAGAGAAATCTAACCTACAGCTAATGAGAAATTTCCTGATAGAACAATTAACCAGTGGAACAGCTTGTAGATACTCTATCACTGGAGGCTTTTAAGAAGAGATTAGATAACCATTTGCCCAGAAGGGTGTAGTAGGCTCTCCTGCTTGAGCAGGGAGCTGGACTAGAAGACCTCCAAAGTCCATTTCAACTCTATTAATCTGTACTCTATGTTTTAAACGTATTACCTGACTATGAATTGGGAATTTTTCCCATTCATTATCATCTAGTAAGGCAAAAAACAGCAATAGTTGCTCTAGTAATGGACAATTTGATCACATTGGAGTAGCTTCAAAATTATTTCCCGGGGGTTGAGGCTAAATAAGGATATAAGAATAAACCTTGATAGCTACATGTACTTTTGAAACTTCTTCCCTAAATGATGTCTACTGGGTGGTTTAACATGTGCTTGGTCTAAAAAGTTAGATTATTTCAGTACAGACCCCAAATAAAGGAGTTAGCACATGAAGGAGAAGACATCTACAATCCTAGCACGGATAGGGACATTTAAGACATGAATCTGAAATTGAGACACTGACTCCAAACTCCCCTGCTCTAGATTAAAGCAAAGAGGATTTTTTTTTATGCATTTCCCCTCCAAAAAAGAGAGACAACTTTTTTTTTAAAAAAAATTGATTTATATGCCACCCTTCTCCGGAGACTCAGGGCGGCTTACAATGCGTTAAGCAATAGCCTTCATACTTTTGTATATTTATACAAAGTCATCTTATTGCCCCCATAATCTGGGTCCTCATTTTACCTACCTTAGAAAGGATGGAAGGCTGAGTCAACCTTGAGCCTTGGAGAGATTTGAACTTGCAGTAATTGCAGGCAGCAGATGTAAGTGGATGTTAATAACAGTGCTTTAGTCTGCTTTAGTCTTCTGAGCCACCAGAGCTTTTAAAAAATGAGTGCTTAAAGAATGGGCATTTTGAATTTCTGGGAATTGCTGAGTACATAGATGTCTTTGGGTTGACGTTTTATGGAATCAAATCTTGACAGCTTGATTCCATAAAACCAGTTTCTACTTCTTGCTATGATTTAATACGGAATCCTGCTAAATTTCTGGTGGGATTACCAAATGTTTGTCAGATTCAGCAACCTTGTGAGATCGTATTAGGTGCTGTCTTATTGTCCTATTATAGATATCAAGGGACGCGGTGGCTCAGTGGCTAAGATGCTGAGCTTGTTGATCGAAAGGTCGGCAGTTCAACGGTTCGAATCCCTAGTGCTGTGTATCAGGGTGAGCTCCCGTTACTTGTCCCAGCTTCTGCCAACCTAGCAATTTGAAAGCACGTAAAAAGTGCAAGTAGAAAAATAGGGACCACCTTTGGTGGGAAGGTAACAGGGTTCCGTGCGCCTTTGGCATTGAGTCATGCCAGCCACATGACCATGTAGTCGTCTTCGGACAGCGCTGGCTCTTCGGCTTTGAAACGGAGACGAGCACCGCCCCCTAGAGTCGGGACCGATTAGCACATATGTGCGAGGGGAACCTTTACCTAGATATCAGAGGTTCTGTATAGTTGACATTTTTCTTATTATGTTGTTCTAAAAAACCAACCTCTTCATTGTATATGTTCCAAGGTTGCATTTATTTCTGTGTTTTTCTTTTACATCCAGGATACTCAGAACATTTTCAGGATTCTTTTGAGGGGTCATCTTGGAACCTCGGAGGAATTTCTCTTGCACTTTATTCTGCCCTGTTCTCATACTCAGGTTGGGACACTCTGAATTTTGTAACTGAAGAAATAAAAAATCCAGAAAGGTAAGAGCTTCTTGGTGCTTTTATTTTTTAGCAACAAGTAAAAACCCTCACAAAGTTTAAAAGACCCTCACCTAGTTTTAAAACTGACAAGGAGTTTGATCCCATAAACGAAGGAAAAAGTTTGCATTAATATCAGTATCTTTGAATCCTGCAAATAGAAGGGGAAAAGGAAAGAATTATGGAGTTGAAGAGATTCCTTAAAGCGAATTTTGCTTGCTTGTAGGCAACATTGCTTGCTGAATTGATATAGTTGAGCATACCTGCTTTTTATGGCTTTTAATTTTATGTCTTGGAGGAAGAAGTTTCAATCTAATTTTTTGTTGTTAATATATTGACTTTGGGGAGTCCTTAGTGCTCACTGAGCTTGGTTATTTTCCTGCAAACATTTCATTACCCAAACTGGATAATATCATCAGAAGTGCTTCTAGCTTCTAGCACTGATGATGTTACCTAGTTGGGTAATGAAACATCTGCAAGAAAACCACCAAGCTCAGAGAGCCCCAAGGACACCCCACCTTTCAACCTGTTGTGGCCCGTACGCGGCCTGTGCAGCTAGTAGCTGATTCAGACAGCGAGGAGGCTGGTGTGGTGCTGCACCAGCAGCCTGTGCAGCTGGCACTCGAGTCAGACAATGAGGAGGCTGGAGAAGATGTGGTGCCAGAGGCGGGGATTCAGCCAGGGCCTTCAGAACCTCCAGAAGCTCCCTTAAGTGAAGAGGACGAAGAGGAGGAGCCTCTTCTCGATGCACGGGTGCGCAGAGCTGCCAAAAGGCAGGAGTGGCTCCTCAGGAGGAGGTCTCCTTGAGAGTAAGGCTTGGGGCTAATTGGCCACTCCCTTAGCCTATTTAAGGAGGAACACCGACTGAAGCAATTTGCAGGGAACAACTTTGTTAACTCTCCTTCGCGTCTTGTCTTGCTTATCAGCTTCCTGCAAATTGTTTCTGGGCATTCTGCCAACCATAGAAAGATTTCAGTTATTATTCTTTGAATTCTTGGCAGCTGTTAATGCAATTAATTAACAGCCGTTGTCATAAAAGATTGGTTTATTTAATAAACTAAGGTTTGAATGGGCTTTGTGTGTGCTGCGTTCTTTGGGGTCCGTAGCTGGGGCAGAACACGACCCTGTGAAATATTTTCCTTTTTCGATGTGTGGACTTTTCAAATACGGTGAATGGGAAGGAATACAGAATGTGAGTTTCTGATCTGAGCCTCCCATCATGGGAACCTCTCCTGTGCTATAATCAGTACACATTTACAGCCTCTGGAACAGATGGGGTGCCAGGATAATGTAAATAAAGCACTTTTTGAAAGAAAAAAAACGAATGTGCTTTAGTGCATTTCTGAAACTTTCTCATGGTTTTATAATCACCGCAAACACGAACAGACGATATTCCAGGTTTTAAGCAGGTGTTTGTCGGGGGGGAAAAAGGGGTTCCTATAATGACTCATACTGAAGTATTTTCTTTTCTTTTGATTTGACCAGGAATTTGCCTCTCGCTATTGCGATTTCTATGCCGATCGTGACAATTATCTACATCTTGACCAATATAGCTTACTATACAGTGCTGGATATTAATGCTATCCTTTCTAGCGATGCAGTTGCGGTGGTAAGTCTGGCCTTACTCTTTTATTTTATTTTATTTATTGTTAGATTTGGCTCTTGAGTCCCTGCTTCCGCCTGAAAAAATTTTTATATTGGACTAGGGTTGCAATGACCTTATTTCTGTTTTGTTTTTTTTCCCAGTTGTTAATAGCTCGATAACTGTTTGACTTTTCCGCTTGAAAGAAAAGAGAAGGCCAAGTTATGCCTTTTATCCCTAAGTGATTTGGCAGTCATTCAGGTTTCGAAATATTGTTGGAGCTTCATATACCTGGTGACTAATCGGTGAAATTGCATTTCCTTCTGGATTTGATGTTAATCGGGAGGCCGAGTTGAAATGTGTACGAAACTAAGTGAAGATTTATTGGATTAAATCATCAGTTACCCTTGGCTGTGATTTTAATATAGAGCCCTTTTGATTTCAAAAGGAGGAAAATGCAATTAATGTAATGTGGATATTATTCTCCCCACAGGTGATTTCCGCCTGAGAGGCTCGGTGAACTGGGCCTCCTTTCCTAACACCTCAGGGTAGCTTAGCGATCCGAGGAGTTAAACGTCTGACTAAAATTGCAGTGAAATTAATGAGGAGTATTTCTGCTTTTAGCAGGTTGGAAGTGATCTCTGTGGGTTCGTTGCTGATGAGCCCTTGTACAAGGCCAAAATGAACATTTCATGTTTCATCTTAGACTCATGGGGTTAGAAGGAAGTCTTCTAGCCTGACCCCCTGATTGAGCACAAAGTAAAGCAATACAAAAAAATAATAATAATAATGCTGAACAATTACAGGTAGACTTCACCTAAGCGGTTGCTTAGCAACCATTTAAAGCGCTACCGAACGCCAAAAGGGGATATGACCCAATTTTGAAATTCTGATGGCTGACATATGCATGGGTGCACGCATGTACATACACACACACACACCAAAAAAAAAAACACACACACACACACACAGCTGTGATTGCATTTTGGGTGCTTGGCAACTGGGTGACCTTTACAGTCACTTACGGACTGAAATGATTTACAATGACAATTCCAGGCTGAGTTACTGTTATAAATCAAGGACTACCTGAAAAACAAGAGCATTTCCCCAATCAGTTGCACACACTTGTCTCTTAAACTGTCTCCAGCTTTTAACGTTTAGTGAGGATCTTTAGAAGAAACCAGGGTGGATTTGATTTAAATCGAATTGATTTAAATCACAATTTAAATCATGATTTAAATCACTAGTAAAAAGGCTTGATTTAAATCAACTCGATTTAAATCATAATTTTTAAAGAGCCACTGTCATCTCTGCTACTCCTTTGACCCACTGTTGACTCACCGATAGTCCCAGGGTTGCAGAATATACAGCCTCGTGCTACATAACTAAGCTCCATTTCATGCTGAATAAACTAAATTATTTATGTATCTTAAATAGAAAACTATCTTACGATAGATTTTTACCCCAAAAGTTTTTTATTAAAATAAATTCGATAAAAATCAAAAAAATCCGATTTAAATAAAAAAAAATCTGATTTTTTAAAAAAAATCATTGATTTTTATCCAGATAATCCATACAGATTACAGATTAACAGGGCCAGGTTATCTTCGAGACCCCCTTTTACCACATAGCTCCCAGTGACCGGTAAGATCCCACAGAGTTGGTCTCCTCTGGGTCCCGTCAGCTAAACAATGTCGGCTGGCGGGCCCACAGGGGAGGGCCTTCTCTGTAGCTGCCCCATCTCTCTGGAACCAGTTACCTCCTGAGATCCGGACCACCCCCATCCTATTGGCCTTCCGGAAAGCGGTGAAGACCTGGCTTTTCCGGCAGGCCTGGGGCCGTTGATCTCGCTGTTGTGATCTTGTGAGATCCAGTCATGAATGGTGTGAATGGGTTTGAATGTTTTAATTTTTAAATGTTTTTATAATGTTTTTTTTTTTTTTAAATGCATTGTAAGCCGCCCTGAGTCTCTGGAGAAAGGCGGCATATAAATTGAACTAATAAATAAATAAATAAATAAATAACAGGGTTGGATGGGACCTTGTAGGTCATCTAGTCCAACCCTGTGCCCCCCCCCCCCCCAAGCAAGAGACCCTACACCATTTCTGACATACAGGCCATTCATTCCATCAATGGGCTATCATTTTCCTGTTCTTATTTTAACTTCTGAATTTCTTCTGTTTTTTTAAGGATAAAACTCTTATCATTATAGGCCAGCTTGTTTCTCTGTTCATATATGAAACTAGTACCTTGGATTTCTAAAACATGCTACGAAGTTTGGATTCTTATAGCTATGTTGATATGTTGTTTGTTGTGAAGTCGTGTCTGACCCATCGTGACCCCATGGACAATATTCCTCCAGGCCTTCCTGTCCTCTACCATCTCCCGGAGTCCATTTAAGCTCACGCCGACTGCTTCAGTGACTCCATCCAGCCACCTCCTTCTCTGCCGTCCCCTTCTTCTTTTGCCCTCCATCGTTCCCAGCATTAGGCTCTTCTCCAGGGAGTCCTTCCTTCTCATTAGGTGGCCAAAGCATTTGAGTTTCCTCTTCAGGATCTGGCCTTCTAAAGAGCAGTCAGGGTTGATCTCCTCTAGGACTGACCAGTTTGATCGCCTTGCAGTCCAAGGGGCTCGCAGGAGTCTTCTCCAGCCCCAGAGTTCAAAGATATGTAATATATTGATATATAAAAATAAAGATTTTTTTCTCGCACTGTTTAATTACAAGCCGAAACTGAAAATGAGATGGGTTTTGAGCAAGATTCCACTCGCTTGCGTTGTGCTTATTTGGCTGAGAAACCTTGCCCAAGCTTAGAGCAGAAACAAATAAGCCAAGCCATGCCAGTCTATAAGTTACAATCTGATAAACAAGTAATTGCTTTGCTCACTCATGTAAGTTTGCTTCACTGGGCAAGCCTGTAGCTGCGATATATTAATTAGGTTTATGGTTCTGCAATTAACGGTTCTGTTGAATCTGTTTCTTAACGTTGTGGCTTCCCTTGAGCTACACCTTTAAATTCCACGCTGAGGTATTAATGTATTAAAGACGTATTCGTTTCTATTTTGAGCCTCCCATTTTTTCCTTCTGGACAAGGGAGCAGAGAGGCTTCGGTAACTGTCAAAAATTAGAATTTGTATTTCGATATGAAATGCGTCTCGTGCAGAATAAAAACTGTTAAGGATATTGTTGTTGTGTTACCAACCAGCAGAGTGTAGAGCACAGAGAGACTTTGCTGAGAGCAGTGAATAAGAGTTGTGCAAACTGGTTTATCAAAAGTTTACTTTATAGTGAAAAAACAATCTCATAGTCTTTAAATCAATTCAAGTCTTTGCCAGTTAAATCAGCCCAGTGATACAAAATCTTCTTACCACACAAACAGTAGTTGGTTAGAATAACAAACTCACTCTGGTTCACAAACCACAATGGTAGCAGATCCATCCAACTGATGATAGCACAATGGATAGCAATCCTCACACAATGGTAGCTTATCATCAACTGAATACTTTACAGTACCTTACTTAAATACGTTCACAACTAATTACAGCATGACTCAGCATTACAATGAATCAGCAGGAAAACTTTAAAGTCACACAATACATATTCATACTAAAGTCACAGAACACATATATTGCCTGGACAACTTGTTAGGCTCAAACCATATCCTAACAAAAGCGGTCAGCTTGACACTGCTCAAAGGCATTGGATGAACAAACGTTTCCTGAAAAAGATAGAGGTTACAAGCAGAGGTGGTATTCAACCGGTTCGGACAAGTTCAGGAAAACCGGTAGTGGTGACCTGTGGGTGGTTGGGCCCACCCCGCCCACCCGCCTGGGCGCAATCCCGTCCTATATCGCTGTGTTTTTGACGGCACGCGCATGAGCAAATTGACGTGTTGGTTGACGTTTCACGCATGTGCGGATGGCACGCGTGAGCAAATTGCTGTGTTTTACGACGCCGCAGGCATGCGTGGATGGCACGCGTGCGAGTGAAGCGAGCGTTCGCACAGGCGCGCTTACGTTTCTGGTGCTGGGAGAACCGGTTACTACATTTTGTGAGTCCCATCCTTGGTTTTACAAACCATCCAGCCTCAGAGTGAAGGCAAGCATTAGCAGCTCATTTTTTAGTATGATAAATAAAGAATAACAGTGTTGGGAAGGGACCTTGGAGGCAGGGGTGAAATGCTCCCGGATCGGACTGGATCGCCCGATCCGGTAGTGATTTTTCCCTGTGGTTCGGCGATCCGGTAGCAATCACCACCTGGATGTCATTACTTCCTGGTTTTAATGTTTTTTTTACCTTCTGTGCATGCGCAGGTTTTGCACATGCACAGAAGGTTTTGCATATGTGCAGAAGATGTACACGCACATGATGCGCAGTGCATGCACTTCTGAACCGGTAATGAAGGTAAGTCGATTTCATCCCTGCTTTGAGGTCTTCTAATCCAAGCCGAGGTGGCGCAGTGGTTAGAGTGCAGTACTGCAGCTACTTCAGCTGACTGCTAGTTCAGCAGATCAGCGGATCAAATCTCACCAGCTCAGGGTTGACTCAGCCTTCCATCTTTCCGAGGTGGGTAAAATGAGGACCCAGATTGCAGGGTGGATTTGATTTAAATCAAGTTGATTTAAATCACAATGTAAATCATGATTTAAATCACTAGTAAAAAGGCTTGATTTAAATCAACTCGATTTAAATCGTAATTTTTAAAGAGCCACTGTCATCTCTGCTACTCCTTTGACCCACTGTTGACTCACCGATAGTCTCAGTGTTGCAGAATATACAGCCTCATGCGACATAACTAAGCTCCATTTCATGCCGAATAAACTAAATTATTTATGTATCTTAAATAGAAAACTATCTTAGGATAGATTTTTACACCAAAAGTTTTTTATTAAAATAAATTCGATAAAAATCAAAAAAATCCGATTTAAATCAAAAAAATCCGATTTGAATAAAAAAAATATCTGATTTTTTTTATTTTTTTAAAAAAATCATTGATTTTTATCCACCCTGCCAGATTGTTGGGGGCAATATGCTATTTAGTATACTGTCGATTGTTGTAAGCCGCCCAGAGTCCTCGGAGAGTGGGTGGCATAGAAATATGATTAATAAAAATAAATAAAATAATCCAACCCCTGCTTAGGCAAAAGACCCTCTAACATTCCAAACAAGTCCAGTCTCTTCTTAAAAAAATATCCAAGGATGGAGCACCCACCACTTCTGAAGGCACCTCATTCCACTGGTTAATTATTCTCACTGTCAGGAAATTTTTGAGGAGTATTTCTTTGTTAACCAAGTTGGAAGTAGTATGAAGAATCATAGGTCTGGAAGGGACCTTAAGAGGTCTTCTAGTCCAACCCTCTGCTCAAGGCACGAAACTTATATCATCCCAGTCAAATGATTGTTCGATGTTTTCTTGAAAACCTCCAGCAATGGAGCATCCACAACTTGAGGCATTCTATTCCACTGGTTAATTGTTCTCACTGTCAGGAAATTCCTCCTTATTTCCAAGCTGGATCTCTCTTTGATGTTCTTCCATCCATTACATTTGATCCTGTCCTCAGTTGCCTTGGAGATTAAATTGACACCCTCTTTTCTGTGCCAGCCCCACAAGTACTGGAAGACCACTATCATGTGACCCCCTCTAGTTATTCTCTTCATTAGATGCGACATTCCCAGTTCCTGCAACCGTTCATTTTAGGATTTAGCCTCCAGTCACTACCGTGAAAATGTGAATAGCAATAGCACTTAGACTTATATACTGCTTCACAGTGCTTTACAGCCCTCTCTAAGCAGTTCACAGAGTCAGCCTCTTGCCCCACCCCCAACAATCTGGGTCCCCATTTTACTGACCTCGGAAGGATGGAAGGCTGAGTCAACCTTGAGCCGGTCAGGATTGAACTCCTGGCCTATGGGTAGATTTAGCCTGCAATACTGCATTCTAATCACTGCAAGTCATGGATGGATGGATGGATGGATGGATGGATGGATGGATGGATGGAAGGAAAGGAAGGAGGGAGGGAGGGAGGGAAGGAAGGAAAGAAGGAAGGAAGGAAGGAAGGAAGGAAGGAAAAAAAGAAAAGGAAGGAAGGAAGGAAGGAAGGGTAATAACATTAGCACTTAGACTTATATACCGCTTTACAGTGCTTTATAGCCCTCTCAAAGTGGTTTACAGAGTCAGTATATTGCCCCCAACAATTTTGGATCCTCGTTTTACCCCAGCTCGGAAGGATGGAAGGCTGAGTCAACCTTGAGCCTGGTGAGATTTGAACTGCCAAATTGCAGGCAGCCGGCAGTCAGCAGAAGTAGCCTGCAGGACTGCACTCTAACCACAGATCCTACAGATGGGGAGACCCATCTGTCATACTGCCAACGGATAGGCCTCTGATCAGCACCAACGTATTATTTACCGCACCTAGGAATTCTTCATCGGTTATCAGTGATTCATCTACCTGCAGGGAAAAAAAAAAAAGACTGAGTGGGTGGAACATCTGTGGGAGAGATGGCCAGGTGCTGATCACGAGCTCAGAAAGGTTTAGATCACGGATGATAGCATTCATCTCCATCCTGTGGCCGCTCCTAATTCTGAACTTTGTTCGGCGAATGTAATGATTTCATTAGTTCTCGATTTATGGCCAGAATTGAGCCTAGCAATTAAGGATTATAAACCGTGACGATTTTAAAGACCTGATTTTACGTGGGGGTTTTTTTGCGGCGGTAATTAAATGAATGCTGCAGTTAAGTGAACCCCACAGTCGTTAAGCAAACCCATTGTTTGCTATGGGTTTTGTTGGAAACCCAAAATAAAAGCTGATTTTTTGATCACATGATACCGGGGTATGTGTGACATTGGGAATTTTAAAACCGGGTTATAAATTCCATTTGGGATATCCATTGTATCTTCAAACAGTTGCTAAGCAACCTGTTGTAAGTCAAGGACTAGCTGCATTTTTCTCTATATACATTCTTATTCTAGGACAGTATTTTCTGTGATTCTCTCCATTTAATTTAGCAAGAGCCATGTGTTTTCGCATGCGTGGCAGATCTGAACTGGGGTGATGGCTTGTATGCCCACAGAGAGGGCGTTGCGTGCCACCTCTGGCATGTGTGCCATAGGTTTGCCATCATGGGTATAGAGCAGGGGTCTGCAACTTTAAATACTCAAAGAGCCAGTTGGACCCGTTTCCCACAGAAAAGAAAACACCGGGAGCCACAAAACACTTCCCATGTCTGACTATTGCCACAAAACTAGCATATGTAGGTGAATTAAACATTCTGTTTTCTTCTGAAACTTTTCTTTTCTTGGATTTATTCATGGTTGGCCTGCCGGGGGTTAAAAAGCTCAGTAAATCATGTGTTGGTGGGTGTCGCACATTGGCAGTTGTGACACATATTTTAAGTGACGGAGCCGCAGCAAAGGGGTGAAAGAGCCACATGCGGCTCCAGAGCCACAGGTTGCTGACCTCTGATATAGGGTATAGGATGTCCTGCCTGAGTAGGAGGTTGGACTAGAAGACCTCCAAGGTCCCTTCCAACTCTGTTATTCTGTTGTTCTGTTTTCCTACTACCTTCTCCTATTGGTATTGTATGACTATCTTACTTCTGTCAGCTTTGGAAGCCATAGATTGTTTGTATTTAAATTTTTTAAATTATTGGGAGTTTTAAATTGTCTCGGGCAAAAATTATTTAATCGGGTTTTAATCATGTTTTAACTTTTGTATTTATGTGTTTTATTTTGTGCCTGTTCACCACCCTGAGTCCTTCGGGAGTAGGGCAGTATACAAATTTAATAAAATGAAATAAAATGAAAAATGAAAAAAATGAAATGTATGTACAATGAGAGCTTATGCACCAGAGACAAATTCCTTGTGTCTCCAATGACACATGGCCAATAAAGAATATTCTACTCTATTCTCTATTCTGCCAAATTCTTATCTCCTGTTGTGAAAAGCAGGCTTATTCGCCGTTGTACTTTGCCAGGTTTGTTGACGTACTGAAGTTACAGTTGGTCCCATTTATCATTTGGGCTCTATTCTATTTTAAAGAGTGAGCAGGTTTAAGCAAGTGAAGGCAATTAACTTTGACAATCCTCCCCTTACTGTAAGCATCTTAACTTTTTCAGCCTCCCCCCCCCCTCCCGATAACTGCACCTTGAGTGCCAGCTAAATTAAGTGGAATTAATCATTCTGCAAGGGTTGAAAAATTTGACGGGTGGTTGAACTACTACTCCTTTTTGCAAAGTTCCGGAGACCACGTTTTTCATCCGTGCAACATTGGTTTCAGGAACATGAACCCTTTAGCATTCTTTCTTGACATACATATCTTCTTTGTCACGTGGCAATAATCAGATGGATGTCTTTTTCTTAATTTTGGCATACCTTCTTTCTTGGTGTTTTGCCCAGGGAACCCCAAATCCTTCTCTCAAATGCCTAGAAGTCACAAAATCCCTAAGTGAAAAAAAAACTTGGTTATTCTCATTCTGGGGTGTTCTGGAGATTGCAGAAAACAAAGTTATTGGGCACTATTTATGGCGGGAAAGTTGTTTGTGGTAGTTTGCTAGTCGTTGTGTTATGGATAAGGTCAGTGGCGGGATTCAGCCAGTTCGCACCTATTTGGGAGAACCGGTTGTTAACTTACTAAGCAGTTCGGAGAACCGGTTGTTGGGAGAAATCTTACTTTGTTTACAGGGCTAATCCTGTAAGGAAGGCAGGAAGGAAACGTTCTGGTGTTGTTTCTAGCCTAATCTTTATTGCCCTGCTTACAGAAACTGCCTCTCTGGTTAACCCTTATTACATTGTAACAGCTAAAGTGAAGCACCTATTGATGTGAGTGACATTGAGTTGGCCATGCCCACACGGTCACATGACCACTGAGCCATGCCTACCCAGCTGGTCATTAGGGGCAGAGAACCGGTTGTTAAATTATTTGAATCCCACCACTGGATAAGGTGCATACGTTGGATGGCAGTCGTGGGATGACAATGTGTTTGCGTAAATTGGGATTTAAAGTCTGTTAAGGTCTAGGGGTGACATGAAAAAAAATCAGATCTGCAGACATAGATACCAAATACTGCTGCTGTGGTAAATTCATGCATTTGTGAGAGACTGGGAACAGTCTGCTTTTCAGCTGATCACGATGGGAAAAACCTTCAAGATATGTCTCGAGTAGGGTTAAGAAAGGTAGAACAAAATAAGAAAGTGGATTAGGAAACTAAAGACAATCTAACTATATCTATATTTTTCTATCTGCCTGCCTGCCTGACTCCTCCTTCCTCTCCCTCTAATCTCTCTCATCTATCTATCTATCTATCTATCTATCTATCTATCTATCTATCTATCTATCTATCATTTATCTCTATCATCTATCTATATCTATATTTATCTATCTTCTTTCTATTTATCTATCATCTATCATCTCTATCTATTATCTATCTATATCTATCTTCTTTCTATTTATCTATCATCTATCATCTCTATTATCTATCTATCTATCTTCTTTCTATCTATATCTATTTATCTATGTATCATCTATCTCTATCTATCTATCATCTATCATCTATTTATCATCTATCTATATCATCTATCTGTATCTATTTATCATCTATCTCAATCATCTATCTTCTTTCTATCTATCTTTCTATCTATCTATCTTCTTTCTATCTATCATCTATATCTATCTATTTATCTATCATCTATCTATTTATCTATCATCTATCTATCTCTATCATCTATCTAATCTGTCTATTTCTATCTCTATTATCTGTCTATCTGTCTATCTGTCTATCTGTCTATCTATCTATCTATCTATCTATCTATCTATCTATCTATCATCTATATCTATATCATCCATATCTATATATATTATACAGAGTATATCTGAGCAGTGTGGTGGCCTAGTTGTGAAGGAGCTCACTCACTCGGAAGATTGAGAGTTCAATGCTAGGTAGCAGCAGATATTTCTCTCCTAGGGCACAAAGAAAAAGTATCTGCTGTGAACTCTGGATGGCATCAGGAAGGGCATCCGGCTAGTAAATACTCAGCTCCATCCAGTCGCCCTGACTCTACCCTGAATTAAGGAATTACAGGGTCGTAAAAAGGGAGTTTTATACAGAGTAAATCTCTCTGAAAAAGATTAACTGTTTTCTCTCTTTCTCTCTCTCCAAGCAAGGTATCCGAAAATTATTCTCATATATTATTTAATTTAGTGTGGTTCAAGGGCAAATTGATAATTTAAAATATTGCTTAAGAGCAAAGAGAAGTTGAATAGTATAGCAATCTAATCTTCACAGAATACAATGATTCTATGCATCGGGCGTTCCCAACAATAAATTCAGATTGACATTTGTTTCTGAAATTGTTTGACCGCAGCTGAACTTCAGTGCCAGGCCTACACAGACAAGAGAAGCACTAGAAAATTGTTTACTCGATGAGACTGTCTGTGAACTTCCTGAACTTTTAACATTTGGAAATCACTGTTCTAGTGCACGTTAAATGCATTCTAATTTTTCCTTCCTTTTCTCTTCTCTCTTGTTAGACATTTGCTGACCAAGTATTTGGGATTTTCAGCTGGACCATTCCAATAGCTGTCGCCTTGTCCTGTTTTGGGGGACTGAATGCCTCCATTTTAGCATCGTCTAGGTAAAAAACAACAATTAATTTCGCTTTATCGTCCTTAAAGCTGTGTACCCCTAACCACAAGAATGTTCTGTGTCTAAGCGTATTGAAGATATGTTTTGCTTTAAATTTTGATTTCTGTTGATACGAAAGCACCATTTCTATTTATATGAAAGAGGAAATAAGATTAAGATAAGTTACAAGATAAGATAACCTTTATTGCCTCTTTTTTTCTGTAAACACTGGCATACATTTAAAAAAATGCAATTCTGATGCCCTCTCTCAAAAGTATACGTGTGTGTGTATATATATATATATATATAGATAGATAGGTAGGTAGGTAGGTAGGTAGGTAGGTAGATAGGTAGAAACATAGATAGATATCATACGCCACACACACATATATCATCTACCAGCTACCTACCTACCTACCTACCTAGCACAGTGTGACTATGTGAGACAACCCAGGAGCAATAACATCAAACAGAGGCTTGTAATAATAAATATAGTGGTTTATCTCTACAAAAGAATATACATACACATACTAGGCAAAGGTCAAACAATCAATCAGCAGCTACAGCAAGGAAGAACACACACAGAGAGAGATACGCCCCAACAGGGCTTGTGTAGCATCCCTGACAATATTGCAGACCCTGGTCAAGCAGCACTTAAATGCCATGTCCTGGATAGAATAGAAAGAGCAACAGCACTTAGACTTATATACCACTTTACAGCCCTCTCTAAGCAGTTTGCAGAGTCAGCCTATTTGCCCCCAACAATCTGGGTCCTCATTTTACCAACCTTGGAATGATGGAAGGCTGAGTCAACCTTGAGCTGGTGATAATCGAATTGCTGAACTGCTGGCAGCTAGCAGAAGTAGCCTGCACTACTACATTCTAACCACTTCACCACTACAGCTCCTGAATTCCCAATGATCTTTTCTGCTGTCCTCACCACTCTCTGCACAGCCTTCCTGTCCAAAATAGCAATACTTCCAAACCACACAGTAATAGTAGAGGGGACGTGCATAAATGCACTAATGTGCCTATCATCCCTGTCATTGTATTTTTATTCTCTTATTCTTGTTCTCGTTTTTGTTTGACAAATTCCAATAAATAAATAAATAAAACAATACATTATGATAGGATGCTTTCAATCATCATATCATTTGCCATTTGTTCACTTACTTACTTTGTATCCCATTCTCAGTAACACTGATTCTAAACATCTGAGATACCAGTCATATGTAACCAGGGTCAAAACCATAAGAATTAGCAATATAACAAGCAAGCAAAAAAACAAATGGTTTTTAATGATCTCCTCCTGCAATGGGATTCTCTGCTTAATCCCACGGCAGAAGGAAATAACCATCACAATCCCTAAGGCCTGGTGGAATAGCCATTTGTAGTTGTCTATTATTACTCTCTATAAAATGCCTCTTGTGCCGAGAATCACAAGGTGTTTGGGGGCACAACCTGTGTTTTGTATCTATTTCATATTCTCAATGCCATTTCTCTCGCTTTCAGTCTTCTCCTTCTCCTTTCCCTCACTTTCAGTTCTTCTCCTCCTTTCCCTCACTTTCAGTTCTTCTCCTCCTTTCCCTCACTTTCGGTTCTTCTCCTCCTTTCCCTCAGTTTCAGTTCTCCTCCTTTCCCTCACTTTCGGTTCTTCTCCTTTCCCTCACTTTCAGTTCTTCTCCTCCTTTCCCTCAGTTTCAGTTCTTCTCCTTCTCCTTTCCCTCACTTTCAGTTCTTCTCCTTCTTTCCCTCACTTTCAGTTCTCCTCCTTTCCCTCACTTTCAGTCTTCTCCTCCTTTCCCTCAGTTTCAGTTCTCCTCCTTTCCCTCACTTTCGGTTCTTCTCCTTCTCCTTTCCCTCACTTTCGGTTCTTCTCCTCCTTTCCCTCACTTTCAGTTCTCCTCCTTTCCCTCACTTTCAGTTCTTCTCCTCCTTTCCCTCAATTTTAGTTCTTCTCCGGACTGCTGCCACTACCCAGCCTAAATTTATTATTTCCAATAAGGGTAGCTAGGGAATTCTGGGAGTTGGAAGTTCACACATCTTTAAGCTGCCAAGCTTGAAAAACAGTGTTCTAAATGGCTGTTTACAGATAATTCTCACTTCATTTAATAGAAACCATGGAGAGAGAGGCTGGGAACTGTTCTTAGATTTATACTGCCTAGGGCCATGATGGTGAATCTATGGCACGCATGCCATAGGTGGCATGCGTAGCCATATCAGTGGGCACGCGAGCTCAGCTCGGCGCATGCCAGCTGATTTTCGGGTCTTCTGAGCCCACCAGAAGTAGGGAAACAGGCTATTTCCTGCCTCCGGAGGGCCTGGGGTGGGGTGGGGAAGGCCTTTTTTTCTCTCTCACCTGGCTCCAAGGCCTCCCTTGGAGTCTGGGGAGGGCGAAAATGGCCTTCCCCACTCCCCTGGCATGTGATGGCTCCAGGACCTCTCTAGGAGTCTGGGGAGGTCCTCCAGAGGCCGAAAACTGCCCGTTTGACAACTTCCGATGGAACTGGAAGGCTTGTTTTTTGCTGTCCCCAGCCTCCAGGGCCTCTCTAGGAGTCTGGGGAGGGTGAAAATGCCCCCCCCCCCAAAGGTCCTCTGGAGGCCGAAAACGGCCTGTTTTTGGCCTCTGGAGGACCTCCGAGTGGGGAAGGCCGTTTTTGCCCTCCCCAGACTCCTAGAGAGGCCCTGGAGCCATCACGTGCCATGGGAGGGGGGGTCGTGCACGCGGGGGCGGGGCACATAGAATTACGGGTGTGGACTCGCACACTCGTATTAAGCATGTTGTCTCTTTTATTCAGGCTCTTCTTTGTAGGATCTCGGGAAGGCCATCTACCTGACCTCTTATCCATGATCCACATTGGAAGGTTTACACCTGTCCCAGCTCTTCTCTTCAATGTAAGCCAATTTACTATGATTATTCAGGTAGAGATCTCGCTTCACACTCAGGAGGACGTGAGTTCGATCCTCAGCAGCGGCAGATATTTATCTCTAGGCGCAATGAGTTATTGTCTGGCTGTGAACTCCACATAGGCATCAGGAAGGGCATCCGGCCAGTAAACGCTGATGCTCCGTTCAGTCACCCACAACTCCATCCTGACGCAAGGGATTACAGGGTTGTTAAAAGAACAAAAAATTCAGTCTGTTATACTCATTCGGCACTGCCGATCTATCCACTGAGAAGACGAATAGACTTTTAAGCGACAGAGTTTGATGCCATAAAACTACTAAAGCTTGTTTTCTCTGCAGTCATCATACCTCTTTAATGGGGATAGTGGACAGAGTTGGTAGGGATTTTCTAAAGCTTGGGAAAGCAATTGGCAGAGGCCATTGCAAAGTTTTGCAACCTAACCCTTCTGAAACGTGATGTGGAGATCAGATGCTGGATTCCTGTTGGCCTTTAAACCTTTTTGGGTGGGGGCGGGGGTGGGGGAAGGGTGAGAAATCTTGGAAAATATGCAGCAAATACTGAGGAATAGGGAGGGCAGGATAAGATTCTGGCTTTCTGCCTTGTCTCAAAACAATGTTTGTAGAACCCTGGAAATAAAGGCATCTAAATTGGCTCTTGCTTGCTGCTGTTATTTTCTCCATCACAGGTAGTCCTCGACTTACAACAGTTTATTTAGTGACCGTTCGAAGTTACAACGCCACTGAAAAAAGTGAACTATAACCATTTTTGCACACTTACGACCTTTGTCACATCCCTATAATCATTGTGATCGAAATTCAAATGCTTGGCGATTGATTCATACATATGACCGTATGCAGTGTCCGGGGAGGTCGTAGGATCACATTTTGCAAGCTTCTGACAAGCAAAGTCAATGGGGAAGCCAGGATTCACTTAACAACCACATTGCTAATTTATCAACTGCAATGACTCACTTAACCATTGTGGCAAGAAAGGGGATAAAATGGGACAAAACTCACTTAACCAATGTCTCCCTGAACAACAGCAATTTGGGGCTCCATTGTGGTCATAAGTCAAGGACTACCTGTATGAATTATGTTTTAGCGTCAAAGTGACCCTACTTGCCAAAAGAGTAAGTCGGTTAAAGTTTTGCTGCTACAATAGTGGCCAAAATTGTGGAGACCTTTTGGGAAAAGTGTATTTTTGAGGTTTGATGGCTAATAACACCACTTTTTTTGGGGGGGGGAGTTCCAAGATAATCCTATTCCACTGCTGGAATGGCCTGGGAATAGCCCAGACCTTCACCCAATTGAAAATCTATGGAGCCAACAAAAGAAACTTGTTAGTCAGAAGCGACCCAGCAATAAAACCCAGTTAATAGAAGCAATCGTTCAATCTTGGTTTCACATTAGAACAGCTACAGAACTAAAAGACTTGTTCACTCCATGGGAAGATGTTGTAAGGCCATCATTCATGCTAAAGGTTACCCAACTAAGTATTAACTGACAGGGTGATAATTTTTGCTTATCTCGTTTTTTCTACATTTCACTTTTCTTCTTTATACTGTAACTGCTATTCTAATAGCAAATTCTTCAAAAAAGTTATTGCATTACATTCTTGATTAAATTATCTTTCCATTGATACATCATTTTATGGTACTATTCCAAAAAAAGGGGGCGTTATTAGCTAGTTTTAGAAAATGCACTTTTCCCAAAAGGTTTCCACAATTTTGGCCACTACTGTATATAGAACTCAGAAAATGCTGTGCTTGGAATTTTTCATGCCTTTCTCTTATCTTCTCTTAACAGTGTACTATGAGCCTCATCTACTTGACTGTTGAAGATGTCTTTCTGCTTATTAACTACTTCAGTTTCAGCTATTGGTTCTTTGTCGGGTTGTCCATTGCTGGGCAGCTCTACCTCCGCTGGAAACAACCAGATCGGCATCGACCACTCAAGGTAGGAATGTGGACAAGATTAAATCCATCGTTTATATAAAAGCAATCACTGATTTTTTTTGCAAAGAGATTCTACAGTGGTACCTTACTACTCGTCATTAATTGGTTTAGGGAGATGCGACGAGTACCAAAAATGATGAGTGTCAAACAAACTGAAAAGGGCAGCGAGTCACGAAGCATCCGACACTGACAGGTTCTAGCTTGTGCATTGAGTAACAAACAAACAACGAGTACTGGGACAAAATTTCTGCATTAAAATGCATCGAATACCAAATTCAATGACTTTCAAGGCAGTTGAGTACCAAATTCAATGACTTTCAAAACAGTTGAGTAAGAAATTCAATGACTTTAAGGCAGTGGAGTAAGAAATTCAATGAATTTCAAAGCAGTTGAGTAAGAAATTCAATGACTTTCAAGGCAGTTGAGTAAGAAATTCAATGAATTTCAAAGCAGTCGAGTACCAAATTCAATGACTTTCAAGGCAGTCGAGTAAGAAATTCAATGACTTTCAAAACAGTTGAGTAAGAAATTCAATGACTTTCAAGGCAGTTGAGTAAGAAATTCAATGAATTTCAAAGCAGTCGAGTACCAAATTCAATGACTTTCAAGGCAGTCGAGTAAGAAATTCAATGACTTTCAAAACAGTTGCGTTAAGAAATTCAATGACTTTCAAGGCAGTTGAGTAAGAAATTCAATGACTTTCAAGGCAGTCGAGTACTGAAGTTCCACTCTACTTTGGTGTGATATGGATGATCCTAGTGTTTTTTTGTGGATGTATTAGCAATTTCTGGATGGGTGAAAAGTAGTTTCTGGGGAAAGAACAGCTAGTCCTTGACTTACAACCACAATTTGGGACCAGAAGTTCTATTCCTAAACAAGATGGTTGCTAAATGAGTCAGGCCTGATTTTATTACCTTTTTGCTGCAGTTAATAAGTTTAAGCAAATCTGGCTTCCTCTATTGCAGGGGTGTCAAACTCGATTTCATTGAGGGCCGCATCAGGGTTGTGTTTGACTTCGGAGGGGCTGGGTGGGCGTGGCCAGGGTGGGCGTGGCCATCTTGACATCACTTGTGTTGGGGGCACCTGTGGTGGCCTGAGCGCTCTGCCAGCGAAAACAGAGCTCCCGAGGGCTGCAGACAGCCCTCCCGAGCTCAGTTTTCACTGGCAGAGGCACCGCAATGCCAGTCCTTTGCTGTTTCAAGCGTGGTGCTGTGGGCCAGGTCTAAGCATCCCACGGGCTAAATCCAGCCCTCGGGCCTTGAGTTCGACACCCCTGCCCTATTGGCTTTCTTCTGGAAGCTGGGTGGGAAGCTTGCAAATCAGAGGTGATATTGAGCCGGTTCAGACCGGTTCGCTAGAACCGGTAGCGGAAATCATGAGTGGGCCTGCCCCCCTGCCCCAGCTCTATGCCATCCTATTTAGGCACGTTTTTGAGGGTGGGTGCATGCACGGAAGGCGTGCACGTGAGCAAAGCACACACGCGGAAGACCGGGCGCATGCACGGAAGGCAGGTGCGCGCATGAACCCAGCACGCGCATGAAGCGAGCGTGCACACGGCGAACCAGTAGTAACATAATCTGAAACCCATCGCTGTTGCAAATGGCAATCACACGTCCCTAGAAAGCTGCAGCCTTCATAAATTTTTGATCACAGGGCCATGGGGAGGCTGCAATGGTTGTAAGTGCAAGGGCCAGTTGTAAGTCAGTGCCACTGTAACTTCACCTGGTTGGTACATGAACTGTTGATATGTCGAAGATTATCTCTAATGACTATGGGGGGAAAGAAATTGTAAATTGAAACATGACTTCTTCCTCTTCCTCCTCCTCCTGATTCAGTGCTGTGTTTTCTGTTTTCCAGCTGAGCCTGTTTTTCCCAATCGTCTTCTGTATGTGTTCGGTTTTTTTAGTGGTTGTGCCACTCTACAGTGACACCGTTAATTCTCTGATTGGCATTGGAATTGCACTCTCTGGAATTCCGGTCTACTTCATGGGAGTCTACTTGCCTGTATCCAAAAGGCCACCTTTGGTCAGCAAAGTCTTAGGTAAGGATCGTTTTCGTAGAGCATAGAATAATTGGCTGGAAGGGACCTTGGAGGTCTTCTATTCCAGCCCCCTGCTGATGATCTTTTATGAAGGTCTTAGTGAACTGCACTGAACGATGGGATATTCCACATGCCATCCTTTCCATCCCATCCCATGCCTTACAGCTGTTCACTCTTGTTCCAGTAGTAAATGTGAACAAGGGTATTTTAGCTTCTTCCTATCTTCCAGGCAACTACCGGTATAACAATAGAAAAACTCTAAGAGAAGAGTAGACATGGGTTGGGTTTAAGAAAATGTACACTTATTCGTAAAAGCCTTCAGCTTAAATTTGCCATTAATGTCAGGTGCAAGCAGAGCCAGTCGTGAACAGCTAATGTCAGCAACTTTATTGCTTTCTACCTATGTTACAAGAATCTTCCCAGGCTGCTTGCCTACCCCTGGAAATGACCAGATCCCTTCGTGGAACTTGGGGTGAGGTCAATCAAGCTTATTACACTTGCAACCGTGTAACGATTCCAAGCTAGTTCTTGGCTTGACCCCTCCTTCCAGCGTAACTGGCAATTTTCCAAATTTTGATCTGGCTAAGATGGGATGCTCTGCATTTAAATTGTCCTGGAAAATGCTAAATTGGAAGATTAGACCTTCACTTTCAGCAGACTTCCCCTGCATTTTTGACAAAGAGAAGAAAGCAAGAAACAGTATGGTTGGGTTGATAGATTTCTGTGCAATTGGGAACATCATGTCCACTGTTAAATTTAGCGTCAGCAGAGGAAGGAATAATGTTCGTCTCAGGGGAATTTGCGTTGGTGGTAGATGACAGAGAAATCCTGCCCTTTTTGCAAGCAGTTAATGTTTGACTATTGTAATATCTGCTCGACAGATAAGCAGGCACTGTTACTAAAGGGAACGTTACACCATCCACATAAAAATATGCACAAAATATGCACCATAAAAATATGGTTGGAAAAGATGATACAACATATTGATTTGAAACCTGAAATATTTCTGTTGGGGATCTTACCAGAAACTTACAGTAAAGAAAATGTATATTTGATTATTCATGTAATAACCGCAGCTAGAATTGTATTTACACAAAACTGGAAAAGTGAAGAGATTCCTACAGAGGAGACTATGAAAAGGAAAATAGTAGAATGTGCAGAAATGAATAGATTAACACTGGCAATTAAAGAGAAAGAACAAACTGGTTATTATGCGACATGGAAAACATTTTATCGATGGTTAGAGGACAAATATAAAAATCAGAAATAAAAGTAGATGAGTAAAATATAGAAAATAGTTAATAGAGTTAAGCAAATTAAGAGGATGTAAAGTATTAGATATTTAATGGTGTTAAGCTAAGAATATAATGAATATGATTGTAAATTTTAACTGTTACTGCACAAACATTTGTACCCAGATGACACACTGTTTAATGGAAGATGGATTATTTGTGCTAAAATAAAATTTAAAAAAATATTTTAAAAAAACTTATGGAAAAATTAAACTGGATGATTGGATTTGTAGCAGATGCATAAAAACAGAAGCATTCTTTGTTCTAAGACGTTCCAGGTCAATCTTGATTTAGCAAGCAACTAGATTTTGAAGTAATCATTCATAATTACATGGTTCAGTCTCAAATCTTCTCCTTTTCCAGGTGCCGTCACTCGATCCACGCAGTTGCTTTGTTACTGTGTTCTGACAGAAATGGATGTTGTTGAAGAAAAAGAAGAAAGCAAATCTAATTAAACCTGGAAAAAGGAGTAGATCAACCAGCTGCTCGGATGAAAGTCTGGACATGCCAGTGAAGTCCAGATCTTCTCTCTGGATTTGGAGATTCTATCCGGTTGCCATAATTTGGTTGCCTTTTTGCTTGTTAGTTTTTGAAAAAATGAGAACACTTGCCAGGATTCTCAGGCATAAATTCACCACGGTTTTTAATCCGATGTTTTTAAAGCGGCAAAATCAAAGGTCTTTAATGAAAGTGCCCAAAAATGAGACTATATGGACATTAGACAGTTAAAAAAAAAATCTTGTCCAACTTACTAGAATCGGAACCCTTCATCAGTTATTTAACTTCTATCAGTTGTTTAATTCTGCACTAATGATTGGGACCAGCTATTCCACTCAAGTGATTGAATATGCTAGGGAGGTTATCTGCCTTCTGATCTTTAGAAGTAGTTGATCTCCATCCTTCATCCATGTTCAAGACGTTCAGAAGCTGTTGGATGATGTCTTCTCGGCTTCAATTGCTTTGATCAAAGTAGAGGTTTAGATGGAAGTGTACTTTGAGTCGGTCAAATTGGAGTCAACTCAACACAGTAGGGTACTAAGTCTAGGGCTTCGAAGCCAACATTTTTAACCAGTTGAGCCTAATAAGCACCACACAATTGTTCATTTGGTTTTCTCTCAACATTGGGCATTGGGCACGTCAAATTCATGCTGCTTCAGCTCTCTGATATTTTAAGGATTTTTATACAGAACCCTTTTTAGTGTAATAGTTGGACTTGGCCTGAGGATCTATCAAAACGTTATTACTGAGTTCATAGGGTTAAAAATGCACATTTCCAAGGCACTTTCTTTAATGCAAGTAGAAAAAAAAGTTTGTGTAAAGTGGTATAGGGAGAAACCGTGAAGCTATTTTTGGGGGCAAATAAAGTTTCTCACTTGATTATGCTAGTTTTTAGTATAAACAAGGGAACAGGCCCAATGCAGTCTGACAGTCCACTTGACTTTATCAGTTGTCTTGATAAGTCTATTTATATCTTCTCACTCTGGGACCACGTTTCCACCATTATCAGCTGCAAATTAATATCGATTTTCTTTTTAATTAGAAAAGGTTGCTTGGGCCTTATTAAGGAAAAGCACCTTCAATTCTGAACGCGCATCTTGTTTACCTCCCAAGCACACTGTCTCTTCAAAAGTGTTGAAGAAACACATGTTGTGTCTTTCTGTGGCTCTTGGTTGTTTCTAGAGGCACAGACAGACCTTGCAAAGAGGCAAAGTGGTAGAAATGTCCCTCTGTTTCTCCTTTGTGTGCAATTTGATAAACTGATGGGTGCTAAAGAATAAAAATGTAAGTACTCTCACAATGGATTACATCTGAGAAGAGGCTCCTTTAATCAGTTGTGAGTTTTGCTCACTTTTAATTATCTAGTCTATGTGCATATGTAAATTTCCAGAGCTTAATTGTCAAAATCATTGGTACTGTGTTCTTAAATCCATAATGTTATAAATGGAAGGTATTTAAAAAATAATTACAGATCTATACATGAAATTATTCTTTTTTAAAAAATTCAAACAAAAATTGGATTTGCTTTGAGATTTGAATCCAGTTATAATCAACTCTGTCTGTCTAGAAAGAGGTGTGCTATTTATTGTATTGGGTGAAGAACCCGGAAAGCAACAGTTTGAAGCTTTGTTTCTCAGTCTTTATGAAAACCAAATGATTTGAATCCACCGCATTAGATCAAAAATGTCTTGAAAATGTACTACATCCATTTATCTTGGTGCTTTTTAATTACGTTTCAGTCTCATAGTGCAATAGAAATGTGGCCGATAAATGTTTTTATTTAGTTTAACAGGATGGCATTAAAATTTTAAACTATACCCTGGATTGTTTTTATACTCCATTCTGCTGTTAAAATGCATTTTGTTTTATAGAAGGACTGAACTGTTTATCTCCTGACCAGATCAGTTAGTTGTCACAACAGCAAATTTTGTAGTTCCTGTATGTACAAGAACTTTGAAGGGGGAAAATTAAAATTCCACCATGTGGAAATAAAAAGGAGAACATGAATCAGCTTGTGAAGGAAACCTTGTATTTCATTAATGTGTGAGACTCTGACCTTATTTGAAAGCTAAGCAATCTTGTAAGAAAATTGCACATATGTATCCAGGTCACCCAAGGTAAACTCAAATTGAAAGAGAGTAGAACATATCCACTGCTTTTCCTGCAGCTAATAATTGCAGAGTCCAAGTGCCATTCTGTTAGAGATATTGTAGAGTTTGGACCCATAATTCTGTAACGCTAAAGCCATCAGTTTTCAACTAGGGGCTGGCACAGATCAGCTTCTCTGGTTAGCTTCTGCAAAGATGCCAGTTAAACTGTTGAAGCGAAGATGATAGTTATAGCTAGTTCTTTGGTTACAAGGCCATGTGATTGCATAGCGTAGCGACAACAATCTCTGCAGTCCCAGTTGTGACTCTAAGACGTGGGCTAAGTGAGAAGTGGCGAGAGTAAGGAGTGTAGGGGTGCCGCAGGGGAATGGGGTAAGGCCCTAGGTCTAGATCAGTGGTGAAAACCAATTTTTTTTATTACCGGTTCTGTGGGCGTGGCAGGGGAAGGATCCTGCAAAATCTCCATTCCCTCTCCACTCCTGGGGGAAGGATATTGCAAAATCTCCATTCCCACCCTATTCCTGGGAGAAGGATATTGTAAAATCCCCATTCCCTCCCCACTCTGGGGCCAGCCAGAGGTGATATTTGCCGGTTCTCCGAACTACTCAAAATTTCCGCTACCGGTTCGCCAGAATCTGTCAGAACCTGCTGGATTTCACCCCTGGTCCAGATCATTAGAATTAGGTAAACAATAATCCAATGAAAGAACTATCAAGACCATGCCCACCAACATTGACAGGGCAATGAGAGCAAACCCCACTTCCTACTAGCATTGATGATGTTACCTAGCTGGGTAATGAAAGGTCTGCAAGAAAACAACCAAGCTCGGAGAATACCAAAGATCCCACAATTAGGTTTTGCAAAACAAAGGGATGGAGATAATCAATATACTATGCTTGATAGTTTATATCAAAAAAAATCCTTATGTCATTAAAGGTACTTTTTTTGTTGGCATTGCCCTTTTCTGTATAATGGAGCAAAAGCTATGGTTTTCCATTTTCTCCCCATATAGGATTAGTACAAGGGGATGGACTAGGAAGAGATATTTATCTATGAACTGTTAAGCACTTCACTCAGAATTAATTGGCTAATTTGATAAACTCATAGAACATAGAATAATCGGATTGGAGGGGATCTTGGAGGTCTTCTAGTCCAACCCCCTTCTCAAGCAAGAAACACTAGAAAAAGAATATTTTCCTTCACAGAACCTCTACAGGGAAAACAAGGTCAGGCAAACTTCAAATTCTATATATTTCAGCTACTACATTTGTAAAGGATGCAAAGAGAAACAAGAATTATAGATCATTAATTCCTAAAGGGACATGTCAAGGCTGATATCTTAATGAAGGTATATAACAATAAAAAAGGGATAAATTACTGTTTTTCTTACGTAACGTTTATCAACTATATATACGGGGCAACTAGGAATATTAAGGTGCGGAGATTTTCAATCTGAACAATCCTTTTCAAGTACTGATCTATCTACAGGCAGTGATCCAACAATACTTGCAAAAGAACAAACTATTTACTTCAATAAGGTAACAACAACATTTCCAATCTTGTAGTAAAGGTGATCTTTTTAGGCATCCCAAAATGGCCTAATCTATCTGTCAGTTTCAGGCTTTTCTTGCACAAATGCCATGGTTGAGATCCAAAAATGGCAAATGTCACTTGGATCATTTCATTTTAGAAGACGGTGCACGCTAAGGCAACCTGCTTTCTCTTGATTTGAAGATGCTCTGGCCAAAACAGCATGACAAGCGAGGGTAGTGCGGTGCCACGATTTGCTAAGGCCACATCATACACAGGGGGGTCTCTTGAATACGAAAGATCCTGCAAGCTACTCGGAATCCAGTTCCTTGACTCCATCATATTCAAACTCCTGCAGGACTTCAGATTCATACTTCTCCCATGATCGCCTGATATATCCACAATCTTCATCACTGGTGTCCCCGCTGTTTTTTTCTGATCCTGGAAGAAAACACAAAAGCACATTGATGCCAGATGCTGGAATGATTTTGGAGGTCTTTTTTTCCTGGTTATTTATTGACATCTCTTTAACGCGGTATCTCAAATTTTTTCTTCTACTTGCTCCAAAACAACTTAAAAGATTAAGTTTATTACTGTTTCATTTATTTTAAGGATCTTTTTTTTTTTTTACCTTCCCGTAGAATGATTGATGGCAGAAATTAAAACTGGGAAAGGACAAATGCCCTGGGCCCTTAACAGATTTTCTTGGATCGATTCAAGTTTTTCCTACTTTCGAGGGGTGCGGTGGCCTAGAGATGGTGTTCTCGCCTCACAATCAGGAGGCTGTGAGTTCGATACTAAGTAGAGGCAGATATTTCTCTTTCTGGGCATGCAGAATATATCTGCTGAAAGAAACTCCACACTGGTGACAGGAAGGGCATCCGACCAGTAAACACTCAGCTCCATTCGGTTGCCCAGATTCCACCCTGCAAGGGATTGTGGGGTTGTTAAAAGAGGATGATGATGATGATGATTCAAATTTTTCCTACTGATTGTTCCCTAGGTAAAACACCACTGAGATAAAACTGGGCCATACATTACCATTTCTGGCATGTTACAAATTTCTCATTCAAATTTCTTTGCCGGAAGCTGGAGATTACGTGACGAGGATGCTGCCACCTTTGTTGGTTGGCAAGCACACAAATTTTGATAACGTGACTGGAGATGATGCAGTGGTTTTAAGAGTGAGAACTGGTTGCAAGTCCTTTGTTTCAGTGCAGTTGTAACTTCGAACTGTCACTAAACAAATCTAAGTCAAGGACTACCTGTGTACAAATATGATTATTGACAAATACCGCCTTCACCTTCGTCAAGAAATTCGTCTTCATCTGGATAGTCATTACGCCAGTTGTTCTCGTTATTCTCATCATCTTCATCTTCGTAGGTTTCTTCGGCGAAATGCTCTTCATCCATCTGCATGTCAATACACAATTCTACTGTCACTGAGGAAAAAAAACACACTACAAGCACCTAACCTGGATCAGCCTGACCGAATGAAAAATAGGATATATGAGGGGAAAGCAATTAGCATGAGTAATCTTGAAGGTAGAGGCTTAAGAGTGAGAAAAACATGCAATTTAAGCTTGTAAGGCAATGAGATACAAGAACCACTTGTATTTTATAGGTCCGTGATGGCGAACCTATGGCACCCGTGCCAAAGGTGGCACGCAGAGCCCTCTGCTGGCACGAGTGCCATCACCCCAGGTCAGATCTCCATGGCGTTTCTTCCATGAGCTTCTGTTTCTCTGCAAACAACAAAACAGAAGCTCACGAAAGAAAAAGATCTTGCCTTTTGCTGAGCTGCCGATGTTGGGATGCCCCGCCTCCCGCCAGCCAGCTGGTCTTCGGGTCTCTGCTGCGCATGCGTGCACATGACCATGCATGCACATGTCAGTGTATGTGTGTGTTTGCGCATGCTCGCACCTTTCACTTTGGGCATAGCACGCAAGCACAGTTTGGGCATTCGGTGTCTAAAAGGTTCGCCATCACTGTTATAGGTTGAATCACTTCTAAGTTACAAAACACAGCACGTTTTACAAGGGGGAAAGAAACAAGCCTCGCTATGTTTGATATCCCTTTAGAAGATGCTATTTTTGATTTACTTACCAAGTCAAACTCTTGGGTGTAAGGTTGTACAGACAGAATGTTCTCAATCCACCCCGGAGCAGCAGTTTCTGTACAGTAGATATCATAAACGTATTCTTCTTTATTTAAGCCATCCTCTGCTTCTTTACTGTTGTCGGATACTGTTAAACGTTCACGAATCATCTCTACGGCATTGCAAAGAATCACATCGGGATGTGACTTCTGTTAAGAATTACATTTTTTTTTTTTAGCCAATAGAGAACTTATTATTAGAATGTGATCTTGCCTTTATTTTTGGTCAACTCACAATGGCATGCATACCTTATCCAATATCTCAGCCTGTTAACTCCCCCTCCTGTTCCATCTCTCTCTCTCTCTCTCTCTCTCTCTCTCATATACACACACTGTATATGGAATCATATATACAACATCAACCCTGTTAATACAAGGTTTCCAAATTATTAAATCCTTTCCTCCAAATTAGCCTTTTCACTTAATTGCAGAAAAGAGTGTTTAAATATTTAATGTTTAAAGTACACTACATTTCCTGACTTAAAACTAAGTTGGACAAAAGACAACATTAAAAATAAACTATTTGTTTCTTTCCCTATTTATGAGCAAATATTTAATAGAACACTGCTTAATTGGGCAACACAGTTTCTTTCTTGTCACAGAAACTCTTAACAAAAAGTTACAAAGTTCAATGTTCTCCTGAGTTCTCAAGAATTAATTCACTTGTTACCATTTTGTGTTAAGTGAAGCCAATTTTGATAAAAGGACCCAAGAGAACACAAGGTTTCATTTTTAATGTTAGATTTAATGCCAAAATAGGTCCAGTTTGCAATTCACAAGCATTTGGGGGGGGGGGGGGGGGGGGGGGGGGGGAACCTGTGATACCAAAACCTGCAATCCTTGTATTACTTGATTTTTTGATCTCATATTTATTATATTTTTGTCATTTTCAAATATGAACTTGCTGAGAAGGAGCCTTTTTATAAAATTTATTTGCTCTATTTGACTGCTATTATTTAGTGACATGTAAGGCTGGAAGCACATAATTTTAAGGACCAACAATCAGGTGTCCACTAACTACAGTATTTGATCTTTTAATTACACTCGGTAAATCGTCCTTTTAAAAAACAGAACACAGAGGTAACATTTTGAGTAATTGATCAATGAAAAGTTGCCATATCTTGTCCGAATTAACAGGCACACTGGGGTCCAACTCTATGGTTTAGAAAGTTTAAATGCCATTAATTTAGATGTCGTGGACGACATGTAAATTAATGTCACCATTATAACAGCTTCTTTCTCCTTGAGGTCGTCGCATGAACAGAAATGAGTCCACAGACACCGCAGAATTTTAGCCGGGTTTTCCCTGCGTTGATGCTCTCTAGGTAACGTGGAACTGTCCCTTGCTTGCTTTTCCAAGTTGCTGAAGAGGCTATTGTGGCTGGAGGAAGGCCGCACATCGTAAAGGTGGCATAATGTCAAAAGGAATTTTAGCCCAGGGCTATCTGAACTCAAAGGGCAGTTGATTGTGTTGCAATACAATCAATGCCTGCACTTTGTTTCGGGTTACTCTTTCTGTTTTTAGAACTTGCTTCTAAACCATAAAGTCTGACCTTGTTGTGACTGGAAATGTGGACAACCTATGGAAAACCTCTTTTCACCGATCAGTTACTGGAAATATTACCTGTGACTTTTGTAACAGCCGGATTCACAATGGAGCCCAAACCAAACAAACCATATTATTCATTGATAATATTTGTATAGTATCCACTCCCTGAACAGCTCAGGAAAGCTTATCAAATGCAGTTAAAATAGAATGCAATTAAAGTAACACTTAAAATATTATTAATACATTAATACATTTTAAAGTAATGGAATAAAAGAAAACATAAACAAACAGAAAGGAAGGAATAGAATACATACATGCATATATAAAACAATGGAATCCCTAACCCGATTTTGTTATCGGTCCACTGGAATTTCTAGCATATATTCACTATTGAAACAGTGACGTCTACGCTGGCTGGGGCATGTCGTGAGAATGGCTGATGGTCGGATTCCGAAAGATCTCCTGTATGGAGAATTAGTGCAGCCCCTCGGAGACCACAGCTACGATATAAGGATATCTGCAAAAGGGACCTAAAAGCCCTGGGAATGGACATTAACACCCCTGACGAGGCCCTAGTGAAAAACATTATTCTAAACCTAAGATACATTATGGGGCAGCTTGTAGTTGGGATTGTGTCACTCTGTTTGCATCAGTGGCTCTTGTCCCATTTTAATACGGGTTTTTGATGGTTAGTACTAACCTGTAAATGGGAAGCAGGTGTATCACTTTCCACCTCCTCCTCCTGTATAATATCAAAGAACTGAAAGTCTCTACAGCAGCCTGAGGTGCTGTCATTTTTGTCTTTCTCAGATATGGAAGACTGTTTCTTTTCATCAGATTCTTTCTCATTTGCTCGGAGTGCAGCATTTTCTCCATCGCTGATATTTGGGCGGAGGCTAGTGATCAGGCGGTAGCGGCTTTCCTGCCTTTTGGCTTGCTTTGAAGAACGAAGATCCTGAATTATTCTTTGAGCGCTCCCTAGAGCAGGTCGCAGAATCTGGCCCCCTTTCTGTTGGGTAAAAGCTTCTTGTATGTATTTGTCAACAGGTTCGGCCTGAAAGACATTTTAAAGAAGTTCAATTAGCACCTGGGATCACAGCAGTGTTTCTCTCAACCTGGCCGATTTACAGGTATGCGGACTTCAACTCACAGAATTCCCCCACTCAGCATAATCTCTCCTCTTTCTCCCCTTTAGGGAGAATAGAAAAATACATCTATTCAAAATAAAAATAAATATCAAATCTTGACACATAATTCCAGGATGTGCAAAATACCGTATTTTTTGGAGTATAAGACGTACCTTTTTACCCCCTAAAAGGGAGTGAAAATTTAGGTGCATCTTATACACCGAATGTAGCCCTGCCCACTCACTGGCCCCCACTCTTTGGCCTCTGCCTCCCAGCAGTTACCTCCTTGCAGCTAACAGCAAGAAGAAACAGCTCCTTTCAGCTTCAGCACAGCCTAATTAGCACAAGTTGATTGGATTGGTCTCCCGACTCTCAGCTGATTTGCTCTCGGCTGTTTTGCGCAGGCTCTGCTGCTTGCTGCAAAGAGGTAAATTGCTGGAGCAGATTTTTTTTTCCTTGTGCTAATCAAGCTATGCTGAAAACGAAAATGAAAGTAAAGCAGGCTGTTTGCTGCAACTAGGCAAAATTGCTCAGAGGCAGAGGGAGATTTCTTCTTTTCCTCACCAAAAAAGGTAGGTGCGTCTTATATTCCACAAAATACGGTATGTGTATTTGGAATGGGGCAGGTGTCCCAGGGCAAGATCCTTGCAGGTTGCTGAGAACTGTTGTGGGTCCACCAGTGGCCTGCGGAGCTGGCAGCAGAGTTGGACAGTGAGGAAGTTGGGGAGGAACATGGGCCAGTCCTGGAGTCTGGGGAAGGCTTGGACGAGGGCTGTACGTCAGAGGCAGAGATGGGGCCAAGGCCATCTGGGAGTTATGTGCTGCCTCCAGAGTCGGACCTCAGTGAGGCAGAGGAACAGGGGAAGCCTGTTCCCAGTGCGCGCATGTGCAGAGTTGCCAGAAGGCAAGAACAGTTAAAACAAAAGGGACGATTCGGGAGTAGGGCTTGGAGATGATTGGCCCCTCCCATAAGACATAAAGGAGGAGCAAAGACACATGAGCCTTTGCAGGAAGCAACTTTGTTCATTCTGGTCGGTTTAAATTCTGAAGCTCCGTTTTGACTCTGTGTTCCGTGTGGCTTTGTAAAGCTAATTGCCAATTAGGTCTTTGGCAGCGTGTCAAGAGAGATAAAGGTGGGTGCTTATCAGCCTTATCCCAAAGGACTGAAGCAGACTTCTGTCGGCCTCTTTACAAACTATTTGTGACTCATTAGGGGTTGTGAATGAGCATAATTCACAGCCGTTGAAATAAAAAGAGGGTTTTTGGGACTAATCGTGTGCTTTTTACTGTCTCAGGAAGCCTAGGTCAGAACAAGAACATTCTGGATCTGAATGTTCTAATCTACAATATATTTGGTGCACCAAACCTACTTTTTGCCCTAAAACAAAGCAGGATGTTTAAATGCAGTCCAAGATACTCTAATGACCTTCCCCCCCAAATGGGGCAGGATGCTCCACAGTCCAACTTTGTGCAAAACCAGCATAAAACATAGAATAATTGGGTTAGAAGAGACCCTCTTCTAATCCAACCCTCTGCCCAAGCAGGAAACTCTTTAACATTTCAGACAAATGGTCGTCCAATCTCTCCTTATAAATCTCCAGTGATGGAGCACCCACAATTTCTAGACTGAGGCAAGACGTTCTATTGATTAATTGTCCTCACAATCAGGAAGTTTCTCCTTAGTTCTAGGTTGGATCTCTCTTTGATAATCTTCCATCCGTTGCCTCTTATCCTGCCCTCAGGTGCAGAAATGCATTCAGCGATATTTCCTTTTAACAATGATAGAGCTCCTGATGTCCTTCCTTCACTGGAGAAGTTGAGATACATCCAGAGATGTTAATCTTCCTTGGAAGTAGCCCATGTTGAACTTTATATTGCAGCCAAACAACAGCACAGGAGATCTTTTATGACATTTTGTATTATGTCACACCCTGCTTTATGGTGATGTTTATGTCATACACTGTTTTATACTAGGGAGAGGCAGATATTTCTCTCTCTGGGCACGCTGAGAATATATCTGTTGAAAAAAAAACACACCCTCCGCATTGGCGATAGGCCAGTAAACACTCTGCTCCATTCAGTTGCCCAGACTCCAGCCTGCAAAGGATTATGGGGTCGTTAAAAGAGGATGATGATACACTTGTTTTATACAATTTGCAAAGTGTCAATTCCAGCAGAGTCATAGGTCCCAGATTTTGGACACATTCTGTAAGTTCATCCATTTGAGGTCCCTTTGGTTCCAAAACTGTTACCCTACGATGCACCATTTCGCCCACTGAAAGATTACAAGAATCAAAACTGATCACAGTACAAGATTAGTCCTCGATTTATGACCCACCATTGAGCCCAAAATTTATGCCGCGGAGAAATTTGTGAAGCGAGCTTTGCCCGCCCCCCTTTTAACCACCTTTCTTGCCACGTTTGTTAAGTGAATCATTGCAGTTGTTGAATTAATAACAGCGTTGTTAAGCGAATCTGGCTTCCCCTCCCCCCCTTGACTTTTGCTTATCAGGACACAAAAGGGGATCCAATGACGCTGCAACCGTCATAAATGTGAGAATTTGGATCACGGGACCATGGGGGAAATGCTGCAAATGGTCGCAAATGTGGGAAAAAAAAACGGTCACCAGAAGTCACTTTTTTCCAGTGCCGTGGAAACTTTGAATGGTCACTAAAGAAACCGTTGTAAACCGAGGACTACCTGTGTTTAGATCAATGTTCTGTAATTCAGACGTTGTGGGAGCTTCATCACTGGAAGCTTTCCGAGAAGAGACTGGACTGCCCTCTGTCAGAAATGGTGCAGGGGCTCCTGCTTGGGCTGGGGGGGGGATTGGACTAGATGACCTCCAAGATCCCTTCCAACTCTGTTAATCTGTTAACCTTCGACCTTTGAAGATGCTGTGGACTTCCAACTCCCAGAATCCCCCAGCCAGGCGCGCTTAAACACATCGCGTATTAACTAACGATAATTAAATCGATAATTTAATCTAACGATCCCAGCCAAAACACACACGAAGCCTCACCTCCGAGTTTACGGTGGCTACCAACTTGAAGAGAGTCTTCTCCACCTCGCCCTCTCCGGGCGAGGAGGAGGAGGAGGAGGCCTCGGCGGCAGCCCCAGCCTCCCTTCGGAAGCGCTTGCAAGCAAGGACCAGCGCTTCGGCCGGCAAAGACCCTCCGCGCTTTCTCTTCACGCGCAGCACGGCAGCTGTCTCCATGGCAACCGGACTAGGCCGCTCTGGCGCGCAAGGGACCATGGGAACTTC
>NW_026844073.1:6899661-6922161 GCF_029531705.1 Pantherophis guttatus
TCTCCGGCTTTAAGCCTATTTCTAAGTCTCTGTACTTGAAGGGATGCTGACGATCCCCTTCCCTTCCAGAGCATCAGCAACAACAGGAAGGCCACCGTGCCACGATTTCCACTCCCCTTGCCCTGCTTGGACAGAGGTCCACCTCTAACCGGAAGTGCGATTGGAATGGTGTCGTTCCGCACCTCTTTGGTCCCACAACTCTCCAGGAGATTGGTCTCCCAACCAGGGAAGGAAGCTCCGCGCGTTGCATCCTGGGAAGATGGCGGCGCCCGGTGAGTCGAAGCGCGGCCGGTTGAGCTCGTGGGTCGGACGAGTGGGGGGGTGTACCCCCCCACCCGCCCCGGGCAGGGCAGTTAACGGTTTCGGTTCCCCAGGGGATGAGGAGGAAGCTCGGTACGCCTGCCCCACTTTTGCTTACCCCGCCCCCCCCGTGCCTCTGATCATGTGTGGAGTTCATTCGTCAGGTTCCCTCCCTGACCCAGGAAAACAGGGTTCCTGGGCATGGGCAGAGTTCCTCGCCCTCAAACGAGCTTTAAATCAAACTACCGAACCTGTAAAGTTTGGTTTCTCTGATGTCTGTGTGTGTATGTATGTATGTCTATATATATGAATATATGTATGTATATATATATATGTATGTGTGTATGTAGGTATACGTATGTATATATGTATGTACGTATATGTATGTGTATATATATGTAGATATGTATGTATGTTTATATGTATGCATGTTTATATATATGAATGTATATATGTGTGTATATATGTATGTATATATACGTATGTATATATGTATGTATGTATATGTTTATGTATATGAATGTATGTATGTATATGTATGTGTATATGAATGTATGTATATATGTATATATATATGTATATATATATATATACGTATGTATGTATGTATATGCATGTGTATATATATGTAGATATGTATGTTTATATGTATGCATGTTTATATATATGAATGTATGTATGTATGTATATATGTGTATATGTATGTATATATGTATGTATGTATGTATGTATGTAAAACATCCGAGATTTTAACTTTTTACATACACACACCCACAAAAACTTGAGAAGACATATGTATGTGTATATATGTATATATGTTTATATATATGAATGTATGTATGTGTATATATGTGTATATATATATATATATATGTATATGTATGTGTATATATATGTATGTATGTATGTATATATGTATGTGTGTGTATATATATGTATATATGTATTTCTCTTTAGCCAGGTTCTTCCTACGTAAACCAAGATTTTTATGCAGCCCTAGTTCAGTGAAATCCCAATCCACTCGTTTCTAGGCTTTTTTTTTTCCTGGCAGCCAGCAAACACTCTGCTGCCCATTGGGAGACTAAGTCTCCCAATGTGTGTGTGTATGTGTGTGTATACATTTCCTGTCTCCAGAGGGCCGCGGGGGGGGGGTGTTCGCCCTCCCCAAGCTCCTAGAAAGGCTCTGGAGCTTGGAGAGAGAGAAAAACGGGCCATCGCGTGCCAGGAGTGGGGCAGAAGGGGGATTGTGCGCACATGCACGGGGGTGGGGTGCATATGCGATCTCCCCCCTCCCCCCCACTGCTCCTGGCACGCGATGGCAAAAAGGTTCGCCATCACTGGAATAGGATATTAAATAAACAAATACAGATTGTCCTTGACTTATAACAGTTCATTTAGTGACCATTCGAAGTTACAACGTCACTGAAAAAAGTGACTTATGACCATTTGTCACACTTATGACCATTGCAGCCTCCTCATGGTCACATGACTAAGATTTGGATGCTTGGCAACTGGTTCATATTTATGATGGCTGCAGGGTCACCTGGAATCATGCAATCCCCTTTTGCGAGCTTTTGACCAGCAAAGTCAACGGGGGAAGTCAGATTCACTTAACGACCCGTTTATTAATTTAACAACTGCAATGACTCACTTAACAACTGTGGCAAGAAAAGTTGTCAAATGGGGCAAAACTCAACAAGTGTCTCACTTAGCAACAAATTGGTCTCACTTATGATCGTACGTCGAGGACTATCTGTGTTCCAGGGGAGGGGATTTCTGTCTGATGATCAAATCGACCCAAGTTTTGTTTTCTTTTTTATTCATTTATCAAATTGATATAGCCGCCCATTTCATGTGTTTAAGATGCATCATTCGTGATCCCGTGACCATGGGGATGCCGCAATGGTCGTGTGAAAAATGGTCATATGTGTTGTGGCTCCGTTACCGGAGCCTGTGTCATCGTCAGGAGAGGACTCCGAGAGTGAAGGGGAGGAGTTGGCAAGGCCTCCCTCTCCAGGACCCTCCTCTCTGGCAATGCCTTCGGTGTCCGCCGAAGGGCAAGAGATAGGGCCAGCGCCAAGCATGTCCACGCAGCCACAGATGGACAGTGATGAGGGTAATGAGTCTTGGCTGGATCCACGCCAGCGTCGCAGAGATAAGCGCGCGCAACAGAAGAAAAGGCGTGCCCGAGATTAGGCTGAATCACTGGACCACACCCCCCAGGATATAAAAGGGAGCATGGTGGCCAGTCAAACCTTGTGACGAACAAAGCTGAAAGCTTCCACGCCAGTCTGCATTGCCGGACTTTTGCTTTAAGACGGGATTATCTCTGGACTTGATTGTAATTATTGAGCTGCTTTCCTTTGATGTATCAGAAGTGGGGAGAAGTTATCTCTTCTCTTTGTAAATAATAAACTCTTGGCAGGCAGCCACTAGGTTGTTGCCAAGTTCCGTTATCTTAAGGAAAAGGATTTTGCCGGCTGGTTTGGTCTTTAACTCCTGAACATCTGTTGGTGTGTGTGCGTGGGGTTGGGGACAGAACATCATATGACTTTTTCCAGTGCCGCTGTAACTTCCAACGGCCGCTAAATGGACTGTTGTAAATCGAGGTAAAAGGTACCTGTAAAAGGTAGCCCCACCATATATGTGTATAAATGTGGCTGCCGGATCATTCTTTTCCATTCTTGGGCTAAATCTCATCTCAAGATTAGCAAGGCTTTGTTATGACGTGACAAGGGCACTACGCTGGTCACATCATTTCTTAAACTGCACTTTCTTTTCTGTTGCAATAGGTTTGAGCTTATGTGTCCAAAGATAGGATGTTGCGTTAAATAGAACTTTTCTCACAAATAACAAAACAAGACAGACGGTGATGAAGGTTTTCTGTGGAAGAGCCAATCCGACTACTGGAGCCATGGAGTGGTTAGAGGAAGACGAGAATTATGATTACCACCAGGAAATAGCAAGGTCTGTTGCCAGTGGTGAAATGTAAAATTTTGTTACTACCGGTTCTGTGGGCGTGGCTTGGTTGTGGTGGGGGTAATGTGACTGGGTGGGCGTGGCCAACTTTTTTTTTTTTAACTTTTAAAACCATTTTTTCTACAACCTCTTTGGCCGAAGAGGTTGTAAAAAAAATGCTTTTAAAAGCCTCTGATGATCCCAGCTAAGTTGCCTGATCATCAGAGGCTTTTTTTTTTCTTTTAAAAACATTTTTTCTACAACCTCTTCAGTCAAAGAGCTTATTAAAAAAATGCTTTTAAAAGCCTCTTTTAAAGAGCCAGCTTTGCTGGCTGAGGAACTCTGGGAGTTGAAGTCCACAAGTCTTAAAGTTGCCAAGGTTGGAGACCCCTGCTCTAGAGACAGTGATGGGTACATCTGAATGATAGTGGGTGACCCCCTGTTTGGGAACCGTATGAGTTACTAGTTTTCTTGTAGGTGCAATTTAGGGTGCTTGTTGAGGCCTCCTAGCTCTGAAGCAGGTTATCTAAGGGTACATCCTCTCCCACTCTTGATTTTGATCCAATTTTGCTTCCTTTTTGAGTACGAGTACCATTTCCTGTGCACTACTACACAGGATTCTGTGCATAAATGTGATATTTTCCCCTGTCCTTTTATAAATAGCAGTGTAATCATTGTGCATTCATATTCGGCACATTCATATATATGCCATAATAGGAATTGTTCATCCTGTCATTTATTTAGCTCTTTTCTGATAATGTTGGCACTCCTTGGCAACTTTCTGATTCTTTACTGCATTTGATCTGAAAACTGAATTTTATTTACAGGTCCTGCTATGCAGACATGTTGAATGACAAGGACCGAGTAAGTTATTTATTTGTTTTAGCCATGTTTTATTAGGTGTTAAAATTCCTTATGTAGCTCCATGAACTCCCACTCTGTAGTGCCTTAAATTGTGAGGCAAAAAAACAAATTGTCTAAATGACATTTATAATTTCTAATAAAAAAGTATTGAGTATTTGTTTTTTGCCTTATTTTTAGTTGTCTGGGTGCAGTTATTAGTAACTTTGAATTTCAGATGTTTTGGGGTAGTTTTTGTCCTGTAGGCCTGGTTCAGCCACATCTGGAATTATATAGAGCATCTTTCAGAAAGTTTACCTTTGAATCCATTGTTTTGCAAATGCTCACAGATCCCAAAACCCTCGTGGTAGGGTACATTTGTCCAGGCCTAAGAAATAGGAATACAGTGAAATAAAATGGCTCCTTCTTTCTTTTAACAGAACACCAAGTATTTTCAAGGTATTCGTGCTGCAGTTAGCAGAGTGAAAGAGAGAGGGGAAAAAGCCATTGTCCTGGACATTGGGACTGGCACTGGACTCTTGTCCATGATGGCAGTGACAGCAGGGGCTGACTTCTGCTATGGCATTGAGGTGAGCATCTTTCTCCCTTGTCTGTGAGTAGCGCATGCAGACCAATTGAGTAGGAGACAGTTCTTGAGTCTGTGAATGAAAAAAAAAAGTTCTATCCTGTTCCATATTAAGTTCAGAAAGGTTCTATTCCATATTCCAGAATGTTTTTTAAGTATGATTGTTAACTGAGTTCACATCCCTGCTTTATTGTTGCTAGTATAGTGCTTGAGAATACTTTGCCATGTTTGCCATGTTGAGCAAAACCCCTCCAAATTCTGAGCATGTTGAACTCTTAACTCTAATTCTCTCTCTCTCTCTCTCTCTCTCCCACCTCTCTCCCCCCCCTCTCTCTCTGCCATTCAAGCCTCAGATTGTAGCCTTTCCATTAGTTGATAGTCATGAACTATTCAGAAGACGACTCTCCTATACAGGCACTCCGCGATTAATGACAATTTAATGACATTTTTTCTAGTCCAATGGTAGTATGTATGTGTGTATAAATATATGTAAATAATGTAGGCGGAAAGGACTAAGCTAAAATCATCTACTGTTCCTGACAGCTTTCAAAAAAAACCCCAGCTGATTCCAACAGATGCTGAAATACCCAATCTATAACTTTGAGCTCTCCAAGGTCCTGAAGATGCTTTCTTAATGCTCTCTTCTCCAGAGCATTCTTTGTGAATTACAGCGTTTTAATTTATTTTCTTGAGGTCCTTGACTAGGGCAGTTCTCACTTCGGATGTGAATTGATTTTCAAACTTGAAAGGCAGAATGTTGTGCCATGCATGTATACCAACTTTTGAAGAAAGAGAATCACATTATAGCCTGAAAAATGTGATTCGTCAAATATGCTACCTTTGCAAACAGTAAAGAGGAGACAGTGTTGGAGAGTCTCTGCAGTTAGATGTGAAAGACCTCCTGTTCAGGAGCTCTTGCCAATCAGGATATAAAAGAAATACGTAGGATAGTGAAAGCTGTTGTAGCTTCTAATTTCTTTGGTGTAAGGTTACCTGCTTGATGGGGGGTTGATGACCTACAAGGTCCCTTCCACCTCTGTTAAAAAAAAAAGATTACTTTCTAGTCATGCAATAATAATTCCTTATTCTTTAAAAATAATAACCTGGTGGTTCCATTGGATGGTTAAGCCCCAGGTTTTTCAAAGACCTCATTCTGCTTTGCTTACTGCTCCTATTTTAAAATAATAATAGCAATAACACTTAGACTTATATATTGCTTCATAGTGCTTTACAACACTCTCTAAGCAGTTTACAGCATCAGCCTCTTGCCCCAAACAACCATTTTACCAACCTCGGAAGGATGGCTGGCTGAGTCAACCTTGAGCCAGTTATGATCAAACTGCTCGCAGTGGGCAGAGTCAGCTTGCAACACTGCATTCTAACCACTGTGCCACCAATAGGTTCAGTTATTTTATTTTCGAGAAGTTGATTTAAGCATTTCACCTACCCTGTTTCCCCAAAAATAAGACATCCCCTGATAATAAGCCCAATAGGGCTTTTGAGCGCATGTGCTAAAATAAGCCTTCCCCCCAAAATAAGCCCTCCCTGAAAATATTTAAATGCAGAGCTGGAAATCAGGTAAGACGGCAAGAGAAGCCCCATCTTGCTCCACGCGCCCCAAAATAATAAGACCTCCCCGAAAATAAGGCCAAGCACTTATTTCGGGGTTCAAAAAAATAGAAGACAGGGTCTTATTTTCGGGGAAACATGGTAACTTGCATCCCTTACCATTGTCCAGAGGCAAGTTGTCACATAAGGACCCATTTTTAAGCAGGAGAGCAACTACTTAAGGAGATAAACTCCTTAACTAAGGAGATAGAGCACTTTTTCCCAATATTTTCTCGAGCAATCTTTATCCAAAGGTATGCACAATTCCTTTTACAAAATCCATGCCAGGGTTTTTATGCCAAAAGTTTGCACAATGGGATCAGAGACTATTTAAATTAAGACTTACTGAACTTCAGTATCTCAAAGATCCTCGGTTTTTACCGCTGATAATCGCATGTATTTAGCTGAACCTCCTATGCAGAGCTTGTTTTGTCTTGTAAGTTAACAAAGACACATTTGTACGTGTAAGAAATCTGTATTTGCATCCAAGAGAATGGATTGTAAACTTTATGATAGGTGTGTGTTGTGGAATACCAATTTCTTCCTTCTTTATATAAAAAAAACTATAGAGTTTCAAAAAGTGGATTTGTCCGCAGATGCCTGAAACTGTACAAATTGTTTTCTTACTTTAGAGGCTGCCTATTAGCATGCAGACACTTAGTTTCTGCTTGGGTAGCTTCCAAGAAAACCCCTGTGTTTTGATGACTCTGAAATAACAATAAGGCTCTGATTAGGTAGGAAATTTTGTATTTTGAGGAGATAGGGACAAAGTTAGGTTGGGTTAGTTTTTATATTAAAACATTGACTAATGAAAGACTTTTTGGCCGGCAGTGGTCTGTAGCCATCTGTGTTCCTCAACTTTTAGTTTCGCATTTGCATTTTGGCAGGAAAGAAAGCAATTTTGACAGCTTGGAATGTGGCAGGCATTTTATTTTTGTCAGGATTCATTCATTAATTAGATGCATGTTTTAATATAAACAGAAGCTTTGTGGCCTTGAGAATACAAAGTCAGAACACTTTGCTAAGTTGTTATAATTTGCCTTGTTTTTGACTGCCCAGGTCAATGCAAAAATTTAACCCAGGTTTGCCAGTTGGCAAAGAGGAATAACTGATCAACCCTTTCCAATGTACTGTAAAAAAGAAGAATAAGTAGAATGATTTGTTGTTAAAGTGGCACGAAGCTACTTTGGAAAAGCTGAGTGTTTATTGGAAGTTGTACACTGTTTGTGCTTAGCGATGTTGCTTTGCAATAAGTGATGTTCAAAACTGGCTGTAGTAATTTTCTGATAGTATTTTGAACTCGGAAAGTAGATCCTATTGACTTCTTTTTTGGGGGAGAGTTTGGAATAGTGCAAGGGGTCTCCAAACTTGGCAACTATAAGACTTGTGGACCTCAACTCCCAGAATTCCCCAGCCAGGCTGTCTGGCTGAGGAATTCTGGGAGTTGAAATCTACACGTCTTAAAAGTTGCTGAATTTGGAGATCCTAGTATAACGACATGGGTATATAATGGGAACCGTGTCAAAGAAGATTCTGGTTCAATTCTGAGCAGCGAATTTGTAAGATGTTCTTAAAAGCAGAAATTCACCCACTTTTCTCAGCCAACCAAGATCCTATTCTATTCAGTTATGGTTCTTCCGTAATAAGGAATGTAAAAAAAAAAAAAATCATAGAATTTCTACTTGGATCAAAACTTTATAATAAAAACCAATCAAATGCAGTTTCCCCAGTGTCTCCTTCCTCTTTGCATACCCCCAAGAATGAAAGTAGTGAAAATACTGTAAGACATCTAAGTACTGGGGCTATATAGGCAACTTCCTGTCCATCCAGCTCAGCCTTTTCCAACTGGATACCCTCCAGATTTATTGGACCTCTGTACAGCTCTCAAACCCTCATCTAGCTTGGTATTTAGTGGCCTGGGGGAATCTGGGAGTTGTAGTCTGATCCAGGAATGAGTCAGGCTGAAGTGAAGCTCAGTGTCAGGGTTCCGACGGATGCCCTAATTAACTCATGAGCCTCAAGCCAAGCTTCAAAAGAAATCCAGTTATTTATTAGGAGGTTCATGTTGGCACGTTCCAAGTGAAGCCAACTCTGACCCCAAGTAATTTATGCCCCAATCATGACCCTGTTTCCTCCCTAACCCCCGGGTATGTCATCATTCACATTCGTAAAGGAGCAATTTCAAGGGTTGTAGAGATCACTCCCCTCCAGCCACTGTGGTTAACCCTGGGAGACAACCTTGAGAGAGATATATCTGGAATGTGCTTTTGTTTTTGGCTGCCATATGCTTCGTTGGTTTCCCATCCCCCTTGCCTATGGCAACTCGAGAGCAGGCCAGGGGTGCTTTGTGAGTTGACGCTTGGAAGCTAGAAATGAAAAGCAATTGCATTAGAGCTGGGTTCTTCAAACTTGGCAACTTTAAGAGTTGTGGACTTCAACTCCCAGAATTCTTGAAGTCCACAAATCTTAAAGTTGGCAAATTTGGAGACCCCTGCATTAGGGCAATGAACTTCTAAGGTGTTCACAGAAAGGCAAGCAGCAAAATCTTGTCCTTGTCTCAAAACTCGGGAATTTACATGATAAAAACAGCTTCCTCCCACCCTCAATTTTTGTCACGGACAACTCGGCTGCAAATGACAGCTCTACACTGGAGAGCTTTTAAAAATTAATGAGGTTATATAGATGGCATATTTAAATGTATTATGGGCGCCCAGAGTCTACTGGAGGGGGCGGCCTTTACAGATTTAAATAAATAGTGTTTTGAACTGTTGAAATACACTGTATAAATACCAAGGATGATTATGTTGCAGGTCTTTAAACCAATGGCCAATACAGCTGTGAAGATAGTGGAAAAGAATGGCTTTGGTGACAAGATAAAGATAATTAACAAGCATTCTACCGAAGTTACCGTGGGATCAGGTAAGGTTACTGCCTTGATTTACGGAGAAACAGAATATTTTTTTATATACTGGTAATCCTCAGCGCACAACTACAAATTGAGCCCAAGATTTTCCTTGCTAAGCAAGACGGTTGATAAGTGAGTTTTTGCTCCATTTTACGACCTTTCTCGCCACAAATGTTAAGTGAGTCGCTGCAGTTGTTAAGACTGTAACCCGGTTGTTGAGTGAATCTGGCTTACTTCCCCCTTGACTTTGCTTGTCAGAAGGTTGCAAAACGAGGATCACGTGACCTCCCGCCCCCCCCCCCAGGACATGCGCATAAAGCAGAACGTAATTATCCAAATGTCAATCCAAGAAAATATTTTTTAAAAATGCAACTAAATTAGAGGACTACTTAATCGAAATGTTCAGGGGGAAGATAAATCTCTCATCCTAGCACTAATCAGATTGCTGTGTTGGCACAGTGCGCCTCAGCCGAGTGCCATACCTAAGGAATATTTTACATTTCTCTCTCTCTTTCTGATTGCCAGTTGCTGATCGATAGAATTGCATCTTTTTTTTTTTCTGGGCCTTCTGCTGCAAAAAGGCACAATATTACGTTGCGTCTGCATTTCAGCTCATAAAGTGGTAGCTGTGAAGGAAAGTTTTCAAATTTGTCCAAAGGAGATTAAGAAGAGGAAGTTACAGGATTTTAGTTTTAGCATTTCATAGCCTTTTTCCAAGCAAAGCATTTTCTGCTTAGGAAACTTCTCAACAAAGTTAATCAAGTTGTGGTTTCCTCGTTGCTGTGTGCTCCAAAACCTGTGTGCTTTTCTCTTTCTCTCTCTCTCCCTCTCTCCATTCATCCATCTATCTTGAAAAAGCTTTGATTCTGATGTTTACAAACATCCCATGCAAAAACAATTTTATTACACCATGGTTTACTTGAGCTGTGGAATTTTGTTGTGAGTGGATAGAATATTCACAGTTCTGCTTAGTTCCACCTTTGCTCTTGCTCATTTGCGAAGAAATTTAGCTGCTTTTTAGCTCTACACTTAAGCAAGATATGCTGAAAACTAGCATTTAGTGATATACTTAGAACAGCTTTTTCCATTTTGAAACGTATCCTTGTGTATTTTGGGGAATCGGAATATTTTCCCCTACCAGTTTGTCATCTGTCCCCACCCTCACTCTGAGCCTTCCTAATATCAACCAGGAACAAAAAGACAACTTCTTGTAAAATTGCAAATTCTGTGAAAAACAAATAGGCTCATTGGAAAAAGTTATGCTAGAGCCCCTCTGTATCAACAGGGAGAATTATTACCATGCTTATATTATACCTGATCTGTGCTATAACATTTAGGCTAGGCTCATATACCGTGGCTCGTTTCACCATGAAGATGCTAAAATTGGCTCGATTCAGTCAGTATAGCTAAGTAAAAAACATCGTTTCACCATGAAGATGCTAAAATTGGCTCGATTCAGTCAGTGTAGCTAAGTAAAAAACAGACTAGACTGTAATTAAAATTACAGTTTAATAGCTTGTCCAGCCTGTGTTTACTCTTTGGAGAGATTGCACAATATGTTGGGGAAACTGGATCTTTCCTTCTCCCCAATCCAATATTAAGTTTTTGTGTCATGCTGTATGTGCAGTGAGGACCTTGTGGCTTAGTCATACAATCACAGAGTTGGAAGGGAGTTTGAAAGTCTTCTAGTGACCAAATCCCTGCTCAAGCACTTATACCACTTCAGACAAATGGCTATCCAGTCTCTTCTTGAAAGCCTCCAGTGATGGGGCACCCACAACCTCTGAAGGCAAGTTGTTCCATTGGTTGATTGTTCTCACCGTCAGGAAATTTCTCCTTAGTTCTAGCTCTTAGTACTAGACAACCTATGCCCGGTTGAAAGATTTTTCTTTACCAGATTTCTCAAGGCCTTCAACAATGCCAGAACTTCTTATGTCCTGCCTGGTCATGTGGCCAGCATGACTCAACGCCAAAGGTGCACGGAATGCTGTTACCTTCCCACCAAATGTGGTCCCTATTTTTCCACTTGCATTTTTTACGTGCTTTCGAACTGCTAGGTTGGCAGAAGCTGGGACAAGTAACGGGAGCTCACCCCATTACACAGCACTAGGGATTCAAACCACAAGCTCAGCATCTTAGCCACTGAGCCACCGTGTCCTTTCACTAGACTAGGCACACCTAATTTCCTGCAACCATTTATTCTTCCCTTGGGCCAGCCACAGAAGCTAGTGGTCAGAGTCGAAAGGTCGGCCAGAGGAGGGGGATGGAAAGGAAACAGGAAACAATTTCATGAAAGGTAAAATAAATAATTCTCATTGCATCTCCTTTTCCTAACCCTATTTCTTATGGCAGGGTGGGACAGTTGGTTAGATAGCTTAAAAAGAAGATGCTGCCCATACAGGTAGTCCTCAACTTACAACTAATTGAGCCCACAATTTCGAGTGTAAATCATGACACTCATAATGTGGGTTGGCATGTGACTGCCTGCTTGATTTTTTAAAAAAGTTTTTTACAGCAGTTAAGCGAATGTTGCAGTCATTAAGCAAACCCATTCTTTGCTATGGGGTGGAAACTGGAAGTAAAGACCAATTTCCAGCAAAAATATTGTAAATCACATGGGGCACAGCTGCAAAAGTGGGCTGTATTCTGAGAGCCTGAAAGTGGTTACTTGACTCTCTGGGGAGGTGGGCAGACTTCAAAATTTTAAACCTTGGACTTAAAAAGTCCCGTTTTCAGAGTGTGCCATAACTTTGAATGGTTGTTTTAAGTCGAGGACTACCTGTACGTGTTTGAGACCAAACACATTTAGTAGAAAAGTCTAAAACAACTTTATTTGGGAACAGTCCAAACTGAATTCCAGGGTCGCTGGTCAAATGTCGGTTTTGTATGATGCTTTTCAGATGGAGACATGGAATCCCGTGCAAACATCCTGATCACGGAGCTGTTTGACACCGAACTGATCGGGGAAGGGGCCTTGCCCTCTTACGAACACGCTCACAAGCATCTCGTACAGGTAAGGAGTGAACTAGGGCAGAGAAGATAAATTCACCTGTGTTCTTTGGTGGGTAGAAAGACAGTCAACCCCCAGATTTCTCACGATGAAACATTTCCCGATTCCTAGCTGATCAGTTTTGTTCACTAGCTTGCAACTCTCAAAATGATGAAACGGATTTTGGCCTCTCATTAATGTGATCTGTGCCTTACATTTAATGAGCTTTTGAGAAAATGCTTTAGAGAAATATATAGAAAAGATATAAAAAATATATAGAAAAGATACACGGAGACGTTTTCTGAGAACGTTCGGTTTCCTGAGATAAAACAGCTTAACAATTTCCAAGAGATCTGTTGAGGAATGTTTGAGATTCTAGAACAGGGGTCCTCAAACTTTTTAAACGGGGCCAATTCATGGTCCTTCAGACTGTTGAGGGGGCCGGACGGGCTGGGTGGGCGTGGCTAGGTGATCATGTGACTGGGTGGGTGTGGCTAGGTGGTCATGTGACTGGGTGGGTGTGGCCAATTTAGCAGTCCATTAAATAATACACACAAATTAAACTTTAATTTGTTTTGCTCCTGGGGGTGGAAAGCAGGTTAGTGAAGGGATGTGGCTGCCTTGGAGTGTGTGTGAGGGACTTCTGTTTCTGTGTGTGTGTGTGTGTGTGTGTGTGTGTGTGTGTGTGTTTCTCTCTCCCTCCCTCCCTCTCCCTCTTTCTGGAGCCCAGGGAGGCCAAAAACGGGCCTGTTTTTGGCCGCCTCGGCCTCCAGAAGATGGGTGGGGGCTGGCAGGTAGGTGGGGGCGATGTGGGCGGGGCAGCCTCGTCCCGCGCGGACCGGATTAATGGTTTTGGTGGGCCATATCCAGCCCATGGGCTGTAGTTTGAGGACCCCTGTTATAGACGATTCCGAATGGAATGGGACAACTTCTTGTGGCCATCTCACCGCGGGACAATTTCACACGGGATAACTCAATGCAATAAATATTATCCGCCATTGTTCTTTTGACATTATTTCCATTGACAAAAATGGAGATAATGTTGAAGAAACAGTGGAGGATAACGTTTGTCCCTGCCAAGTTATCCCACATGGATTGTCCTGTGGTGAGTTGGCTGCGGCAAGATGGCCACGGCAAAATTCCTGTGCTGGGTTGGCCGGTGGCAGGATGGTTGGGACGAGTTGGCCGCAGCGAAATGGCCGTAGTAAGGTAGCCCCAGCGAGTTGTCCTAGACCTGATTCTCAAATCCCTGAAAGTAAGTTTTTTTTGGTCTAGCTGTTATTTTTAAGATAGCGCCGTGGTGGCGCAGTGGTTAGAGTGCAGTCCTGCAGGCTACGTCTGCTGACTGCCGGCTGCCTGCAATTTGGCAGTTCGAATCTCACCAGACTCAAGGTTGACTCAGCCTTCCATCCTTCTGAGGTGGGTAAAATGAGGACCCAGATTGTTGGGGGTAAGAGGCTGATTCTGTAAACCGCTTAGAGGGGGCTGTAAAGTACTATTAAGTGGTATATAAGTCTAAGAGCTATTGCCTTTCCTTCCTTCCTTCCTTCCTTCCTTCCTTCCTTCCTTCCTTCCTTCCCTTCCTTCCTTCCTTCCTTCCTTCCTCCCTCCCTCCCTCCCCTCCCTCCCTCCCTCCCTCCCTCCATAGTGGTGCAGTGGTAGAATCAGTATTGCAGGCTGACTCTGCCCACTGCCAGCAGTTCGATCCTGACCGGCTCAAGTTGATTCAGCCTCCCATCCTTCCAAAGATGGGTAAAATGAGGAGCCAGATTGTTGGGGGCAATAGGCTGACTCTGTAAACCGCTCAGAGAGGGCTGTAAAAGAACTGTGAAGCGATATATAAGTCTAAGAGCTACTGCCTTTCCTTCCTTCCTTCCTTCCTTCCTTCCTTCCTTCCTTCCTTCCTTCCTTCCTTCCTTCCTTCCTCCTCCCTCCCTCCCTCCCTCCCTCCCTCCCTCCCATGGTGGTACAGTGGTTAGAATCAGTATTGCAGGCTGACTCTGCCCACTGCCAGCAGTTCGATCCTGACCGTCTCAAGGTTGATTCAGCCTCCCATCCTTCCAAGATCGGTAAAATGAGGAGCCAGATTGTTGGGGGAAATAGGCTGCCTTTGTAAACCGCTTAGAGAGAGAGAGAGCTGTAAAGAGGTATATAAGTGCTATTGCGTGTCTTTTTCTCCCCAAAGCACATGAACCGTATTTGATTTCTTTCCTATTCATCCTTCAATGAGCAGGAGGGATGTGAGGCAGTGCCTCACAGAGCCACCATTTATGCCCAGTTGGTGGAGTCCAAACGGATGTGGTCGTGGAACAAGCTGTCTCCCATTCATATCCAAGCAGAAGGTGTCCAGAAGACCATTGTCTTCCCACCAGAAATGAACGTTTGCCCTGGTGCACCTTCCGTCTGTGACATCCAACTGAATCAGGTGCCCACGCGTGACTTCGTGCCGCTCAGTGAAGTCATCCCTATGTTCAGGTGAGGTCTATCTTGTGGTGCTGTTTTTAGGGATGTGTGCGTTTTTTCCTGATACAGATAATGCTCAACTTACAACCGCAATGGTGGCCAAAATTTATGTTGCTAAGGGAAATTCGTGAAGCGGGTTTTGCCCCGTTTTACGACTTTCCTTGCCACATTTGTTAAGTGAATGGCTGCAGATTGTTAAATTAATAACTCTTGTGACCCAGGCCCAAGTAGTTAGTATTAAATGCAAACAGTTCGAAAACAAACAGATTTTATTAGAACAGCTGAAAATTAACTCATTCTCAGCGTAGTCCAAACTAAATGAAAGCAAATTCTTCAAAACACCATTCCTCAGTTTATCACCGACCTTGGGATATTTAGGCAAACTGCCAAAAGCTTTTCTTGGCAAAATGTTCAGAAGCAGAGAAGACGCCAACAAGAAATGAATACAGTGAAACAAGAAGCAAATCTCTCAACGTTGTTTTCCAGCAAAGAGCCCAAGAGCCGTTGCTGGTCTTTTAAGCCTTATGGGAAGGGCCAATCATCTCTTGGCCTTACTGCTGAGTTGTCCTTTTTCTTCTCATACCTGCACTTGGAACAGGCTCCTCCTTTCCTCTGCCTCTCTACTGTCAGCCTCTGGAGGCTCCAAAGTCCACACATCACTCCCCGATGGCCCTGGCCGCATCTCTGCCTCCGACGCAGAGCCCTCGTCCGGGCCTTCCCCCCCTGACTCCAGGACTGGCCCATGTTCTTCCTCAGCCTCCTCACTGTCCGACTCCTCGCTGCCAGCTCCGCAGACTGCGGGCGGACCACAACAATTACCCAGTTGTTAAGTGAATCTGGCTTCCCCATTGATTTTGCTTGTCAGAAGGATTGCAAAAGATGATCACATGACCTCGGGACACTGCAACCATCATAAGTATGAACCAGTTGTCAAGCATTCGAATGCAAATCACATGATCATGGGGATGCTGCAACAGTCATCAGAGTGAAAAAGGGTCATAAGTCACTTTTTTTCAGTGCTGTTGTAACTTTGAACAGCAACTGCACTTAGACTTATATACCGCTTCACAGGGCTTTACAGCCCTCTCTAAGCGGCTTACAGAGTCAGCCTCTTGTCCCCAACAATTTGGGTCCTCATTTTACCCACCTCGGAAGGATGGAAGGCTGAGTCCACCTTGAGTCTGATGGGATTCGAACTGCAAAATTGCAGGCAGCTGACAGTCAGCGGAAGTAGCATGCAGTACTGCACTCTTAACCATCGCACCACCGAGGCTTCTCAGTGAATATAGTGAATGGTCACTAAATGAACTGTTGTAAGTTGAGGACTACCTGTATATCTTGTATGTTTATTTTGTGTGTCTGAGTACATAATAAAAACAATTACTTTCAACCTGCCTTCCATTGAGGATCTGTATACTGCACGAGTCAAAAGAGGGCTGTGAAAATATTTACAGACCCCTCGCATCCTGGACATAAACTGTTTCAACTCCTACCCCTCAAAATGACGCTATAGAGCACTGCACACCAGAACAACTAGACACAAGGACAGTTTTTTCCCGAACGCCATCACTCTGCTAAACAAATAATTCCCTCAACACTGTTAAAATATTTACTAAGTCTGCATTACTATTAGTCTTCCCATCGTTCCTATCACCCATCTCCTCCCACTTACGACTGTATGACTGTAACTTTGTTGCTGGTATCCTTAAGATTTATATTGACTGTTTCCTAATATGATTTGATTGCTTATTTGTTCCCTATGACTAATCATTAAGTGTTGTACCTTATGATTCTTGACGAATGTATCTTTTCTTTTATGTATACTGAGAGCGTATGTACCAAAGACAAAATCCTTCTGTGTCCAATCACATTTGGCCAATAAAGCTGTTCTGTTCTGTTCTGTTCTGTTCTGTTCTGTTCTATTCTATTCTGTCTGTTCTGTTCTATCCTATCCTATCCTATCCTATCCTATCCTATCCTATCCTATCCTATCCTATCCTATCCATCCTATCCTATCCTACCCTATCCTACCCTGCCCTGCCCTGCCCTACCCTACCCTACCCTACCCTACCCTACCCTACCCTACCCTACCCTACCCTACTCTATTCTATTCTATTCTATTCTATTCTATTCTATTCTATTCTATTCTATTCCATTCCATTCCATTCCATTCCATTCTATCCATTCCATTCCATTCTCTTCTATTCTATTCCATTCTAATCCATTCTATTCTTTCCATTCATTCATTCCCTATCCATTCCATTTCATTCCTATTCAATCCTATTCCATTATTCCCTTCCTCATTCCATTCCAGTCATTTTCATTCTATTCCATTCCATATCTCCCTTCTATTATACTCTATACTATTCTATTCTATTATTCTATATCCTATTCCTTCACATTCCATATCCTTTCCATTCTATTCCATTCCATTCTACTACCTTTCCATCTATTCCATATCATCTATTCATTCCTATTATTCCTCCATTCTATTTCATTCTTCATTCCATTTTTCCTAATTCCTTTCTCCTTCTTCTATTCTATTCCATTCTATTCCATTCTTTCTATTCCATTCTATCATTCCATTCCATTCCATTCATTCCCTTCCATTCCATTCCATTCCATTCCATTCCATTCCATTCTATCTATTCTATCTTTCCATTCTATTCTATTCCATTCTATTCCATTCCATTCCATTCCATTCTTCTGTTCTATTCCATTCCATTCTATTCTATTCTATTCTATTCTATTCTATTCTATTCTATTCTATCCTATTCCTATCCTATCTATCCTATCCTATCCCTATCCTATCCTATCCTAACCTACCTACCTACCCTACCCTACCCTACCCTACTCTATTCCATTCCATTCCATTCCATTCCATTCCATTCCATTCCATTCCATTCTTCTGTTCTATTCTATTCCATTCCATTCTATTCTATTCTATCTATTCTATTCTATTCTATTCTATTCTATTCTATTCTATTCTATTCTATTCCATTCCATTCTATTCCTTTCCATTCATTCCATTCCATTCCATTCCATTCCATTCCATTCCATTCCATTCTTCTGTTCTATTCTATTCCATTCTATTCATTCTATTCCATTCTATTCCATTCTATTCCTATTCCATTCCATTCTATTCTATTCTATTCTATCCTATCCTATCCTATCCTATCCTATCCTATCCTATCCTACTCTACTCTACTCTACTCTACCCTACCCTACCCTACCCTACCCACCCTACCCTACCCTCCCTACTCTATTCCATTCCATTCCATTCCATTCCATTCCATTCTATTATTCTATTCCATTCCATTCCATTCCATTCCATTCCATTCTTCTGTTCTATTCTATTCCATTCTATTCCATTCTATTCCATTCTATTCTATCTATTCTATTCTATTCTATTCTATTCTATTCTATTCTATTCTAATTCCATTCCATTCCATTCCATTCCATTCCATTCCATCCATTCCATTCCATTCCATTCCATTCCATTATCTATTCTATTCTATTCTATTCCATTCCATTCCATTCCATTCTTCTGTTCTATTCTATTCCATTCTATTCCATTCCATTCCATTCTATTCCATTCCATTCCATTCCATTCATCCTATCCTATCCCATCCTATCCTATCCTATCCTATCCTATCCTATCCTATCCTATCCTATCCTATCTACTCTACCTACTCTACTCTACTCTACTCTACTCTACTCTACCCTACCCTACCCTACCCTACCCTACCCTACCCTACCCTACTCCTATTCTACCCTACTTCTATTCTATTCTATTCTATTCTATTCTATTCTATTCTATTCTATTCTATTCTATTCTATTCTATTCTATTCTAGAAATGCTGCTTAACATTTAACCACCCAGGTGAAAAGCTGCCATTTAAAAGGAGCTGATTTCACTTCGCTGTTTTCCACAGTATAGATTTCAGTAAGCCGGTCAGCAGAGCTTCTGCGTCCTACACAGTGAAGCTGAAACCCATCAAGTCTGGCAAAGCCCAAGTGGTCCTTTCCTGGTGGGAGATTGACATGGATCCTGCTGGGTCCATCAAATGCTCGTTGGCCCCATACTGGGTACAAAGCACTTTTGAAGAGAACCCGGTAAGCTTTGTAACACTTCGTTGCCTTACCAAGAATTTCACGATAATAAGGATACCTACATGAGGGACGCGGTGGCTCAGTGGCTAAGGCGTTCAGCTTGTCGATCAAAAGGTCGGCAGTTCAGCGGTACGAATCCCTAGTGCCGCGTAACGGGGCAAGCTCCTCTCTTGATTGGAAACTAGAGACATTTTTGTTAGGAATATTCACTAGAAAATATACTAAAGAAATAAAATACTTAATTTTACATATCATAACAGCCGCACGAATATCATATCCACAAAATTGGGGGAAAAAAATACACCAACAGAGGAAGAATTGATAAAAATTTTTTAGAGTGTGCCAAGATGGACAAATTAACAAAAGAACTTAAAGCAAAGGAAGATATGGAATACTATGTAATGTGAAACAAATGGTACAACTGGCTGGAGATTAGAAATAGTGAACAATAATGAAAGGTGAGAAATCATAAATGTAAAATGTTTATAGGACAATGTATAAAATGTATAAACTTAGTATCATGAATGTTAGGAATTATAGTGTAAATAAGAGAGAATGGGACAAGAAGGAAATGAATAGTATAAGGGGAATTGGGGTAATATGTAAATATTAGAAGATTACCGTTATGGAAGAGTTGAAAAAAGGGAACATATGTTATGTGTTTTGTGTTTGTTATATTGTGTTGTGTTATAAATACACATTTTTTTTTTAAAAAAAAGAATAATCTTGCTGTTTGCTGCTGGAGTTCCATGTTTTTTGCTCAATTCCCCCCCCCCCCAACGAAAGTCTTTTGCGACATCGCTGAAGTTAATCAGCAATTAATTCTCCTCTGCTTTTTCAAACTGCTCTTTTATCCCCTTGTTTTCAGTGGAGAGACCACTGGATGCAGTGTGTTTATTTCCTTCCAAATGAAGAACCTGTGACCCAAGGCCGAAGCGTGGATTTGACGGCTTTCCATGATGATTACTCTATGTGGTATAAACTTCAAAAAAGCAGGTAACTCAAGATGTGGAACGGAAACGGGAGCCGTTGACCAAATGAAGTGTGTTAGACAGGAAAGTCTTTATTTTCTCGATCTTTGAAAGCTGGGAGATTATTAGGGAACATCGGATAACAGTCTAGGGCAGTGGTGGCGAACCTTTTACTCACCGAGTGTCGAAGAGGTACGTGCCTCGCGTGCTTTTGTGCCATCCGCACTAATGCACGGGTCCTCCCCATGCGCTGTGCGCACAACCTCATCTCTGCATGCGTGAAGCTTTCGTGCGCCCCCCTCACCGTGCGCTGCATGCGCAATCACACCCTCTGTGCATGTGCACAGCTTTTGCACGCAGCTGTTCTGTCCCCTCCCACGAGTGGCCTTGCAATAGCTCAAATAGCCTGGCAGTAACAAACGCAGGCTGAAGAGATTCAAGCTGGCCCTTTAATAAACAGTTCAGTAGTTACTGGCAATGTTCCAAAGGTATATCAGTTCAGTAATTTATTTATTTATTTATTTATTTATTATTTATTAATTTTATTTCTATACCGCCCTTCTCCCGAAGGACTCAGGGCGGTGTACAGCCTAATTAAAAAAACAAAGACAGACAAAATTTAAAAATAATTAAAATTATTAAATAATAGCCCTGATTTATAAAACCCCGAATTTAAAACCAATTAAAAACTTTATATTGATAGCCCAGCCTGGCGGAACAACATGGTTTTGAGGGCACAGCGAAATACACGGAGATCAGAGATTTTTATGAATTTCTGGGGGGAGCTCATTCCAAAGGGCAGAGGCTCCCACAGAGAAGGCCCTCCCCCTGGGTGTCGCCAGCCGACATAATTTGGCCGATGGCACCCTGAGGAGACCCTCTCTGTGGGAGCGAACTGGCCGATGGGAGGCTATTGGTGGCAGAAGACGGTCTCGAAGGTACCCGGGTCCTATGCTTGGATAATTACCGGGCAATGTTCTAGAGGTCTTGGCAGACGGCCAGCAGGCTAATGCAAGACTCCTTTTCAAAACTCAAAACTAGCAGTTCTAAACTCCAAAACGCCAACAAATTGTTCACCACGCATTTCCGGCCCAGCCACACCCCTTTTATACCTTGTAGGGTGTGGCCCTACGTCTCCTGACCACACCTCTTGGGACGTGGCAATTGCTGTTCTCTACGACGTCTCCTACGTCTCTCTCTTGCATCCAATAGGGGCTCCCTCTCCTCGTTACCAGCCTCTGGTTCCTCCTCAATTTGGCTGGGGTCCAGAGACACGTCAGCAACTGTCAGTTCTTGCTGACTCACCAGTGAAGACGGCCCCTCCGGCACATAGCTCCTGCCAGCTTCCTCCTCCTCCATATCATCCTCCGACTCAGCATGCAAAGATAAATCAGCCTCCGGGGTCGGAGTCACAACAGCAGCCTGCTGTGTGCCACATGCGCAATTGCACCATCTGCGCATGCGTGTGGTTTTCGTGCGCACAATGCACGTGCTCAAACGCCGTCGGCGCATGCGTGTGCCGTGCACACCAGTACTCTCCCGCGCATGCATAAACACGCGTGCACGCGCAGGAGAGCTCTGAAAACCAGCTGGGTCCCCTGAATTGCTCTCATGCGCCACGGAGGTCCGAACACCAGGCGGGGCGTGCGCGCATGCACAGCTGCAGGTGACTTGGGTGACAGCTCGCGTGCCTGGAAAAATGGCTCTGCGTGCCATTTCCAGAACACGTGCCATAGATTGGCCATCACGGGACTAGGAATTCTGAGCGTCTCTTAAAACGTTCCTTTGTTCCATAATTTTGGCTCGAGTAAGAGCTGATTTGAGAGGCAGGAGTCACCTTGCTATTAATAGTCAATCCTATTGAACCGCCGTGGGCAAATAGGCGGGAATATAAATTTAAATTTATTTATTTATTTATTTATTTATTTATTTTCAATTTATATACCGCCCTTCTCCCTGAGGACTCAGGGCGGTGCACAGCCAGAATTAAAAACATGAAATACAAATATTAAAAACAATTAAAATCTATATAAATTTGGCCCAAAAATTTAAAAAACCACAAACCAATTAAACATTTAAAAATTTAAAAAAAATTTCTTCCTAAGCCAGCCCGGCTTGCTGGAAAAAGTGGGTTTTAAGGGCACGGCGGAAGGCACTGAGGTCTTGGATTCTCCTTATCTCTGGGGGCAGCTGATTCCAGAGGGTAGGTGCCCCCACAGAGAAGGCTCTCCCCCTGGGGGTCACCAGCCTACATTGTTTGGCTGATGGCACCCTGAGGAGGCCCTCTCTGTGGGAGCGCACGGGTCGCTGGGAGGTCGTTGGTAGCAGCAGGCGGTCTCGAAGATAGCTAGGCCCTATGCCATGGAGCGCTTTAAAGGTGATAACCAACACCTTGAAGCGCACCCGGAAGACCACCGGGAGCCAGTGCAGCTCGCGCAGGAGCGGTGTTACATGGGAGCGCCATGCTGTTCCCATCACTACCCGCGCTGCTGCGTTCTGGACCAGCTGGAGCCTCCGGGTGCCCCTCAAGGGGAGCCCCATGTAGAGAGCATTGCAGTAGTCAAGGCAAGAGGTGACGAGGGCGTGAGTGACTGTGCATAATAATGAAATAAATAAATAAATAATCAATCCTGCGGTTTTAGAAATGAAGACTCAAAGACTTCTGAACACACCGAGAGGCCAGTGTGCGTGTGTCAGGCTCACCTGTTATGGAACCGGCCACGATTTGGAGAACAGAATGACTGGGACCGCACATTGCGCTATTTGC